>JARHVA010003729.1:1705000-1857161 GCA_037957365.1 Torreya grandis
TCCTCTATGTGACTTACCCTATTTATTAGTTTGTATAATTATTCTATACAATATTTCACATTCATTTATTTTTGCATCATGTTTTTAATTATTTTAAATAATTATGTTTAATATTCCATTGGAATTAATTTAGACTTCATTTTTTCCACCATTCTTTACCAAAGTTAGTAATATAGTTTTCCTCTCCTTCTTCCATAATCTTGCATTCTATACCACCAAATTAAAGCATGTTCTTTTAATTTGGTAACAATAAATTTGACCTTTTTATCATCATCTAAAATTCACACTTGAAGTAATTATACATTTTATTGGTCCAATAAACTAATTATTCAACATTCAAACTACCCTCATTCATGGGAACCTCCAATTTAGGTTTGGAGTTGACTACCATAACTTATCTTATGAGTTTTTTGTTCCTTATCTTCTTTATTAATAACATATCATGTATCAATACCCATTCTTTGAGAAAGATCCATTATTTTCAAATGAACATGAATATTCATCATCTACATCAATAATGTTTCTACTATTGGTTTCTTCTTCTAACCTCCTCTATCTCTTCTTATAGTTACCATCCTCATAAATTCTCTTTCACATATTCTCCACACTATATTAAATAATATATTCTCTTCTTTAGGTCTGTGATAACTAAAACCTTTATATATATTCAGATATCTTCTAATATCTAATACCAAAAATAATGAGCACCATAAACTCTTTATTTAATTTTAATATCTATTTGATGTAACAGGGGTTCACAAAGTATTCTACTTTATTAGTCGTAAAGCCTTATGTAGGCCTATCACCACTTTTAGGGAATTTTTTTTTCTCAATGCTTGGTCCTTTTATGTTTCCAAAAATTTATTTCATCTTTGTATATGCTCTCTAACTCAAAATAATTATCTATAGACTTTCTTAAATCTGATCCTTATACACAAGACACCAAATTATTGTATTAGACCTTAATAATTAGGTTTTATTTTCTTTGAGATGAATTATAACCTTATTGAAGTTAAATTGACTATTAAATCATAATAATGATTTTCTATCAAGGTTATTTCAATTTTCTTGGTGGTTTTTAACCCTACACATAACCCTCAACCTTCTTTCTCTTTGTATCTTTATCAAGAAAACAAAACACAAAGTCTTTAGCCTTATAAATAGATGTATAGATTGATATTAAATGATATTTTATATTATATTATTATTTTATCTATGAAATAAATTTTAACACATTAAAATTTTTATTTTACCTCTAAAAAGTTTCAAGTCATTTGGTTGAGTCATTTTCTTGTAATGGTGATTTTAGTGTTGTAAATAGGGGTTTTAGACATTGTTATAGGACTAAAAGTATGAGTTTTGACCATAAATATCTATATATGCATGAAAAAAATATAAAATTCTTTGGAATACTTTTAAAAAAAAATATAAAACCTCTCTACAAAATTTTATGTCATTTTCATGATTATATTTTGAGATATTGAGGTTTTTGTACTATTAATACAAGGTTTTTGACCTTCTTTATAGGACTTCAATCCGAGTTTTAATTATATAATTATCTAATATACCTTTTTGAACTTTAAATCACATATTATATGTCATTAAAATAATATTAAACATTTTTACAAAGTTTCATCTCATTTAAATTATTCATTTTAAAATTATGCACTTTTTAGTCTTCCTAAACCCTTCTAAAACCCTCACCTTTAGACTTGATAACTGTGTGTGTGTGTGTGTGTGTGTGTGTGTGTGTGTGTGTGTGTGTGTGTGTGTGTGTGTGTGTGTGTGTGTGTGTGTGTGTGTGTGTGTGTGTGTGTGTGTGTGTGTAAACTTTAAAATAGTTTAAAAACCTAAAAAACATCACCATACACATATTTACCAATTTTTATAATATTTTAAGGATTTATTTTCAAGTTATGAAGGTTTTAGTGCTCCCAAAACCTTAGTTTTTGTGTACAGACTACGATCTCTCAAAATTAGATAATTTGAATTGTTGAGATATTTTATAAAATTTATCACATGGATGTGATCTACCGCACCATTATAATACTCTTTAAATCACTTATACACCTATAAAAATCCTTAAAAGTGATAAAAAGGCATTTTTTCTTTACTATAGATGCACTTTTCAAGACTATATCCCTTAAACCATGTTTACATGTCCCTGTAGTTTTAAAAAACATCATAAAAGTGTGAATAAATAAAAATAAATATAAATATAATGTAATAACAAACTCATAATGTCAAAAATCATGACAAAAGCTCATTTTATTCATGTCTTCTAAAACTTATACACAGATCCCTATAGGCTATCACCAACTCTACACAATACAATACTTCTTATATTTCTCCTTATTTTTCTATATTTTTTGAGATCATTAATTAATGGTTTAAATCTTATCAGCTTATTACTTTATTCCTAATATTAGGATTTTATTTTTTCATACAATAAGTGTCTCTCAACAATCATAAGAATTTTCAATCATGCCTAATTTATCCATCCTCCTACATTGCACATACCTTAATTAGGTTTAAGAAAACAATGAGTTAATGGTTGAAGGACACCTAATATATCTATTTATACCATAAATACCTCTTACCAAAGGATAAATATCTTCACAATACACCAAAGCCTTCAAGGCTCTTAATAAAAAATTCAAAAATTTGAATTTCTAATTTTTGAAAGAAAACCTATAAAGACCTCTAAATGACCTAAAAATGACAAATGAAACTTGGACATGGTTCATTATTGACAAAACATGAAATATTAGACCTATATAATACTAAAATAATAAAAATTTAATCTTCTATATAAATGCACTTACATCAATTCTCCTAGGTAAGAAAAGTATTTAATTTGTTATTTCAAAATGGGCACTTAGTCCATATATAATATAAGAAAAACACATAAATTCCTATTCTAAAATTTAAGAATCTATTTTATTGGTTTTTTAATTGGAATTAGTTCCAATTTAGATGTTGTTATCCCTTTTCAATATTTATATTCTTTATTTCATGTGCCCTAATTATTTATTTTCTTTCTTCTTATCCCGTTTCCCTTTCTAATCCATGTTTTTCATGTCTTCGAGTTTCTCCTAAAACTATATGAGTTCTCAATTAAATATTCAAATTCATCAATTAATGATTATTCATTATAAAATTAACTCAAAATTATATAACCTATTTTTCATGGTGGTTACATTCCAAACCTTACCATTGCGTTCCTCCCCAAATGATGAGGTCAACCTATGATGATAGAAAAATAAACCTAATTTTATTTCTAATGGTTCAAAAATGACCTAAATTTTGGTTCAAAAAATGCATGGAAATTATGAAATTAGAACATTATAATCATAAATATTTATTCCTTTACATTTTAAAAGCTCATCATAAAATAAAAGCTTGGGTGTAATTTTCCCTATATCCATTAGGTCACCAAAAAGGGGTAGGAATTGGGTCCAATAATATTTATATATTTAAATAAAAAGACATGGTTTAAATAAACTTATTGTACTCCTTATATTTCAAGTGCATAAAAATAAGCCTATCACCATTCATAACTCAATAACCAAAGTATATTATATATAATAGTTTCATAGATATTCACACAACCAATATATATTAACAAAATTAATGAATTATGTTAACAAGAACATCCATTTTAAAATGGTTACTATACAACAAGGCAAGTATTGACCCATAATAAATTCAAGGCATGAAATATTAACCATAGTGACAAATAGTAAAACTAAGCATACATCACATCCATATAATACCATCAACATTTAATTCATTTTAATAGACAAGAGAGTAAGTGTGTGTGTGTGTGTGTGTGTGTGTGTGTGTGTGTGATTTTAATTTCATTCTTTCCCCAATACTGATATATGAATCTTCCTCCCCTATGATAATTCCACTTTGTGAGGGTGCGATAATTCTATAAGCACCTAGATAAAACAAAATGGTAGTTAGTCTAAGTTTGTAACAAAATCATAAGATACTCAAAATTTATATGTATTAAAAGAGACATTGTAAGACAAATCAAATACGTAAATGAAATCATATCCACATAACATTCTAATACATAATAATATAATATATATACAGATGCATATGAAAATTTACTTCAATCATAACTAATCATGAAATAAAATAGTATAGTTGTTAAACTATACAACATGAATGTCTAGATGTATCATCAATGTCATAAAATATTAATCATTAGTTTGAATTCCTTTTCTAATACTAATGCAGTCTTTGAAGGGTAGGAAGGGATGTAACATCCTCCCCCCCTAAAATAGGTCATCATCTCGATGAATTTTATTTCAAACAATTTTTTATTATTATAATAATAATAATAATAATAATAATAATCAACATAAAATTATTTGAATAGATGAATAAAAAACATATGTAATTCCTCATAATCCTCCCATGTGGCACTATCTTCAGAATATTGGTCCCACTAGACCTTACATTGTGATACTTCCATATTATGAAAACTAAGCTTTCAAGTATCAACTATTCTAATGATTTCTACCGTGATTTATCTTGGATCCATAACCTACAATTCATTTTAGTACAAAACATGTGAAGGATCAACTATATATTTATTAAGATAAGATGCATGAAAAACATTATGCATTTATGCTAAAGCTGGTGGAAAATTAAGTATGAGAACTATGGGATTTGTCACTTCTAAAACCTCAAAGTGTACTACATATCTTGGTTATAATTTTGATGATTTTACAAACTCAATGACACTCTTTTGGTGTCTAACTCATAGAAAAAGCTTATATCCAATTAGTGTCTAACTCATAGAAAAACCTTCTATCCAATTGCTAATTACCTTTCTATCTTTTTTAATTCAGCATAGATTTTTTACCTATCATTGGATTAAATGAATCTTTTCCTTATTATCTTCACATTATATTCTATTTCAGCAAGAATATTAAGTCTAAATACCACTATATAATCTAACTTATCCTAGTTAATTGGTGTTCTACACCTCCTACCATACAATGATTTAAAAGGAGTTATCTTCAATGTTGATTGAAATGAGTTTTTAGAAGAAAATTCAACCAAAGGTAGATATTAATATCATTGGTATTGTTGATCCATGAAACATATCGATAAAATATTCCTCCAAGATCTGATTCATTCTCTCTTTTTATCCATTTATTTTTAGATGATAAGTTGTAATAAAGTTTAAATGTGTACCCAAAGCTGCATTAAGAGTTTTCCAAAACTTTGAGGTCATCCTTGGGTACCTATCTAAGTTATGTTTTTTGGAAACCCGTGAAATATATAAAATTCCTTAAAAAATATCTTGAAAAGCATTGGTGCATCATTTATCAAATTACTTGGAATAAAGTGTGATATTTTATTATGCTTATCAATAATCACCAAGATCATATCATGATGGTTTATTAACATAGGCAAGCCTTGGACAAACTCCATGACAATGAGTTACCATTTTCATTATGTGTTGACCTTTTTTTCCCAACAGGACAAAAATTAGTCCCCTTCTTCCTCTACTATTCTAGGTCATTTCATTTTTTGATTTTGCACAAGTCCAAGAATTTCTACAGACTGTACAAGTCTATCTCTACGGACTCTGCAGGTCCATTTCTATGGACTCTACAGAGCTTGGATTTCTATGGACTCAGCAACGAGGTTTCTCCAGACTTTATAGGTCCTTTTCTACTAACTCTATAGGTTTTCTATGGACTTCATATGGATTTATATGAACTCTTTAGGGTTTGTCTTTGGTGCATCCAGAATTAGTTCAGAAAGTGTGGGTTTTACAAGGCTTCTTTGTGCTCTTGTTTGAAGAAATTCACAAGGAAGTTTGGCATCTTTGAACCATTGAACCATTGAACCGGTTCAATGCCTTGGTTAAATTGGCAGGTTCATCACTCAAGTTTAATGCCTTGGTTCAATCAACTTAGTTCAATCAATCAGTTCATTGGCAAGTTCATCAACTTAGTTTAACGTGTTGGTTCAATGTGTTGGTTCAACACCTTGGTTCAATTGCTTCAGTTCAAATGGATGGTTCAATCACTCAGTTCATTAGATGGTTCAATGAGCTTGGTTCAACACTCAGTTCAAAGGCTCAGTGCGTAGTGTTGAACTATTGAACTAGTTCAACAGATTGGTTCAATAGTTAGTTCAAGTGAATGGTTCAAATGCTTGGTTTAAGTGAATGGTGTGTAGTGTTGAACTGTTGAACCGTTAAACCATTTTTGGTTCAATGGGTTAGTGTAATGGCTTGGTTTAAGGGGGCATCCCAAAGTTTAAGGGAAGGTGCCCTTGCGGAGGGTAGTTCTGGATTAAGGAGCCCTTGCGAAGGGCAAGAAGCACTTCAAAGGAAAGATAGCCTCAAAGGGTAAGTTTTTCAGATTTTTGTTTAGTCATGAATTCTTTCAAACTTTTTGTCTGAAGGAATTCTTTTAGACAAAAAGTCCGAAGAAATTTGGAAAAGGGCCATGACACAAAACCTGAGAAAATACTCCAAAGGAAAGGAAGTGAGCATGAGATCATTCTTGTAGACATTTTGTTTATAGGAAAAGAGGCTGAAAGAAAAGCTTGACCAAGAAGGATAAAAGCTCATGAAGTAGAAGAGCCAAAGTAGGAAAGTACCCAAAGGAATTTACCAATGATGATGACGTCTTGGAAGCCATCAATTTTAAGGAGACGAACTAGCCGTTGGGTATTCAATTTCAAGATGAGGGCTGCACAAACGTCAATTTTAAGATAGTGAAATAGTCATTTGCTTTTGAATTGCCTGAGTGCCAACCATGAAAAGAGCCCAAGGAACATAGTGACATGCCAAAAAATTGCCTCGAGGGCTGAGGGAGCAGAAGGAGACAAAGCAAGGAAGAAGACAAGGTGCAGAAAGAGACGAAGCAGTCTAAGTGGCAAATAGGAGGTGAGTTATTGCCAAACGGTCACCAAATGGCACACCTATTTTCTCCTATTTACATTTATAAGGGGACAAACTATGTAAATATCTAGAAGGAGCAATCTATTTGTAGAAAAGAGGTGCAACCTATGCTTCCACATTAATTATTGAATGCCAAAGTCAATTTTGGTGATTATACAACATGGTTATAGTAGGCCTCTTCTAGAAGAATGACATCAGTAATAGTGACTTCCTCTTTTCAATGTTTTTAGTGCACATGGGCCAACTCATCAAATGGTGCCAAAATATTTTCAAAAGAGGCACCAAGTTCTCTTCCCCTCTAGCTATATATTATAAAAATTCTCATTTGAGAAGGATCCACTCTCTTATCCTTAAGGCAAAACTCTACCCAAAAATCTCTCGGGCTTGTAAGGTAGAGCTCTGCCAATTTTTACCTTGAATTGGGACTTAGCATTTTTACCTCTATCTAGACTTGCACTTTAAATTAGATGTTTGTGTTTTTAGTTTGTGTTAAGTCATTGTCTTTCATGCTTCTCATAGATTGATTACAACATGTCTAGTGCATTGTGAAGTCTCTTTTTTGTAGGTCTACCAGAAGTGTTCCTAGGGGAGTGTAGGTGCCTATGAATAGGCTGCCATAAGTGTGTCTGAGGATGCCTTTAGTAGTTTCTTCCTCCTTGTATTTCCATGGACCCCTAGATGACTATTGTAGAAAAGCTTCCCACTTTAGATGAAGTGTATGGGCACTTATTTTTGGTGAAAAGTGTATATTCAGGTTGGGTGGGTCACATTTTTTAGTGTATCACCTTTTCACTTTTAGGCTTAGGTTCTATTTTCAACATCTCTCTCTCTCTTTTTTCATCCCCCCCTTTTTCATTTTATTTGTTAGCAGTAGGAGAAAGTAGGGCCTAAAATATACATCAAAGGGAGCTAGCCCTTATCTAGAGACTCTCCCCTCCATCTTTGCCAGTCCCACAGGTGAGAGGGGAGTTTCCATTATTGCGTGTGGAAGGGCAAGAGCTAGGTGTCCTATCCTGAGTGCAATCCACTACATCAATAGTTTTTTGGCATGCTTGGTGGGACCCAATAGGATAGGTTTTATTGAAAGAGTTGAAGAATTTTTAATGTGTTCTTCAACCAACCAGCCTTTGGAGGCTTTTGCATTAACACCAATGGTGACTCTAAGTTAAATCAACTAGTTAAGCAACTTGGTGCCATCAAAAATCATATTCTTGTATGTATAATTCCTTTACACAAAATCATGGACCTTGTATTCCTTCATATGACTATGATCAAGCTCCAGATATTTAGGGAATCCCCTCAAGCAGCTCTCCTAATTACCCTTCAACAATAAGGAAAGTGGCGTTAGAGTTTGAGAAGCAGGTAATGGAGGTTGACAGAATGGATGAGTAGTATGGTTATCAACAGGAGCTGATGTAAAAAGAGGCATGTTTGTTTAGGCAAGCTCAAGCCTTGCAATCCATGGAGGAGGAGGTAGCAAAATGGAAGAATCCATTCATGTAAGGCAGTCAGCCTTGCGCCCCCCTCCTATCTTAAAGAAATCCCCCTCTTGTGCACCAAATCCTTTCTATCAGATGGTACTTGCTCACTCCAACTCATATGATACATCAATCAACCCTACTCTTGACCCCATACACCTAGCCTTCAAGCATCAAATGGAATTAGAACAACCCACCATGGAGATGAACCTTCTAAATTCCTTAGATTGTGAATCTTCCTTTGGGGGGAACATTATGAACCAACACATCTCTCTTGAAACTACTCCTACCCAACATGATGATGCTGGTGACCTCTAAGAAAGACTCTTTTAGGATAATCTAGCCAAGAAAATTGAAGATTTAGAGGCTAAGATGAGACTACTTCGTGAAGGAGAGATATAACTTCTAGACCTTGTGGAAGAGCCCCAAGACCTTGGAAAAAACAAATTTGTTGCTTGTTCACAGGAGCAAAATTCCAATTCTAAGATCTTGAACTAGAAGAAAATAGTAGAATTATGGGACATGAGGGAGGAGGATAAAGGTTTTGCTCAAAACCTTGAAGAAGATGAGGCTGCTCCTACTCATGATGATGTTGGTGACCTTCAGGAAAGGCTCTTCCAAGAGGATATGGCCAGAAGAATTATAGAGTTGGAATCCAGAGAGAGATTCCTTAGCCAACATGTGATGGATGGTTCAAACCTAATGGCACATTTTATGTCTGAACACACCCCATCTACACACCCATAAGAGAGCTATCAAGCCACACCTGATATTTATGAAGTGTTGGCCAAGTGGAAGGAGGAGAATCATTCAATTCTAGCTCAAGGATTGCCTTTACTTCCACATGTTTTTTCCACTTCATCCCTTCTCAAGGAGGAACCTATTCTATAGGAGGGGAGTGAGGAGTAGAAGATCTAATCTATAGTTTCCCAAGAGGCTGTCATGAGAGACAACAAAGAAAAAATTATCATTGATGCTCTTTGTGAAAAGCTCATCAACAATGGAAAAGACTTAGGTCATGCATACATGTAGATGTTACAGAATATGAGGAGGAACATAAGCATGGTGAGCTCTCTCCCCCTTTGTTTGATGAACTTCCTTGTTGTTTCAATGAGGAGGATGACTATGCTGAGGAGCCTGAGTTGGAGGAGGATCAGGAGGATATCTTTGAACATCTAGAGATCTTGATCTTTGAGGAGGAAAAGGAGAAGCTAGTCTCCCTTGAGGAAAGCCTTAAAGAAGAGTTTTTTGAACAAAGAAGTGATGTTCTATGGGATGAGAAATAATTTTGTGATTCCATTTCAGACATCATCACAGTCACCCTTCTTCAAGAAGGCCAAGAGGAAGCAAAGGATGAGTCTGATAGAGTCTTCAATGAAGCAAAAGGAAATGGGTCAGACCATGATGCACTACAAGGGAGCTATACATACCAAAGGGCTTATGGTGATGAGCTAGCAGCCACAAATTTCTTGGTGATATGCACTAGCATGAAGGACCAACATTCAACAAGTTTCTAAGAATAAAAAAAGTACGTATATGTTGGAAGCATGTTTGAATCTGATCCACTCAGATACTAGCCAATCTAAGTGACAGGCAAGAGGAGCAGGTCACCAAATATCCATTTCATTTAGCCACTTGTCTGGCACCATAAATTTCCTTACCAAGAAGGAGACTTAAGAAGTTTTCCCTTTGATCCAGGAGGGAAGCAGATGTACCTGGTTAGTTATACATAGTAGTTTGCGTTCAGTTGTCTTTCTTGATTTCCCTAAGTGCAGTTTGCACAAGTAGTGTTTTTAGCCTTGTGTATTTTCCTTTGTGTCTAGGATAAAAGCTTCATGTTTGATTCTTAGATCTTTAGGGCTATTGCTAACCTTTATTCAAAGCTACATTCTGACTTTATGCCCAATAGACTACAAGGCAACTGGACTCTAAGCATAGTAGGCATGCTTCCCCTGGGAGTCACCAATTTATTGAGCATTTTTTTCCCAATAGGCCAAAAATCGGTCCCCTTCTTCCCCTGTTGTTCTAGGTCATTTCATTTTCTATTTTTTCACAAGTCCAAGAATTTCTACAGACTCTGTAGGTCTATTTCTATGGACTCTGCAGGTCCATTTCTACGGATTCTACAGAGCTTATATTTCTACGGACTCAGCAATGAGGTTTCTATGGACTCTACAGGTCCATTTCTATAGACTCTGTAGGTTTTCTACAGACTTCACAGGGATTTATATGAACTCTATAGGGTTATTATCTGGTGCATGAAGAATCAATTCAAAAAGTGCTAGGTTTTACAAGGCTTCTTTGGGCTCTTATCTAAAGAAATTCACAAGGAAGGTTAGCATATTTAAACCATTAAACCATTGAACTAGTTCAATGCCTTGGTTCAATGCCTTGGTTAAATCAGTAGGTTCATTGCTCAAGTTTAATTCCTTGGTTCAATTGGCTTAGTTCAATCAATTAGTTCATCAAATCGGTTTAACACGTTGGTTTAACATGTTAGATCAATGCCTTGGTTCAATCGGTTTGGTTCAAATAGATGGGTCAATCACTCGATTCATCAGATGGTTCAATGAGCTTGGTTCAATGCTTAATTTAAAGGCTTGGTGCACAGTTTTGAATAGTTAAACCAATTTAATGGATTGGTTCAATAGTTTTTTCAAGTAAATGGTTCAAAGGCTTGGTTTAAGTGAATGGCGTGTAGTGTTGAACTGTTGAACCATTGAACTATTGAACCATTTTTGGTTTAATGGGTTGGTTCAATAGCTTGGTTCAAGGGGGCATCCCAAAGTTGAAGGGTAGGTGCCCTTGTAGAGGGTAGTTCTATATTTAGGAGCCCTTACAAAGGGCAGGAAGCACTTTGAAGGAAAGATAACCGCAAAGGGTAAGTTTTTCAGATTTTTGTTTAGTCATGAATTCTTTCAGATTTTTTGTTTGAAGGAATTCCTTCAGACAAAAAGTTTGAATAAATTTGGAAAAGGGCCATGACACAAAACCTAAGAAAATACTCCAAAGGAAAGGAAGCGAGCGTGAGATTATTCTTGCAGACATTTTGTCTACGTGAAAAGAGGCTAAAAGAAAAGCCTAACCAAGGAGGACAAAAGCCCGCGAAGTAAAAGACCTGAAGTAGGAAAGGACCCAAAGGAATTTACCAAGGACGGCGATGTCCCAAAAGTTTTCAATTTTAAGGAGACAGACTAGCCATTAGATATTCAATTTCAAGATGATGGCTGCATAAACGTCAATTTTAAGATAGTGAAATAGCCGTTTGATTTTGAATTGCCTGAGTGCCAACCATGAAAAGAGCCCAAAGAACGCAGTGACACACCAGAAGATCACTCCAAGGGATGAATGAGTAGAAGGAGACAAAGCAAGGAAGAAGACAAGGTGCAAAAAGAGACAAAGCAGTCCAAGTGGCAAAGAGGAGGTGAGTTATTGCCAAATGATCACCAAACGGTGCACCTATTTTCTCTTATTTGCATTTATAAGGGGACAAACTATGTAAATATCTAGAAGGAGAAATCTATTTATAGAAAAGAGGCATAGCCTGTGCTTCCATATTAATGCTTGAATGCCAAATTCAATTTTAGCAATTATATGGCATGGTTCCAACAGGCCTCTTCTAAAAGAATGACATCAATAACAGTGACTTCCTCTTTCTAATGTTTTCAGCACACATGGGCTAGGTCATCAAAGGTTGCTAAACTCTTTTCAAAAGAGGTGCCACATTCTCTTCCCCTCTGGTTATATATTGTAAAAAGTCTCATTTGAGAAGGATCCACTCTCTTAGCCTTAAGGCAAAACTCTACCCAAAAATCTCTTAGGCTTGTAAGGCAAAGCTCTACTAATTTTTACCTTGAATCAGGACTTAGCATTTTTACCTCTATCTAAAATTGCACTTTAAATTATATGTCTATGTTCTTCTTTTGTGTTAAGTCATTGTCTTTCATACTTCTCATAGATCGATCACAACATGTCTAGTGCATTGTGAAGTCTCTTTTTTATAGGTCTCCCAAAAGTGTTCCTAGGGGAGTGTAGGTGCCTGTGATTAGGCTGCCATAAGTGTGTCTGAGGATGCCTTTGGTAGTTTATTCCTCCTTGTATTTCCATGGACCCCTAGCTGACTGCTGCAAAAAAGCTTCCCACTTTAGATGAAGTGTATGGGTGCTTCTTTTTGGTGAAAAGTGTATATTTGGGTTGGGTGGGTCACATTTTTTGGTGTATCACCTTTTCAATTTTAGGCTTAGGTTTTGTTTTCAGCATCTCTCTCTCTCTCTCTCTCTCTCTCTCTCTCTCTCTCTCTCTCTCTCTCTTTTCATCCCCCACTTTTTCATTTTATTTGTTAGCAGTAGGAGAAACTAGGGCCTAAAAGATACATCAGAGGGAGCTAGCCCTTATCTAGAGACTCTCCCCTCCAGCTTCGCTGATCCCACAAGTGAGAGGGGAGTTTCCATTGTTGCGTGTGGAAGGGTGGGAGCTAGGCATCTTGCCCCAGGTGTAATCCACAGCGTCAACATTATGGTATTAAAAGTGGTACAATAACCCAATAATATGCATGTGTTCAACCTTAAATTATTGAAATTTTTAGCATCTAGACACAAAATTTGCCACATTTTTATTGATTCCTTTCTAAAAATACATTGGTTTTAGCTCTGCTAAAATCTTAGTTATAACAAGATTTCTTGAATATGTATCATTGTGTAACACTCTTAGAATAATGCCCCATAATTTTTTTGTATAAATCACATAGATTCTTCCATTGTATCTCAAAATTCATTCATTTTCAAAATGGAATCATTTATATCTAAGCTCTTGTGAATTATTTTATAGATCTATCTTTACATACTCATAAAAATTCTCTCCTCGGGAGAACTTTATTACTTGGTCTCAAAAGGTACTCTTGATAGTATCCAAAGCTACAATGTACCTTCTATGACTAAGGGCATATACAAATCTATTTTATTTACCCTTAATGTAGATAATTTCAAAATCATAATCAGGTAATAATTATAACCATCATCTTTGATGAAGATTAAGGTTAGGTTGGGTAGATATGTAATTGAGTCCCACATTATCAATTTAGAGCTCAAAAGGTTTTCCCAACAAGTAATGCCTCCATACTTGTAAAACATAAACTATGACAACTAACTAGAAGTCACATGGGGAATAATTAGCCACATATGGCTTCAAATTCCTTGATTCATGTGCTATAATTAAACCATCGTATATAATAACTCCTCATAAACCATCTCCTAAAGCATCATTTATCACTATGAAATTCCATTTGGATCTAGAATCCATAACACTGGTATTGAAGCAAGCCTCTTTTAAAAAAATTGGAAGGCTTCTTCACATTTATTAGACCAAACAAAATGATGTTCATTACGTTGAAGAGAGGTGAATGAGTTCAATATCTCAAATAAATTTTACATAAATTTCCTATAGTATCTTGCCAAACCCATAAATCTATGCACCTCATGCACATTCCTAAGTGTTGGCCATTTCAGGATATCTTTAATCTTAATTAGATCCACTTAAATTCTTTATACATATATAATATGTCTTAAGTATTATACTCTTATTTGAAAGAAGGCACGCTTAGACATTTTACCATAGAGTTGTGTTTTCACAATTGTTACAAATGCTCAATATGTTCATATTTAATTTTTGAGTAAATGAAAATGTTGTCGATAAAAAATAACACAAATTGATAAACATAATCCCTAAACACACTTTGGATGAGATTCATAAACACCGCATGTGCATCTGTTAGCCTAAAAGGAAGCAATGTAAATTCATAGTATTTGCACATGGTCCTAAAAACTATTTTTGAAATGTCTTCCTCCTTTATTCTTAATTGATAATACCTAGCTCCAAGTTCAATCTTTTAAAATAATATTT
Source organism: Torreya grandis (assembly GCA_037957365.1). Classification (NCBI taxonomy): domain Eukaryota; kingdom Viridiplantae; phylum Streptophyta; class Pinopsida; order Cupressales; family Taxaceae; genus Torreya; species Torreya grandis. The sequence goes on from JARHVA010003729.1 coordinate 1,719,320, forward strand.
TACCATGCACTCTATTGAAAATATCATCAATGCATGGTAAGGGATATTTTTTCTCAATAGTTTATTTGTTCAACATCCTATAATATATGTAGAAGTGAAGTGTTCCATCCTTATTTATAAACACTATAGGTTCAGTCCGTAATGAAACACTTGGATGAATAAAATCATTTGCCAATATATCCTAAATTTAGTATTTTAATTCAACCAATTTAGTTATTTTCATTTTATAAAACTAATAACTCATTTGGAAAAACATCCTAAAACTCTTGCATAAAGGGGTAGTCTTCAATAGAGGGTTATTTGATTTTTTAAAAAAATTTCATTGACTTTGACCAAGAATATTTGGCATCCCTCTCATTAAGCCTTTCTTAATTTAATGGCTTAAATTTTTATTAGTTTTAACTCTTTACTTTCTCCTTGAATTTGGGTTTGATTTCCTAAATCATCTAAGTATTTAACTTTTTTAAGAAAGTAGTGAATCTTAACTTTGTGCCTAGAGATCCAATTCACTCCTAGGATTACGCTATATGATCCTAGTGGTGCTACATAAATATAAATTACCATAGTGAATTATGACAACTTTACCTCAACCTCAACAATACACCTATCAAATTTGACCTTGGATTCATTCTCATACTATATAGACCAAGCATTTTACATAAATCTAGCTTTCATAGATAATCTATAAAACTTTCAAGGAGATATTAAAAATCTAGTGGATATTGTATCTATCAAAATGTAAATAGGATGACCAAACAAGGTACCTAATACTTCAATGGGAAAATCTTAAAATTTACCTTGATGATAGTCAACTTCTATGGATTCACTACTGTAAGGTTCCCTATTGAGATGTAGAGGTAGATGATTTTATATTTCTACTATTTGTCTTCCAATGAGGACATTCCTTATCATAATGGTCTCATCCACAGGTAAATAATTTTCCACATGGTTATTTCCTCTCATATTTATTGCCTCTATTGAATCCTTATTTGAAACTATTTCCAGGTTTCTTATTCCCTAAATCATTATTTAACCTTTCATTCTAACTATTTAATTTATTATTTTAATTCCCATTCTTTTTCTTGAAAGTTATTTTTGAGTTTCCAAACTTCTTTTTGAATTTTTACTTAACCTCAGCAAGTGATTTCAACTTATGTTCCTATTTAGCTACTTTCTCAAAGGCCCAATCTATGGTGGATGGCCCATGAACATCTACTTCACAACCAATTTGGGGTTTTAAACCCATGATGAATTTATTTATATGGAAAATTTCATCCTTTTATTATTATAGTACATATTTCAAGAGATTTGTGATTTTTTCCCAATACTCATTTAGTAACAAATATCCTTATTTGAAATTTTGGAAATCTATTTAATTATAATCAAATTACAATTGATGTAACCACTAAGCTCTAAACAAAGTTACAAACTACTCCCAAGTGGTTTTGGTACCCATATCTAGATTCTTATTATACCACCAAGTTGTTGCTTCACTAGTTAATTGGTAAGATCCTCAAATAGCCTTGGTTACCTTAGAATAATTTCAAATCTCAAAATATTTTTCCATCTCTATAAATTAGGCTTTAAATCCATCACCCAAAAATATATCATCAAACATGGGTGGAACCAATTTATTCATGTTTTGTGCAAGTTGTATAGCTACTTGAGCTCTTGTTACTTATTGATCCTCAAGATGATTCTAATCTTGAGGCTCTTCCTAACCATCTAGTTGTTCCTCATGTGCTTTTTATTCATTTCCCTCACCCTTCCCATGAACTTCCTACTCTAGAAATGTTAATTTATCTCTTATTTTGTTCATGACAAAGAGGATATGATTGAGTTTTATATCTTGTTTAATTGTTAGCTGATTAGGATCATCTTGAATATTCTCATTAGAGGTCCCCTCAACATTCGATCTACCTCATACCATTCTCCTTACTAAAAATGGGATAAATATCTTAATGTTAGTGGAATCATAAAATATGAGCATTTAAACCTATGCTCTGATACCACATGTTTCAACCCCACTAGGTTACACTAAAAGGTATGTAATTATTTCTATTATCCTTTACTTAAAATCATACTCATTAATTATTATCATGTTTTACTATTTGATAACTAAATACATCTAGAATAATAAGTGCAAAAATATAACTAAACCAATGGTTATGTTATGAGCTATTTAACTTTAAAACAACATAAAATAGTACATGAGATAAGAATAATATCATAACACATATGCAGAGTGAATGGTATAATAATACACTAAAATTATTCATTCTTATAACAAATCATATTTATGCAACCTATGTTGTTTTTTAACATTTAGAATGTTTTAAAAGTGTACATCGACTACTATACTTAATAATAACAAAATTTAATGCAAAAATATTGCATTTTATCATTACATATCATAATAACATGTGATTGGAAGTACAATAGTATAATTAATCCTCATAAGACAACTCAACAATAAATAGCCATGAGTATGTTTCCAAGATGATTGATTAGATGAAGAGAGGGAGAGCACCATTAGGGTACTTTTACTCTAAACACAAACCATTGGTATCCCATGCATCTCCTCAATGGGAATGGCCCTTCCTTGCATGGAGGGGTAGATAAAATCAATGTAGATATTAATAATTCAACTAGAACATGTGTGTAGTACAATCACTAATACATACATTAGTCACATAGACCATGTAAAACAATCCTCTATCTAATATGATATCATTTAAACTAAAAATTATAGTAGAATGGAAATGTTATCTACTATAACATTACTTTGGCCAAAGTTTCATTATTAAGTTCAAATCACTCATGGATCCAAGTCAATTCCACATATGCACATACTACCTTCTAATGGATCTCAATCTAACTTAAACTACTAAATGATAGGTATATTCATTTAAATGGAATCCACTTCATATAGCCATCATTTTTATCATAATAAGGCATGCAACTATATAACCTCACAAACCAATTTTCAATACATAATAACTATAAATTTGTAACATAGATCTTTACTTCATCTTTATAATACAAGGTAAAAACATCCATCTTTTATAGAAAATCACTTTATTTTTTCCATGATACAACTATTTATAACTCATACAAGAATTACATTTATGTTATTTATCTCTTATTTTTTATCTCCATTTACAAGCAAGGTAAAATGCCTATATTTAATGATTTCAAGTAACTAAATACATTTCTCTCTATTTATGTAAATCTTAAAATTTTAATTCCTTAAAACTATATAAATTTAGTGATAATTCAAACATAATTCTAAATGGTTCAAGTACACATAAACAAGGATAATCTACCAATTTGGAATAAGAAATCCTATCAATTGTTAACCACCAAATCCTTATTGATTATTTAAATATTGACTAACATATCATAGATTTATTTTTCTATACAATAGTATACACATAGTTCATACTCATGTATGTACACACATATATTTCCATATTTAATTTCTCAAGTAGGGATAAATAATCATTATTTCTTTAAGGATATCTACTAGTTTATAAATTTATAGACAACTTGTATATAACTAAAACCTTTCAAAATGAGAAGAACCTCCTGCAGCAGATTACTTCCTATAATAGATTTAATCAAAATATGCAAAAACAAAATAACTCTTATGAATAACAGAAACACAAAAAGCTTATATTGATCACTGACCACTTCAAGGGGCAACCTCCTTTGAGAAATATCAATACAATAAATTTTTTGATGCCTTCATTGGGCCTCAAGACTTACTTATATACTAACTCTATTCTAACAACTACTACTTCCCTTGTATGTGGGATAATTCAAATATGCTCTAAAGGATGACTTACAAAACATATGCATCCATAGTAATTATTACACTAATACTACAAAGAGAAGGGTAGGGCATAGTTTCCTAACATCCCCTCCCCCTTAGAAAAAGCTTTGCCCTCAAAGCTTCAGATGTGGGAATTGTTGTTGAATCTGGAAGAGTGGTTCCCTTGTTGCATCTTCTGGTTGCATGTTGTGCCATTTGATTAAGACCTCTGTGATGGAGTGGGATTGAAGTTGGTGGGTACACCTATCTAAGATTGCTTCCATCTTGAGAAGGATGGAGCCTTCATTATCAAGTGATGGTAAAATTGTTTACACTCAGATGTTGGATCCAAGAACTTGCTTAAAACATGAAACATGAAAGATGGGATGAACTTGGGAGGAAGGTGGAAGCTCTAACTTATAAGAAAATAACCCAATCTTTTAGAGAACCTTATATGGCCCATAAAACTTTGGAGCAAGATTTTTGTACTCTTTTAGTTTTAGTGATGATTGCTTGTATGGCTGTAGATGAAGAAAGACCATATCACCAAGTTGAAAGGTACACTCAAAGCAGTGTTGATCAACCTACTAATTCATTTGGTTCTGTGCCATGTGGAGATTGTCCTATAAGGTGAAAATAATTTGATCCCAATTTTAGAGAGTAGTGTCAACTACCTGAACTAGTGAGCTACCAGGATTATATAGAAGAAGTGGTGGCGGTGCTTGCCCATAAACTGCTTCATAGGGAGTCATTTTGGTGGAAGTGTGGTATGAGGTATTATACCACCATTAAGCAAGGGGAAGCCACTTATCCCATTGATGTTGTTGTTCTGAAGAAAATCAATAAAGGAAGGTCTCCAATCATTTGTTGACTATTTCTATCTAGCCATCTGTTTGTGGGTGGTACCCAAAGCTCATTCTCAACTATGTGCTTGTGCAACAAAATAGTTCCATCCAAAAATGGCTGGTGAAAGTGGCATCACAATTTGAGATAATTGAAGAAGGAATGCCATGAAGATAGAAGATCTAATCCAAGAAAACTTGTGCAACTATGGAGGCTGTGTATGGGTGGCTGAGTGCACAAAAATGACTATATTTGGAGAGGTGGTTGACTACGATTGGGATCACTATCTTTCACCTAGATTTAGGGAGGCCCTCAATGAAATCCATGGAAATATCTATCTAGATCCTAGTAAGAATGGGAAAAGGCTCAAGCAAACTGGGAGTCAATGTGGTTTCACCTTTTTTTCATTGGTAGGTATCACATTTGGCCACCATCTATTTAATTTTGGCTATCATGCCTTTCCAAAAGAAGTTTCAATGTGCCCACTCATAGGTTTTGAGAAATCCTGAGTGCCCTACTAAGGGGGAAGCATGGATTTCATTGAAGATGGCCTGATGTAGGTCTATACTTTGGGAAAGCACCAAATGACCTTGTATCGTAAAGAAGCACCATCCCATGAATAATGCGGTACTGTAGAGGGGTTAGTGCCCAATTGATGAATGAGGTGGCATAAGGAGGGATCATTTGCATACCCTTGTTGGATATATTTCAACTAGTTTAGAATGGGCATGGAGATGGTAGAGAGGGAAGGCTGGTCCTTGAAGGTTCTTAAGAGAGCATCAGCCACAACATTGTCTTTTCCCTTCTTATAGGTGATCTCATAATCATAACCCATGAGTTTGCTGACCCACTTCTACTAAGCTGGGGATGAGACCTACTGTTCTAAGAAATATCTCAAACTCTGATGATCAGTTTTGATGCAAAAATGATTTCCTAGTAAGTAGGGTCTCCATTTTTGTACTGCATGTAAAATTTTGATCATTTCCTTTTCATATGTAGACAAAGCTAAATTGTAGCTAGAAAGGGCTTTTCTAGTGAAGACAATTGGTCAGCCCTCTTAGAGAAGAATAACACCCAAGCTGATGCCCTTAGCATCACTTTCGATGGTGAAAGTTTTGGTGAAGTTTGGCAGTGCCAAAATTGGTGTGCTACACATAACCTATTTGAGTTTGATGAATGCTTGGTCAGCTGTTACACCCCAAGTGAAAGCATCCTTCTTCAATAAGGAAGTCAAAGGAGCCGTGATATTTCCATAATCTTTGATGAAGTTGTGATAGTATCTCATCAGCCCTAAAAAACCATGAAGGCTCTTGAGGGTGGTTAGTCAAGGCTAATTTTACATAGCACTAATTTTTTTTGGGTCCACGTGAACCCCATTGGCTGAAACAATTTGCCCCAAATAGTCAATTTCCTCTTGACCGAATGAACACTTGGATTGATTGGTAGATAACTGATTGTCTGCTAATATTTTTAATGCCCTATCAATATGTTGTAGATGCTTGGCCCATGTGCAGCTGTAGATCAAAATGTCATCAAAGAAAACTAAAATAAATTGATAGAGAAAAGGCTGAAAGATTTTATTCATGAGTGCTTGAAAAGTGGAAGGGGAATTTGTAAGGCCAAATGGCATGATAAGGAACTTGTAGTGACCTTCATGCATACAAAATGTTGTCTTGGGAATGTCATCAAGATGCACTCAAATTTGATGATAGCTAGAATGTAGATCCAACTTGGAGAAGAATTTGGCCCCATGGAGCTCATCAAAAAGCTCATCAATGATAGGAATTGGGAATTTATCCTTGATAGTGAGGTGGTTAAGGGATCAAAAGTCAATGCAAAGGTGCCATGACCCATCTTTTTTGTGGACAAGAAGTACTGGGGAGGAATATGAGCTAGTGTTAGGGTGAATAACTCTAGACTTGAGAAGTTCCCAGACTAAGTTCTCAATTTTAGCCTTTTGCAAATGGGGGTAATGATATGGCCAAATGTTGGTTGGGATGCTTCTTGGAAGGAGAGGAATGCGGTGATCTTAGGGCATGAAGGGGGTAAACCTACTAGTTCTAAAAAAATGGTTGCATGCTTGTCGAGTATGGCTTGTAAATCTATAGGGTGGTTAGTAACAGTGGGGGGCTAGAGTTGAATGGAATGAAACTATGCAATGACCCCATGTGAGCCTTTATTCAAAAGTTTGTCCATGTGATGAGAACTGATGATGCTAGTAGATCTTGGCAATAACCCTTTTAAGGTGTGCTTCTAACCATTATCTGTGAACTACATCTAAAGCTTAGAGAAGTCCCATAAAATAGGTCCTAATGTGTGAAGCCACTGTGCCTACATGAGTGGTGACCATAACCAATTGTTAATAGCTGGGGATCCTTTGCATTCCCTGCTACACTGTAGGGTGGGGTTTGGGGTAGTGCCCCAATATTTTTTTGCTATTTTTTTACTACTATTTCAAAAATGGATTGTCTACAACTATGTGGTTGGAAATATCCTCAACTGTGGATATGTTGTTGTTTGCTCTCTGAACCTAATAAGTTGGATATGGACCCCAAGTTTGTTTGGCTACCTAAAGGATTTTTTTAAAATTCTCTCTGGTCACCAAAGCTGTCTGATTGAGTACCGCTCTATAGAAATTTTTGGCCATGGGTTTACCCCTTAATGACAGCTTTTGGTTTATTTCACATGTGGGAACTAGTCAATTGGGATGGGGCCATTGCCCTTTTCACTGACAAGTCCTCTTAATGGGCCAGCTACTTTGGGGTTCCTATGGTACTCCTCACAATGAGTTTTAGGGCTTATGCTCAAACACTTCCCATAGTTAAGTGGATGGGTATTTACCCAATCTGAAATGATAGAACTTGCAATGAAAAAAAAAATCTTGCCAGAAATGGTGCAGCTCCTAGAAAGCCCTACTTCGAAAAAACTGCTCCAAATCTACCCACAAAGCCAAGAAAGTGCTTTGATACCAAATGAAAAGAACCTCCTGTAGCAGATTACTTCCTACAATAGATTTAATCAAAATGTGTGAAAATTAAATAACTCTTATGAATAACAGAAACACAGAAAGCTTATATTGATCGCAGGCCACTTTGAGGGAGAAACCTCCTTTAAGCAAGCTCAATACAATAAATTCATGGATGCCTTCATTGGGCCTCAACACTTACTTATACACTAACTCTATTATAATAACTACTACTTCCCTTGTATGTGGGATAATTCAAATATGCTCTAAGGGACGACTTACAAAGCATATGCATCCATAGCAATTATTATACTAATCTGCAAAGAGAAGGGTAAGGCATGGGTTCCTAACACAAAGTCATCTTATGTTTTAATATAATATAAAACATCATTGAATATGTTATTATAAATCCAAATTTATGTAAGGTATATGAATTATGTTATATAAATCTATAACTATTCATGAATTTACTATCAAATATGTCTCATGTCTCAACTGAGTATCAAAGTGATAAATTCATATCTCTTTTATACATACACACATACATACATTCATGCATGCATGCATTTATACATATGTACATACGTACATATGTATGTATATATGCATATGTGTATTTGTGTACATACACACAAAAATACATACATACATATACACTTATTATTTTTATTGTCAACAATTTAATTGAGTTTTCCCACAACTCACATACATACTTATATATATGATTATATTATATATTTTGACATATCCAATTTATATATGTTTATGAGACTATCGATCCACGTAACCACATACTCATCCTTCAATTCCCACTATTCATATACATATTCATACACATAACTATATAGTCCCATTCTAATATACAATGACAACTTGTGTATGAAGGTACAAGTGTAAAATACATACCACTTTTCTCAAATTATAACCCACAATTTCATATACTAAAACATGCAATCAATTATCTACAACTTTAAATCAATATCTAAACCAATATATCTATACCTAGGTGTTAATTTTCCATGGTTTTTAATCAAAAAATATTTTGTATAAGTTTAAACCCATTTCATAAAGGCAATGTATCTTCCTTAGAGAAAATAAGTCAAGAATAATTCAATCCTTAGTAAGGGCTCTATCATCAATTTTGCATGCTTGTCAATAGAAAGTTCTTCCATCCCTAGTATATAAAGGTGAGGTCCTAATTTTACAAGGCATTACCAAAACATACATTTGAAGGGTTTTAGAATTCTCCCAATTAAGAAAAGTATTTAATTTTTTTTTTCAAATTGGGAACTCAGTCCTTATACAATTAATCTGTATACAATATAAGTAAAACCCATATAAATTCATATTCTTAAATTGAAAAATATACTTTCTTGGTTGATTTAATGGATGTCATTATAATGTAGATGATGGTATCCTTTACATGTCCTTGATTTAAGATTCCATATCTTATTTTTACATGGTAGATACATGACAACCCTACCACATAAATTTCCTCCCAAAATGGCGAGGTCAACCCATGATGATAACAAAATAAACATAATTTTCTTTCCAATGATTTAAAAATGACCTAAATTTTATTTGAAAAATAAATGACAATGATTCCTATAGAATATTAAAATAATAAAAATTGATTCCTCTATGTTTTAAAAATCATCACAAAATAAAAGCATGGGTGTATATTTCCCTATATCATTGAGGCCGCCAAAAAGGGGTAAGAATTTAATCCAATAATCTTTACATATTTAAATAAAAATACATGGTTTCAATAAACATATTATACTCCAAATATTTATAATGAATAAAAATAGTTTTATCACTATTCATAACTCAGTAACCAAAGTTTAACCCATATAATGGTTTCACAAAGATTCACATAGCCAATGTATATTAACATAATTAATGAATTATGTTAATAAGTACATCCATTATAAATTGGTTATTATAGATAATGGTAATTAATTAACCCATAGTAAATGAAAGGCATGAAATATTAACCATATTAATATATAGTAAAATTAAACATATAACACATCCATAAAATAACATCAATATTTAATTTATTTCAACAAGTAAGAGTGTAACTATGTTTGTACAGGTTCAACTTCACTCTTTCTATCCCTAATGTTGATATATGAATCCACTTACCCTATGATAATTTCCCTCTTTTCCACTCTATTAGGGTGGGAGAGTCTTGGAATCACCTTGATCAAACAAAATGGTAGTTTGTCCAAGCTTTCAATAAAATCATAAGATACTCAAAATTTATATGCATCAAAAAAGTTATTGTAAGATAAGTCAAATATACAAATGAAATCATATCCACATAAAATTACAATATAAAACAAATATAATATATCCAAATTCATATGAAATGTATTTTAATCATAACTAACTATGAAATAAAATAGTATGATTGTCAAAATAAACAACATAAATGTCTAGATGTATCATCAAATTTAGATAATACTAATCATTAGTTTTATTTCCTTTTCTAATACTAATTTAGTATTTGAAGAGTATGAAAATATGTAACACACTTACCATTAAAATACACCAAAGGTGGATAATCCCATTTGTCTTGGTTGAGGTAATTCCTTGGTAAATATTGTGGGAGTTATTCATGATATACCAAAAAAAGTCAAAAAGTTTTACCCTAAATATGTGCATGATGAAATCTACACTACCAAGGATCATATACAAAAATTCAAAGGTGTTATAATTATAACTTAAATAATTCATGAGGATGTGGCCTATATGTTGTTTCATTACACTTTAGATGAGATGGCCTATGACTAGTATTTGGGATTTCCTGATGGGTCTATCACTTTTTGGAATGACCTTGAAATTGTCTTTATCAATACTTTAGGGTGCCTATGGATTTGGATATCCTCTATCATCAATTTGAAACAACCCATAGAGATCCAAATGATCCCATGATTATTATCAATAATTTCTTACACAAGTTTTATAAGAGGATAAAAACCCTTATATGTAGATTGAGCCCTCTATTATTTAAACATACTTAAGAGCTTTGGATCAAATGACTTCTATGTTTTTTAGAAGGACTCTAATAACTCTTACATATTTATCCTTAACCTATAATTGAGTTTCCACATCTTAAAAACAAATTATGTCATAATGGTATGGGTTTGGTTCATTGTCTTAGGGTATCTAGGTGTATACAATCAAATTTTGATGTTAATCAAGAACTCATGCACAATACACCACTGATGAATCCAATCCTAGGTGTTATATATTAATGTAAAAATTTAGTATATAACCCAATTCATTTGAAAAAAATTCCAAATAATTAGTAGTTCATACCTATGAATCATGCATTGTATCAAGTGAATAATCATTAAATAGTCTGCATAGCCTATAACAATTCTTCTATCACATATACCACATGTAGTTATGATAATCTAAACAATAATAAATAGGTTGCTCCATCATTTATAAACAATAAAACAAATATAATAATTCCCATAAATAGATGCATCATGTTATCCCTACATTTATAAATATTATGGCACATGTGGTTAACCCATTATTACAAATGAAAAATAACTAAAATGCTATTATGAACCTAAAGTAGTGAATTTGAAGTGAATGGTTCAATGATTGATGGATTGTATGGTTAAATTTTGGATTTAAGTGAATAAAAATTAGAATTAAACCATAAATAATGTTCCAAATAAAAAATATAACTTTCAAAGGACCAATCAATAGTGGAATACTAGGCCAAAAAATGGAGGTGTGACTGGTCTACTTGATAACACTAATTAAACCAATATCAATGCTTCAAGTTCTATGAAATTGGATGATTTGGCCTTGCCCAATTGGTTTAGTTTGTATAAAATAATGGATATACAAATTGACCATGTTGAAATTGATTATGTTAATTTTATACTGGACTCAAATATCTTCCAAAAAGAAATGGATAGCCTTTAAATAGTGCATATATTGAATATCAACTCGAATCAAAGTGGAGGGAATATAATTACTACTTTAGTCTTGGAAATCTAAAATTTCTTATATGAGATCAAAAATGATCCTAAAGATAACTTGGATAAAATCCACATGTTTAAATAGCTCAAAGGGGAAAAAAATAAACATTGAGGAGTAAATTATAAAATCCATTAGCTACATCTACTCTTCTAAACAACACTCAGGTTCTACTTGATGAGAATTCAAACAAAAATCCATTTCAGCCTAAAGGGATTAACATATCATACCAACCTATAAATAATGCTACATCCCCACTATCTGACAAACCCAAGAATAAAATAAACTTGGATACAACATTGTTGATGAATTAAAAATAATAATTCCAATATAACTATGTTTGATTTACTCCAAATTTCTAATTAGAAAGATTTGTTATTGAAATATTTATCTAACCCTAAAGGGAAATAAATAAATATAACATATGACACTTATGTTTTTTATAAATTAAATACTGAAACTCCTCCTTTTCTCCTAAAAATATGCATTTTTGGTAAAAAATACACAATTGTTTGGTGGCTTTAGGTGCTTCAATAAACATCATGACTTACTCAATTTTATATAAGATGAGTTTAAATATAGCTAATTAAAACATAAAGGTACTTCAGTTGGATAAATTAGAGGCCAAGGTGGTTAGTGAGATGAACCACATTCACATGTAGTTGGATTCCAATACAAGATTTCAACAATTAATTGACATTTAGGTAGTTAATATTATAGATGCATATGGTATGCTCCTCAATAAAGATTGGTTTATGACATTAAATGTATATATAGAAATAAACTTATCTAACATGTGGATCCCATGACATGGCATACCTAATCAAATCATAATTACGATAGAGCTACAAATAACTCATACGATCACTAATTATGACAAAAAAATGAGATCCTATATTAGGAATATTAAATATAGGTGTATATTCTTGTAAACAAGGAAAAATATGATAAAAACATGACTATCAACATGTTATCCATTAAAGAGAAATTAGAGGTTGAAGGGCCTGAATAACTAGATAAGGAGTATATTATATATGCACCTAAAATACCTTCATTACATAGTGCTACATAGCATATGGGGATTCAAAATGTGTTGATCCACCTCTAAAACATTTCAACTCAATGTTTCTTTCAACATTGGGCATAATGGAAAAAAAATTATAAAGATGAAATAGGGTTGTCCCAATGAAAAAAGAGAGTTTGTAAGCTCTTGTGATGAAAATGATTCTATCTTTAGTAGTCCAAGTCATACTTTAACCATTAATGACCAAAATATAAGGTCATTATCAAATACATAACAAAGTGTATGCATGCTTGATGTTGATAAAAAGAACTAATATGTTGATGTTTCAAAAACACCTACCTCTCAAAGTCTATTGAAAACAACTGAAGATAATTTGTAAACCCTAAAATTTGATGTATTTAAGTCCAAGGTGGGTGTGGTGCTAGATTGAGCTCATTAACCCAAGAGGAAAATATTATTTGGTAGCTAACCAAATTTTGGTTGAACAAATAATGTAGTTTAATATGAAATTTTAGTTCATGGCCTTCAATTTGTTCTTAAGAAAAAGTAAAGAACCTAAAGGTGTTAGGTGACTCAAAACTCACGGTTAAACAATTTAGAATATAATATGATTATAATGACAATAGTTTATCTAGGTAATGCAACTAAGTGTGGAAATAAATAGAATATTTTGATGCATTTAATATTTAAATTATACCTAATAGAATAAATCATATGACATATGCATTGGAAAAATTACAAGTACTCTAGAGCTGATTGTTGAATCTAGATTGAAGATATTCTTAGTAAAGTTGGTATTTAATCATTCCATCCTGAATAACACCTAAAACTTCTAAGTATTCAATGAATATTAACATATCATCAAATTCACCATGAATATAGAAGTGTTTGAGTCCCAAATCATAGATGAAGATGTAATAGATGAGTTTGAACTAGATGAGGAAGGAGTGATAAACTTGAAAAAATAACATACTAAATGGTATTGTCTCATTAGAGTTCATTTTCAACATGGATTACCAAGGCTAAAATAGAAAACAACCCTTATGAAAGGTATGATACATGATCATTATAATTTGGATAATGCTAATTACTCAAAATCTATGATTTTAGGCATAACTTGCACTCAAAATGAAAAACATCAAATTTCATACCATTAAAAGACTTCAGGGATGTTATATCCTAGAGATATAAGGAATTGAAGGTGTTTAATACTTCTATATTGACTCACACCATCCTTCTCAAGCTACGGGTTAAGACATTCTATTAAAGGCAAAGGTCAGTGAATCCATTGCAAGAGCCTTTGATTTTTAAGGAGGTTCAAAATTTATTATTAGCCAAGATCATATTTCTCATCAGGCACTCTATGAGGGTGTCTAATCTTGTACCAATTCAAAAGAATGGAAATATGAAATTTTATGTGTACTTATAAAACTTAAACCAAATCTTAGAGAGAGCTAATTACTCATTTCCTTTGTTAGGAAAAGCATTGTAGATAGTAAAAGGTTCACAAATGATGGATTTTATGGATAGGTATTCAATATTTAATCAGGTAATGGTTAAATATGAAGACTAGATCAAAACAATGTTTACTAAAAATTGGGAACATTTAAATATAAAAAGATGTCATTTGACATAATAAATGTAGGTGATAATTTTTATCATATCATGGAAATTACATTCAAATATATAATAAGAAAGTACATCATCATCTACATGGATGATTTAACTATATTTTCTAATAACTAAGATGACCACGTGAATATTTGAGAATGGTGTTTTAGATTTTAGATAGCATGGCATTTACTTGAATCTAAAAAGGTGTATATTCAATATTACCAAATGAAAATTTCTAGGTCACAAAATTTATAAAAGAGGTGTATACATAGACTTTATCAGAGTGGAGGTAATTCAAGAAAAAAAAATTCCTGGCAATTAAAAAGAGATTAAATCATTATTAAGCAAGATCAACTTCATGAAAAAGATTATCTTGGCCTTTACAAAGATAGTCAAATCACTAAAAAATATTCTAAACAAGGATATTAAGATTGAGTGGATAGCTAAATCACAAGTGAATTTTACTAAAACCAATAAATTTATTATAAATACTCTAGTTTTGATAAATATTAACTACACACAACCCTTTTACATATATTCCTTCACCTCCAAACACTCAAATGATATGCTATAACTAATATGGAATATGTTTGAGATGAGATACCAATGTATTTCATGATCTCCCATTAAGGAAATCTAAACTTAGGTATTTCACCATTGAAAAAAAAAGAATTTTCATTGATCAAAATATTTAAGAAGTTTAGGCATTACATCCTACACAATAAAGTGTTTGTCATCATGCCTCACCCTATTGTAAAAGATATGTTGATGATTTTTTTTTAGGTGAATGGAGAGTCAAGTGGATGAACATCCTTCAATAGTTTGACTTGGAGATCTAGCCAATTAATATCGTGATAGGGAAATGGTTAAACAAAGTAATAATTGAAGTTTATCCTATAATAATTTTCTAGTAGTATGTAATGTAATCCATCATGGGAGATGACTAATATTAGGATAAAATCCATTAATTTTTGAATAAAAAGTGCCCAAAGTACTTGAAATTTTCTTAAATAAGATAATTGCATCTAAATAGTAGCAAATTCATGCTCAAATTAGGCACATTATATGGAATAAATCACAAAGGCATTTACTTGAGATGATGAAATAAAGAAGAAACAACTGAAGTAATTAGATATTTTCAAGGGAAATATGGAACTAAACATGGTTTAGGTAGTGCTATGAACAACCAAATCCTTTGGGAAGGTTACTATTGGCCACATGTTTTTAAATATGCGCACTCACATGTTATAATCTGCTATACTTACCAAGTTTATATACATAAATAATATAACCCATCCATGTCATTGTAGCATTTTATTAAGCTATTAAATTTCTAAAAATGAGGATTGGAATTTTTTGGATATATCAACAATAATTCATCCATGGGACACAAGTTCATTCTAACAAAAATTGACTATTTCACCTATTGGATAGAAGCTCAAATATTCAAGGAATAATTGATGTAGTGATTACATTCCTTGAGAAATAAATTGTACTAAGTTTTGAATGTCATTTTATTTAGTATATGAAAATGTTCATTCCTTCTCCTCTCTCCAATTTACTTAATGAGAATATAAAAATTAGGTAATCCTCAAATTTTCTTCTAATTATTATCTATAAGGAAATGGAGTGGTTGAATCAATGAATAATAATTTGTTATATGTAATTAAGAAAACCTTGGATATGAATCCTAAGGATTGGCATAGTAACTTGAAATTTGCATTATGGTCTGATATGAATATAAATAAATCTTCCCTTGGCATGTCCCTGTATCATTTGGTATATGATCAAGATCCCATCTTCCCTATGAACTTAAGTATCCCAACCTTGTATTTCATGAGATATTACCTATAAATTGATTATAAGGTAAATGCGCATCTCTTGAATTTGGTACAACTCAAAGAAAAGTGTGATGTAACTCTATTTCACTTTAACAAACACTAAAGAGTTTTCAAACATTAGTTTGACAAGTGAGGTAAAGTGAAATCATTTCAAATCTCTGATATAGTCTTTCCCTAAGAAAAGTCTCATGAAAAAAAGGAACAAGAAAAATTGATGTCATGTGGTTAGGTCCCTACCAAATTTATAAATTCCTAGGTGAGAATGCATTCCATCTTAGGTGCCTAACTAGTGAGGAAGTCCCCTTGTTTATCAATGGTAATTTCCTCAAGCACTATTTTTGGACCTAAACTAGCTTAGTAAGGTCATGTACATAATTTATTTTTTATTCTTTTCTTGATTTCATTATTAGTTTATATTATTTTTCCTTAGTTTTTGGTCATTAGTATGACCTCATATTTTGTCCCCTTTTGGCCTATTTTTGCTTTTTTTTCCCTTTGGGTACATCATTGGTCAATAAAATAAATAAAAAATTTATGCATGTCGGTAACAGGGATGGCACTTTGGTGATTAAGTACTATGAGTATTTTTTGGATTAATATTCTATTTATGATTTTGGTTTCAAAAAATTGGACTATTGTATGTGTTCTAATATTTTTCATGTCATGTAAAGTTTGGGTATATTATTTGGATTCTAAATTTATTCTCTCAAAACCATGAAAAATATCACATTTTAAAGGTTTTTGGGTTTTCTTGGATGAACTTACTATGGTTAAAATCTAGGGTGAAAATTATATAATTATACCTTTTATTTTCCATGGTGGTCCCCAAAATAGAATTGAGAGACTAAATTTATTAAAAAATAAAATAAAATAGAACAAATAAATCAATTTGTGAAAAAATTGAATTTTAGGTGATTTATGGAACCTCTACTAAGGCTATGGAAATCCAATTGGTAGTAGAGAAAATATTTGAGTGGGATCAGAGACATATCCATCTTAGTTATGTACACATGGTTGGTAGTAGAGCAATGTCTAGGCAAGCATTCTCAAGTTGTAATTGATTATCTTAATGATTGAAGCTATAGTAGCTAGTCCTTATAGGTTACATGAAGAGGTAATGAACTCATATGCACCCACTAGGTCAAAGAGAATATCATAAATGGTTTTGTACACATTCCCTTATTTATCTCTCTTAAATATTTTCATGTTCCATGTAGTGTCTCAGCCATATATTTTGGGTTTTTACACATGTTTTTTCATTCTAAAATAATCAAGAGTATTTTTAAGTAAATTCACCATTTTTTATAGCTTGAACAACATTTCTTAATTCATTCAAAATCATGGTACCCCTATTTTTTTTTATTTTTGATCAATTCTCAATTATCATGGGCCCTTTGGCCTCAACCCTCTAAATTTTCTCTTGGGGATCATCTCAATTTGCATGCTAAACTAGGACATGAAACCCACTTTATTGAGAATACCAAGTTCATGCTATAAATTATCATAGTAAGCACTTAGTGTAAAAATGAGGTTCAATTGACATAACTTGCCTTTGGAAATCTTACTTGTTGACTTATATATTCTTACATTATTTTGGGTATATCTTAATTTTCATGCATATTTAAGTCTTAAAAATTCATTCATTGTGTATACTAATTCCATGCTATAAATTTTTCATATTTTACATTTCACCTAAAATCTTGATATTTTGATTCAAAATTATGAGTTCTTCACAACCTTAAAAAGGGTGAATTGGTTTGGGGAATTTTGTTCCACTCATTCCCATAGAAGGAAAAATGGTATATATGTGAAATATTAGGTATTTAATCATATAATTTTATTCATGACTCTATTTTTATACCATTTGAGACTTTATAAAGGTGGAATCAAATAATAAAATTTTGTATTTTTAACTTCACCCATAAACTTGATCTTGTGATTCAAAATTAGGAGTTCTTAATGGCCTTAAAGAGGGAAAATTGGTCTAGGAACTCTTGTTCCACTCATTCCATTTTTTACAACTAAAGTAAAAATGGGTGAGTTGGTCTATGAGTATACAATAAGTTAGCTTTTTTATCATATATTTTGACTCATAAATCTATTTTTGATGCCATTTGTGTGTTGAAAAGGTGACATTGAAGAAATAAACTTTCAATTTTTGCACTTCACCAAAAAACTTAATCATGTGATTAAAAATTATGAGTTAATGATAGCCTTAAAAAGGGAGAATTGGTCTGGGGGGTAGTTTTACACTTGTTCCATTTGTTATCATAGAAGGTGAAATGGGAGAAATGGTCTAGGGGTGTACAAGCAGTTAAGTTTCTAATCATATGTTTGTTGGAGAGTTTTTAATGATGTCATGGTGATGTCAAAAAGGTTTCCAAGTGAGTGGATGAAATTTCTTGATAATCTAAGTGACAATGACAAAGTGTGTAATGTGTTTGTTCTAGCATGTTTGAAGTATGATTGGTTGATCTTCAATTTTGGCATGGTTAGAGATGTTCAAGGATGAGGATGTGAAATAGGTACCTAAGATGTTTTATATTCTTTGAGTTCTTGTGTACTTAAGTGGAATTCATCTGGTTGTCCATAGTTTTCATCTAGACACTTTGGGTCTAGTAGAAAAAAATCTAAGTGGGTAGTTTGATGACATCACCATTACCACACGTGGATGAGTCAAGGGGAGTTGGTCATATGATTTTGATGAAATTATCTTATAGTATCTATGAAATAAATATTATTTAATTATCCTAATCATTTCAAAAAATATGCAAGTGCAAAGTTGGGCTCCTAGGCATTTTGACAATGTTTTCCCATACTTAGCTAAATTTGCAATGTGGCGAGAAGAGGTAAGTAATTAGTTTGATGGTGTCATATCATGAACATGTAGATGTTTTATAATATTATGATAATATGGGTTTGTTTATTTTTGTTCCTAATTGATATATACTAAATTTTAGGTCAATCACCGAAGCGTGGCAAAAGATATGCATGTTTAAAGTTGGCCTTCTAGACAAGTTTTTGACATAGTTGACTCTATGGTAGAAAAATCTGAGTGAGAATTTAAATGTCATTATATCTTACACATGTGAGAATTATAGTATTATTTTTTCACATGTTTAATTCTCCTATGTTAGGATATCATATGGTCCAAATTTGAGAACATGCGAGTAAGCGAGGTAAAAGATATGACTTTGTAAAGTTGGCCTTCCAGGTGAATTAGCAAGGTTCCTATACTTAGTCTATTTTTCACAATGTTAAATATCAAGACCAGATGAAGATATAATGGATCATGGGAAATTTTAAAATCAATATATATGGTGCACATCTAGTCAAAGAGGTCAAAGTGTTCATTGGTTAACAAAGGTAAAGATCAATCTCCTTACAAAAGGATCAATAGAGCATATTTATTCTAAGGACTCAAGAAACAATGAGATGAAGACAAGTGCTTGATGTTTAATGTAACAAGTGATCTTAAGGAACATGAGGGTTATAAGTTTCATGATCATGGGGGTTATAATAAATATTGAATAGTGAGCACTGCATGATAAGGACCTAACTGATCCATAGAGATTGATGTTGCGAGATGAGTCAACATTACCTGAGGTCAACATGTTTAAGGTTTAATGTTTGAGAATTGTCACATATACATTAAAGTTTAGAGAATATTTATGGTGTGATATTTATCTAAATTTTTAAAGGTTTAACTATGATCATTGGCATTTAAATATTTGTTTTTTACAAAAGGGAAAACCAGTCTATGGAATTTTGCCCATAGCTTTTGATCCAAAATGAATTTGTTAATGGTATAAAAAGAACAGATTAAGAGGACTCAGATAATATAATTAATTTAATTTTAAGATCCATACCTGTTTAAATTAAAATATATTAAGGTTTAAATTTGACTATGTATTCATGTTTATTCTGCAAGTGACCCGAGAAGAGTAATTGAACTTATATAGATGTTATTTCAATGTTTCATGGTGAATTAGATATTTAGGAGTGTTTTAGATTCCATGAGGATGATTTATGTGAATTATTAAGGTTTTAACATTCTTATTTAATATTAAAAAAGGTTTAGAAGGTGATTGTGTATTCATTCATAATGATTGTGTGACATAATGTTGTTTGAGCAAATTATGCTTAAGCATAAGGGTTTTATGTTGGTTGTTGGCACTCAATGGGTACATATAGATAATAGGGAATGGTTCCATGATTTGGTAGTGTTTTTTTTTTTTGTTTTTTGTTTTTGATAAATTTCTAAAGAAGTGAATGGGTTCACATGAGCTATAAGGGCTACAAGGGCCTAATTGAAAGGTTTAGTTCCTTAAGGGTGACCCATAGATGCTATGGCTAACCTATGAAGATTTTATTGAGATATGTATTCATATGATATATGTATTAATTGTTAATACATTCCTAATGGTTGACCAAGATTATGATGATCATGAATGCTCTAAAAATAGTGAAATCAAAGATGGTGATTTCTAGACTTCATGGAAGATGTGAGTGAGAGACTTGAGAGAGATTTGAGAGAGGCTTGTGTGTGTGAATTATGGAGTAAAAGAGGGGTATAATTACCTAAGGATGATTTAAATATCAAAATAGATTGAATAGTATTTATATGACCTATAGGTCATAATTCTATTGGCATAATAATTCTCTTACAGATTGAGTGTGAGTAAAGGTAAAGAGTGATAATCAGAGGTCCATCATTAGGTGTTTAATACATTAGCTCAAATGTGGATGTATTCATATGTGTTATTAAGGAATATTATCATCTAAGGGTATTGTATCCTCTTTACAAGGTGAAACTTGTTTAAAGGTCTAGTTGTTGTTGTAACTTATCCAGATAGGTGTTGTAGCACCTTGTGGGATTACAGTCTCACTAAATAGGGATTATAGTTCCTTGATCAATTATATCTGGTCTAAATTGATTCTTGTTATTATAATATAATATTATAGTTTTAGGTTCTAGTGGGTTTTATCCCCTAAGAGGGTTTCCCACATATGTCATGTGTTATGTGATTGATCTTGCATTGTCTCTCTTAATCATTGCTATGAATGATGTGTATGCTTCATGAATGTTTGTGGTAAATAATTAAGTGTTTGTAATGATAAAAATTGAATTTGGATTATTTAAGATCAATAATTAACCCCCCCTCTCAGTGATTGTACCTCTAATAATTAGTATCATAAAAGGTCATTTGGTAAAGGCTTAACTTGAAGGTGATCCAAGGTACAATATAGGTAGTCATCAAAGAGTTTTCTCTACTAAGTGAGAATTGATATTCAATGGATCCAATTATGATTTTTGGAGTGAAAGGATGAGGACATACATTATGTCCCTAGGGTTCGATGCATGGAAATATTTTATAGATGGTTATGTTGCTCCTATTACTCCTCCATCTAGTGTTGTTTGAGACCAATTCCAAGGAAATGAATGCTATCACTTGTGGTGTTTTAGAGATTGAATACACTAAGCGAATAAAATTTAAATCTGATAAAGAGATATGGGATAACATTTAGATCATTTTTGAAATATATTTAAAGGTTAATCTTTCTAAGTTATAGACTCATAAAAGGTAATTTGAAAGTCTCAAGATGAAGGAAGAAGATTATGTAGCATCCTTTCTGTAGAGAATTGATGAGAATGTGAACATCATCAAAGGTCTTAGAGAGAAACTTGAAGAGGCTAATATATTTCAAAAGGTATTAAGGTATCTATCTCTCAAGTTTTATCCAAAAGTATCTACTATATATTAAAGTCATGATCTTACTTAGTTGAAGATGGATCAATTGCATGACACCCTTACTGCATATGAGATGAGAGTAAATGATGACATACCACCAAATAAGGAAGTTGCATTCAAGAAAGATATGAAGCCTAAGAATAAATTCCAAGGTAAGAAATCCAAAGAAGCTGACATATCTAACATTGATGAGGATGAACTAATTACTTTGATTATTAGGAAATTGAACACAAGCTTAGGGAAGTATAAGGGTAAACTACCCTTCAAATGTTTCAATTGTGGAGAGATAAGACATGTTGATCATAAGTTCCCTCATGAGCATGAAAATAAAGGTAATGAAAAGTATGGTGAAGGATAAGATGATGACAAGAAGACATAAAATAAGAAAGGATTTATAAAGTTTAACAATAACAAGAAGACCTTCAAAAACAAGAAGAGTCTCTACACCAAAGAATATTACAACTCATTAGATGAGAGTGAAGATAGTGAATCAGAATATGATCATGAAGATGATGGTCCTACTAAAGATGAATCTCTATTCATGGATGAGGAAGGAAGTTTATCACATTAGAAGGTGTCTACTTGGAGTGATTTAGATGATGATGAATATGAGGTGGACTATGAGACTATATTGATGAATGCTCATGAATAATTGAAGATCAATAAGAAGATGAAATCTAAACTCAAGGACTATGAGGAGTAAATTTAGTGTGTATGAGGTAAGATTTAATGAATACACCAAGGACCATGAAAATATGATCAAAAATCTTAGTTATCAATTGGAAATCATAACTACAAGCCTGAAAGCTAAGGAATATGAATGTTCAAGGTATGTTTCTAAAAATAAGTCTTTGAAAGATAAGTTATATAAGTTTACAAGAAATGTGAAGTCATTTATGAAATTTGAAAAGAGCTCAAGTGATTTAGATAATATTCTGAGTGGTCAAAATCATGTTAGTGATAGAACTAGTCTTGGATATGAAGAAGAACAAAATAATGTAAGTCAAGACAAGAAGAAGACTAATGTGAAAAAGAATAATAATCAGTGAAGGAATGAAGGTGATGGTAGAATTAAGACACATTAGATTAGATAGATAAATGCCATGAGGTATGCAAGTTTTAATGGTTACTATTTCACATGTAATTAATTTGGGCATAGAGATATAAAATGCAAGAAACCTGTTAGAAATGAGTTTGCATGGAACTATGATAGGGGTCTTCAGCCAAAAGGTGTGAAAAAAGTTAAGTGCTTTAACTATCTTGTGGTGGGACACTTTGCAAACCACTATCCACATAATATTAGACAAGGTGAGTCCTCTTCAAAAAGGGGAGTTTGTTTTATTTGTCATGACAAAGGGCATATTTAAAGTTTCTATCCACAAATGATAAGATAAACTATGTTTCTATTAAATATTTTAGTGTGATACAATTGTGAATAGAGAGGTCAGATTGCTAGGTTCTGAAAGCAAAGGTTTACAAGTTAGAATAGGTTTAATTAGGCTCATATAATGCAAGAAAGAAGACATGTTAACACATGAAGGCCAAAGATGAAAAGTGTGATTCATGATGAAACTATAGGTCCAAGTAATATATTTTATATGGTGGAGAATGCTTCAAAAGTTGAATAGTGCCAAGGGATCTCATTATCTACTCATGTCATGAGTGAAGAGACCAAGCTCAAAGAGAAGACCAAGGTACTAGTTAAAGCTAGTCCTAAGGTATATATGGATCCAAGTGAACATCCTACTATTGATTATCATGTATTATGTAAAGAACATCAATTATTTGTGCCTAATGATGAGGTTCCAAGATTTTAGGAAGATTCTATAGATGAAAAGGTATGTCATGAATATTTTTTGTCTCCATGTATTGTCAATTCAATTCTATAAGAAAAGGAGAATGTTATAGTGGTTGAGCATGTTGCTTATCTTAAGCCTAAGAAGAAGAAGAAAAACTATAGGTATAAGATGACCAAGGAAGAGAAGGAATATGAGGAGTTATGGGCAAATCCTAGTTTTACATTGTTTCAGGACATTATCAAATAGGGTGTCTCTACCTATGCTTCTTAAGAGACATATTTACTATGGAGAAGTAAGTTTTGTGTGTTTAAGATCTTAATGCCAGTCTATACAAAAAAATATATTGATATTAAAAGATCATTAGTTAAGGGTGAGTAACAAGTTCTTGTGTTTACTTTAGAGGTCTGTGAAGGAGCTATAATACAGGGTTAAAATAGGTGGTTCTAGGTGGCATAATTATTTTGATGAAATGTCAATAAGTTTTGTTGGGGATCAACCAACAATGGATTGCACTTATGAAAGCAATCAATGCGGAAATAAATCAGATAGATAAGTAACTGAAATGATAAATAGCACAGAACAAGATATACAAGAAAACACCCTGAAAACTTGTATTAAAAACTCTTTACAATAGGAATACAAATGAAGAACTTTGTTCTTCCACACCTCTCTCAGATGCACACAAGATCTCTCACTAGATCTCTATTCCTCAAGAGCTCTCTCTAAAGTACAGTCCTTCAAACATTCACAATGTTCTACTTCGTACTCAATTACACTCTCTCATTCATTCATCATTACAATAGCTTAGAAGATCTCTCCTACATATAGAAATAGGAGACTTGAGCATGCTCTTACAACAAACAGTTAAGCCTCTTCAACAAGGGCTCTAAAAATAACATTGCTAACAATAGAGACGCGAGCATGAGTCTACAACTCAAACTCATCATGCAAACACTCGCTTCTGTCCTCGAAAATAGCTCTCTGGACACGCAGGTAACCGACGTCGGTTCCTGTCTGTTCGCCTGTGACCGTCGCCGACCGACCATACTGCCGACGTCAGCGCCTCTGAACTGCAACTAACCGATGTCGGTTGCTCCTGACCAACGCCGGCGTCTGTGTAGACCCGAACTTGTTTGTCTATGCTCCATGGTGAAGCTTTTAGCTCCACATACCTAACAATCTCCCACTTGGGGATAAACCAGCTACACCAATACCTGTACAGCAAGATCTTCTAGCTCCTCCATCTTCAACTCAATCGTGAAGACCAACAGAAGTTGAATGAAGATTCAACTTCTCCTTAGTAACCGGCTTTGTTAGCATATCCGCAGGATTCATGTCTGTATGGATCTTCTCCAGCTTCAACTCACCATCTTCCAATACCTGCCGTATGAAGTGGTACCTTAGCTGTATGTGTTTGGTTCTAGAATGGAAAGCTGAGTTCTTAGCCAAATGGATTGCGCTTTGACTGTCACTATGCAATCTGCAACTCCCATGCTCCCTTCCAAGCTCTTCCATGAACCGTGTCATCCATATCATTTCCTTGCTAGCTTCTGTAGCTGCAATATATTCTGCTTCTGTAGTTGACAAGGCTACAACCTTCTGCAACTTAGAAATCCAACTAACTGCCGTTCCACCTACAGTAAAAACATAACCTGTAGTGCTCCTTCTGCCATCCAAATCCCCTGCCATATCTGAATCTACATAGCCATGTAGAGATGTATCTGAACCTCCATAGCATAAGTGTCTGCTGCTGGTTCCTCTCAGATATCTAAGGATCCATTATACTGCTTTCCAATGTTCCTTTCCTGGATTGGCCATATACCTGCTTACTACTCCCACTGCTTGGGCAATATCTGGTCTAGTACACACCATTGCATACATCAAACTTCCTACCGCGGAAGAATATGGAACTTTATTCATGTACTCTACCTCATCATGTGAATTGGGACATTGTTCTTTACTTAACTTGAAATGTCCTGCCAAAGGTGTGCTTACCGGTTTCGCATCCTGCATGTTGAACCGTTTCAACACCTTGTCCACATAATCTTCTTGAGACAATATCAACCTGTGATTTTCTCTGTCTCTCTTAATGCTCATGCCAAGGATTTTCTTAGCTGCTCCCAAATCCTTCATGGCAAACGTTTGAGCTAACTTCTCCTTAAGCTCTGAGATGTCCTGCATGTGAGACCCTGCAACCAGCATGTCATCTACATACAACAATAGAATAATGTATCTACTGTTATCAAATCTCTTAAAGTATACACAATGGTCTGATTGACACCTACTGAAACCATGCTCAGTCATAAACCTGTCAAATTTCAAGTACCATTGCCTTGGAGCTTGCTTGAGGCCATACAAGCTTTTCTTTAACCTGCACACTAGTTTCTCCTTACCCTTGACCTCAAAACCTTCTGGCTGTTCCATGTAAATTTCCTCATCTAAATCTCCATGAAGAAATGCTGTTTTAACATCTAGCTGCTCGAGATGCAAATCCTCAAAAGCAACCAAAGATAGTACAACCCTTATAGAAGTCATCTTAACAACTGGAGAGAAAATTTTGCCAAAGTCAATACCTGGCTTTTGTGCAAACCCTTTTACAACCAATCTGGCCTTGTATCTCATCTGACCATCCTCACCTTCCTTTAGCCTGTAAGTCCACCTGTTCTTCAGTGTTCTCTTACCAGCCGGCAATTCAACCAAATCCCATGTTTGGTTCTCTCTTAAGGACTCCATCTCCTCAACCATGCCATGCTCCCACTTACTCCTGGACTCCACCTGTAAAGCTTCTTCAAAACTTTCTGGTTCTCCACCATCGGTTAGCAATAAATAATATAAAGAAGGAGAGTATCTAATTGGAGGCTTACTTACCCTTTCAGACCTCCTGATTGGTGTCTTGGACTCGTTTTCCACAATCTGTCCACCCAAATTTTCTGACAGTGACCGACCTCGGCCACCTGTAGACCTGTTACTGGCCGACGCCGGTTCCTCCTGGCCGACGCCGGTGCCTGGTCTGCCGACGTCAGTCTCTGTATGACCGACATCGGTTTCTGTACTGCCGACGCCAGTGCCAAACCTGCCGACGTCGGTCTCTGTGTTTTCCTGTAAGTGATTATTTCTTTTTCCCGTGAGCTCATTTTGGACCATAACTTTGTCCAACTCATTATTGCTCTGCCCAGCTTGATCTAGCTTCCTTGTCTGATCACTGTACATCACTCTTTCATTGAAAACAACATCACGGCTCCTGATTACCTTGTTAGTTCCTAGATTCCAAAATCTGAAACCAAAATCATCTGAGCCATAGCCTATAAACGTGCACCTCATAGACTTAGCATCTAGCTTCTTTCTATTTTCCTTATCTATGTGCACAAAGGCTTCACAACCAAAAACTTTGAGATATGAAAGATCAACCTTTTTACCTGTCCATGCCTCTTCTGGAATTCCACCATCCAGAGCTGTAGAGGGTCCTCTATTGATCAGGTACACTGCGGTGTCAACTGCTTCTGCCCAAAACTCTAAGGGCAAACCTGCATGCAATCTCATACATCTTGCACGCTCCATAATAGTCCTGTTCATCCTTTCAGCAATACCATTCTGCTGAGGTGTCCTTGGAACCGTCCTTTGTCTACGGATCCCATTTATGTAACAATACAATTTGAACTTAAGACTGCAGAACTCACCACCGTTATCGGATCTCAAGCACTTTACTCTTTTGCCTGTTTCATTCTCAACCATGGCTTTCCATATCTTAAAAGTATCAAAAACATCAGATTTCTTTTTAATACAGTAGATCCATACCTTTCTTGTGGCGTCATCTATGAATGTAACATAGTACTGTGATCCGCCAATAGAGGCTACATGAGCCGGTCCCCACACGTCTGTGTGAACAAGCTGCAACTTCTGCCTTTTCTTAGTAGATCCAGTCTTTAGAAAACTAACCCTTTTCTGTTTTCCAAACACACAATGCTCACAAAATTCTAGATCCATACTTTTCAAATCTGAAAGCATACCTTTAGACTTAAGGATAGACATCCCCTTCTCACTCATGTGGCCAAGCCTTGAGTGCCACAATTTAGCATCCACATCTGAAGTAGATAAAACTGAAGGAGATTTGTTAGTAATACAATTACACAAATAGAGAGTACCTTCTCTCTTACCTCTGGCCATAACAAGTGCACCCTTGGTCACTTTCCAAGAATCTGCTGTGAGAGTTACTGTACAACCCTCATCACCAAGCTTACCTGCAGAAATCAGATTTCTCTTTAAACTAGGAACATGCATCACATCCCTCAACACCCATGTGTTGCCATTCTGCATCTTTAGCTGCACTTTACCTTTGCCAATAATCTTGCAAGGCTCATCATCCCCCAAGTATACTATTCCAAAATCTCCATGGACATAGTCACTGAAATATTCTCTGTTAGGGGTAGCATGGAAAGACGCACCAGAATCTAATACCCAAGATTCTATGTTATTATGCAAAGAGAAAATAAGAGCATCCTGTGCAATACCTGCAACCTTTGTCTCTTCCTTTCCTTCGTGCTGATTGTCCTCCTTAGGCTTTGACCAGCAATCTCTGCTTATGTGCCCCAACTTTCCACAGTTCCAGCATTGTGGCCTTCTGCCATTCCTGGATTTGGATCTGCCTCTTCCCTTAGACTTAGATCTTGATCTCCTCTTGCTCCTTTCTTTTTGCCTTCCTCTGCTCTCAAAATTTAAAGCGTTCCCGGATGTCCCAGAAGTCTCTTCTGTGCTTTTCCTGCGTATTTCCTCATTCAAAATAACACTAACCACATCCTCTACTTTTAAAATATTCGAAGCAGAAGCAGTATTAGAAACTGCCATTACCAAGCCATGCCAGCTTTCAGGCAAAGAACATAAAATTAAAAGAGCCTTTATTTCATCTTCAAATGAAATATTAACAGAACTTAACTGATTAACAATACCATGGAAATCATTCAGGTGATTAGAAACAGATCCACCTTCTTGCATATGCAAATTAAACAACTGCTTCATTAAATATACCTTATTTGAAGCGGAGGGTTTTTCATACAAATTAGCTAACGTGGTCATTAACTCTACCGTAGTTTTTGCCTGTGACAAATTAGATATCACAGTGGAGGCCAGACTCAATCTTATAGAACCAAGAGCCTTTCTGTCAAGAACTTCCCATTCTTCGTCCTCCATGTCCTTGGGCTTCTTTGCTATCCCACCTAACGGTAAGTAAAGATCCTTCTGATACAGATAGTCCTCTATCTGCATTCTCCAATGCTGATAGTTCTTTCCATTAAACTTTTCCATTCTCAACTTACTTTCCTCTGCCATTGCTTCTCCCACTCAAACAGAAATCCCTGTGAGCAACCTGTAATCCGAACACACTACACAGATCTGAACCACCTGTTAGTGAACCTGAGCTCTGATACCACTTGTTGGGGATCAACCAATAATGGATTACACTTATGAAAGCAATCAATGCGGAAATAAATCAGATAGATAAGTAACTGAAATGATAAATAGCACAGAACAAGATATACAAGAAAACACCCTGAAAACTTGTATTAAAAACTCTTTACAATAGGAATACAAATGAAGAACTTTGTTCTTCCACACCTCTCTCAGATGCACACAAGATCTCTCACTAGATCTCTATTCCTCAAGAGCTCTCTCTAAAGTACAGTCCTTCAAACATTCAAAATGTTCTACTTCGTACTCAATTACACTCTCTCATTCATTCATCATTACAATAGCTTAGAAGATCTCTCCTACATATAGAAATAGGAGACTTGAGCATGCTCTTACAACAAACAGTTAAGCCTCTTCAACAAGGGCTCTAAAAATAACATTGCTAACAATAGAGACGCGAGCATGAGTCTACAACTCAAACTCATCATGCAAACACTCGCTTCTGTCCTTGGAAATAGCTCTCTGGACACGCAGGTAACCGACGTCGGTTCCTGTCTGTTCGCCTGTGACCGTCGCCGGCTGACCATACTGCCGATGTCGGCGCCTCTGAACTGCAACTGACCGACGTCGGTTGCTCCTGACCGACGCCGGCGTCTGTGTAGACCCGAACTTGTTTGTCTATGCTCCATGGTGAAGCTTTTAGCTCCACATACCTAACAAGTTTTTGGTGCTTAGAAAGGTTTGTGCACTTATTTGTGATATGATTCAGGTGTTTTATGGTCTGATGGTATGTTGAATCTAAATTAAAGATTTTTTTAATGCTCTCAGTTCTCTTAGTTTTTGCTTAAGGGCAAGAAGGCCTAAAATAGGTTATAGGTTATATGGGTTCCCAAAGGTATGGAAGCTAAAATATTGGTCTATTAGTGTGTGATGGGTGTCTCTAAGTGTGAAATAATTTTCAGAGGTGGTTGTTGACCATGAGCAGGTTTGTTGATCTTGTTGTTTTTGAGATTCTAAGATTTTGGGATATGTTAAGAAAGTTGTTTGAATTATGAGTTGAGGCCTGCGGCTTATTAATAGGTTTAATGGGCCAAATGGGTTATGAAATCAAGCTTCATAGAGATTTTAAGATTTTAGTTCTCAAGTTATTCATGTTTTTGTCAAGATGAAGGCCTAATTGACTAATAAGTTTCTAAAGTAAGTATGTTTTAAAAGATCATATAGGTGGTGAAATTTGGTGTGTTTAAGGGAGCATATGAAAATTATCCAAATATTAAGTTTTAGGTCCTAAATTTGTGTATATAGAAAGTTATGGGCTCTGTAAGTTCTAGGTAGGGCTACATAGAGGATAGACAAGCTTAATGTAAAGATGAGTGAGTTTTGACCAATTTATCCAAAAGATAAAGGCATGAGTTTTCAAGGTGAATTATTAGGATATTTTAGATCATGTTTCCTATTTTGTGAGTGGCATGAAATTTTGTTGGTGGTCCCTGAGGTGGCTTGAGAGAAGAGGCTAGTAAGCCTATATGGTTATTGTTCATGGTGTGTGGAGATATGAAGATGATTAGAAGGTGTAATTTATTAGATTAATTACGGTAAGTCCCTCTCATATGTTTCTTGATGAGTTATATTATATTTTAGTGTTTTTTGTGTTCTTTATTCATTAGTTACAATGTTTGGTTGAAGAGATTGTTAGCATGGAACAAGAGGAAGTTATCAAGGTAGGAAAAAGTAGGCTCAAGGTAAGGGGAAGTTTGTAACATATTTATAATGTGGTCCTCTCTTATTGGTTATATTTTTAGGTCCTTAGGATCATATTTTTCCCACTTTGTCATTGTGTCAAAGGGGAAGAAAGTTCCTATTGTGAGAGTGTTCGAATAGAGAAGGTGAGTTGTATATTGCTATATATGATGGTTGTTGACATCAATGAAAAAGGGGGATATTGTTGGAGAGTTATAAATGATGTAATTTTTATGTAATTAAGGTTACCATGTGAGTGGATGAAGCACCTTGATAGTCTAAGTGGTAATGACAAAGTGTGCAATGTGCTTGTTATAGCATTGTTGAAGTATGATTGGTTGATCTTTAGTTTTGGCATGGTTAGAGATGTTCATGAATGATTATGATTATTTTAAGATGTGAAATAAGTAAATAAGATGTTTTATATAATTTTAGTTCTTGTGTGCATAATTGGAATTCATTTGGTTGTCCATAGTTTTCATCTAGACATTTTGGGTCTAGTAGCAAAAAATCTGAGTAGGCAGTTTGATGACATCACCATTACCACAGATGGATGAATCAAGGGGAGTTGGTCATATGGTTGTGATAAAACTAGTCCCTAGTATCTATTAACTAAATCTTAGGTCATTCATGTAAGCATGTTAAAATATATGCAAGTGTAAAGTTGGGATCCCAAGAATTTTGACAATGTTTTCCCATACTTAGCCAAATTTGCAATGTGGCAAGAAGAGTCAAGTAAGAAGTTTAATGGTGGAATATATCACACATGTGGATGTTTCATAAAAATATGATCATATGGGTTTGTTCAATTTTGTTCCTAGTTTTTTTTTTAAATTTTATTTCAAGCATCAAAATGTAGTAAAAGCTATGCATGTTAAAAGTTGGCCTTCTAGACAAGTTTTTGACATAGCTATCTCTGTGACAAAAAAATCTAAGTGATAATTTTAATGTCATTATATCTCACATGTGTGAGGGTTCTAAGAGTATTTTTTCACATTCTTGGATTCTCCTATGTGAGGAGATCATATTTTATAAATTTGAGAACATGTGATTGAGTGAGGTAAAAGATATGTCTTCAAAGTTGGCCTTCTAGGTAGATAAGCAAGGTTCCTATACTTAGTCTATTTTTCACAATGTTAAAGATCAAGACTAGATGAAGATATAATGGCTCATTGGAAATCATACAATTGAGATATAAATTTTATATCTATTCAAAGAGTTCAAAGGGTTTGTTGGTTAACAAAGGTAAAGATTGAGCTCCTTACAAAAGGATCAACAGAGTGTGTTTGTTCCAAGGATTCAAGAAGTAGTGAGATGAGGACAAGTGATCAATGGTTAATGGTATGAGTACTCAGAAGCCATTTTAGGGTGCCAAGTGTCATGATCATTGGGGTTATAAGGAAGATAAAATGGTGAAAATTACATGATATAAAGTTGAGAGGACTTGATATGTGAGAAAATTAGTTGAGGTTTAATTGTGACTGTTGACATTTAAATATTTGGTTTTTACAAAGGGAAAAACTAGTATGTGGTATTTTTCCCATAACTTTTGATCCAGGATGAATTCACTAATGGTATAAAAATAAAATATTAGGAAGACTCCATGTCACATATAATGAACTTAATTTCAAGATCTATAAGTGTGTACCATTAGAGATATTAAGGTTTAAAGTTTACTGTGTGCTCGTGTTTGTTCTAAAAGTGACTCATGAAGAGTAATTAAGCTTATATAGATGTTGTTTTGATGTTTCATGGTGAATTAGATATTTTTGAGTCTTTTAGATCCATGAGGATGATTTTTGTGCATTATGAAGGTTTTACCAGTTGTATATAGTATGAATAATGGTTTAGAAGGTGATTATGTGTTCATTCATAATGATTGTGTGCACAAAATGTTGTTTGAGCAAATTATACTTAAGCATAAGGGTTTTATGTTGGTTGTTGGAACTTAAGGGGGACTTATAGATCATATAAAATGGGTCCATGATTTTGGTAGTGGTTCTCTATTCTTTTTTTGTTTAGTGAATTACTAAACGAGTGAATGGGTTCACATGAGACCTATAAGGGCTACAAGGGCCTAATTAAAAGGTGTAGTTACTTAAGGATGACCCATATATGTTATGATCAACCTATGAAGATTGTATTGAGATATGTATTTTTATTATAGATTTCTTAAGGTTTAAGACATGCCTAATGTCTGACCAAGATGATGATGATAATGAATTCTCTATAAATAGTGAAATAAAATATGGCAATTTATAAACTTTGTGGAAGACATGAGTGAGAGAATTGAGAGAGATTTGAGATAGGATTGTGTGTTTGAATTATGGAGAGAATGAGGGGTAGAGTTCCCTATGGATGAGTTGAAGAGAAGAATAGATTGATGACTATTTGTATGCCCTATAGTTCATAATTTTGTTGGTAGAATAATGCTCTTATATATTGAGTGTGAGAGAAGGTGAAGAGTGATAATCAAAGGTCCATCATTAGGTGTTGAAGACATTAGTGGAAAGGTAGATATGTTTATATTTATTGTTTTGGTAGCTCAACATCTAAGGGGGTTGTAGCTTCCTTGCAAGGTGAAACTTGTTAAAAGTTCTAATTATTATTGTAACTCAGCTAGATAGGTGGTGTAGCACCTTATGGGATTATAGTCTCACTAAATAGGGATTTTAGTTCCTTAATTAGTTATAGAGGGTCTAAATTTGTTATTTTTATTATAGGATAATAGTCTAATTATAGGTTCCAATTGGTTTTCTCCCCCAAGAGGGTTTACCACATATGTCATGTGATATGTGATTGATCTTGTATTGTCTCTCTTACTCATTACTATGAATGATGTGTATGCTTCATCAATGCTTGTGGTAACTGATTAAGTGTTTGACAAGATCATAATTGAATTTGGATTATTTAGGCTCACTGATTCACCCCGACTCTAAGTGATTGTACCTCTAAATTTGTTTTGACTCATAACTCTATTTTTGATGTTGTTTATGGTGTTAGAAGGGTGATTTTATCCATGTCATCATGAAATAAATTTCACATAGAAAAATCCATGGTTTAAAAATTGTAATAATTTTTAAATTGGGACTTAATTTTCAATTATACCAAGTGAAAAATAGTGAATGGCTGATAAGGATGTAAACCATGGATTTTTTTATGTGAAATTTATTTCATGATGACATGGTCACAAAACTATACAAATTAATCTTAGTAGTCTTAGTTTTCACTTGGTGATTTTATTTACAATTATTTAATCTAAATTTTGCAACATCATAAATTAAATGATTATTTATTTTATTTTTTGAGAAAAAAATCAATATCAATTATAGCTCACATTTGGATCACAATTCATGGAGAAATAGTAAAGAAAATCAAACCCTCTTGTCTATGTGGAAAAAGAAAAAATATATTATTTAATGAGAAAGGGTCTCAAGGGATCACAACCCTATCCATCACTATATATAAATATTAAAACATCGAGCCCTCCACTATATATGAAAAAAATAAGATAGGCCTAACATATTTAAGTTCATGTGTTCTAGACCATAAAAAAGGCCCATAACATCATGGATCTTAAAAAATACTTTCCTTTCCTTTTTAAATATCCATCTTATATTTAAAATCCAATTAATTTTCACTTATATAATGAAAATATAAAGTAATCTTATAAACTATAAATTACCTTAGAAAACATACACAAAATACCTACCATCAAAGACCATTAAAACAATTTTTAAAATCTGAATTAATAATCTTTCCTAATTTAATGTAGTATTTTCCCATAAAGACTACATGTTTCTACGCTAAATCTCTTTCTACATTCAAAGAAGAAATTAAGAAACTAAAAGATGGTCAAGGCTAGAAGATACCTGGATATGGTCGTGCGCACTGAAATCAGATGTTGGAAGGTTCTCCTCTTTGGTTGTGGAGGAATGACACCTGCAAAGAAGAAGAGACTAAACACAAAAAATGTTAGACGAGGAGATGGTGGGCTGTCAAGCAAATGCCTGATCTCAGAAGTATGAAGACTTCCTAAAAGGATATCAACCCACTGATTAAAAACAAAAATATTTGATAGAAATGGAAATAATGAAAAGACAAAATGTAATAAAAGACAAAAACACAAATGCGTACCTGATATGCAGTAGAATGTTCTACATAATCGCCGGTGTTAGTCTCTATGCCGACGTCGGTCAGGGGAAGATGCTGACATTGGTTAAGGTACCGGCATTGGTCGGGGTAATGACCGGCATCGGTCGGGGCAACAGTTCTGGACAGAGTCTGAGCGGGTCTGGTCGGGTCTGGTTGAGTTGGGATAGGGTCTGGTCAGGTTGCAGAATGGTGTTTGAGAGTTCATTTGGGGTTTGGGAGTTGGTTTAGGAATCAAGGGGTTTTTTATAGGGATCTGGGTAGAGTTACTGTATATTTTGGAATGGTAGACAGAGGTGTAAAGGGAAGGAGTAAGGTCTTAGGTCTGTAGTCTGAGTCTAAAGATAGTAGTAATAAACAAATAATAACCAGAGAGAAACAAAAACACAGAGCAAGATACTTAATTGTTACACACTGAGGACATGATTAAATTCGTTGATGTGCCACAAAAGTTGATCGAAGTAGAAACAAAACTTGAGAAAATGAATGCAGATTGGTTGGATGCGGAGTTGATTGATTGTAACAGTTTGGGGTGATAGTTAGAGTTGGTTAAATGATTGCTAGAGTCGGTTTGAATGAATAAACTAGTTGATCGAATGAAGAGGTTGCGGATGAAGGCGAGGGATAGTTTGATAACCGATCGGGAAACCGATTGGGAACTAAATGGATAATGGGTAATGGAATAACGGTTCCTACATTCGGATCGAGAATGCAGTGCTAAGGAGAACCGACGTCGGCAGGACCACCGACATCAGCCGAGAAGTGACTGACGTCGGCGATGTTAGTCAAGTGGTGACCATGGTCGGCAGATACAGAATGGGGGTAGAGACTAACTTTAGCCTTCTTCTCATTTTGACATGCTGTCAGGGTCAAGGCTAGTGGGAAAAATGGTTGACAGGGGTTAAATAGGCAAAGGAGAATAACATGAGGGATGACCAAGGGAGTCGACATGATTTCAGTGTCTACATTTGCCCTTTTTTGTCTTGTTGGTTGTTCTAGACGAACTGCAAGACAAAAATAGGAGTGATTGCCCTAGGTGTAGATAAGATCGATTCTATCTTGTTGGTTGTTCAAGTGAACTGTAAGACAAAAATAGGAGGTGAATTGCCCTGATTATGGATGAGGTATTCCCCCTCAAAGTAGGAGTCAAAGGAAGGGAACTGGGAATCAGGTGCTGATTTGACAAAGAGTGGATAAAAAGGGGTGAAGGTGAACGCTGCAAAAGTCATGATTGCGCGCATACCACTACACAAGATGGTCAGGTCAAAGTGTCGCAGTTCAAGGGTCGAGGAGTGCCAAAATTGAAGTAACCGGGCCCTAGCATTTAGTCATCTACTGATCAGGTTATTTAATCGAAGCTGAAGCTCCAAATGGTTGTCGCGTTGTAGGTATCCCAGGCTCAGGAAGTGCTCCTAAAAACATGAAAAAGTCACAAGTAGTGCGGATCAACCGGCTTGCGATCCTATACTTGTGAGGGTCAAAAATAGTCTGTGCACAATTCTGCTAACCAGTCATGAGGTAGCATACATGCAAAAACAACCAAGGTGAAGTCGCTTTGGAAGTGGTCAAGGTCAGAAGAGATAGGCATGATCTCCAATGGTTATAGGTCGAGAGGGAGGAATGGATGAAAGGATGTGGCCGAGCTAACCTCAGAAGACCCCATGTCAACTTAGTGCTACCTACATAGCCCCTATGGAAGGGCCTCATGCCAATGTAGTTCTCCCTAGAAGGGAGGAAGGGTCAAAGGGTTGGAATTGGTCTTGGTCGAGGGCAAGGTCAGGGTCAAAAGGAGGAAAGAAGGTTTGTCTATCAGAGAGATGAACAAACGAGGGTGGTTGAGCTAACCCCAGAAGATGTTGTATCATTTGAGTGCTGCCTACATAGCCCTGGTCATAGGGCCTCAGACCAATGTAGTTCAGATAGAGGGTCTGAGTGGTAGACAGGTGGTCAAAATGGTTGATAGATTGGTCTTGGTCATGATGAATGATGAGGGGAAGAAGATGATGTTGCAGCCTTTCCATATGGTGTATTCTGCAACATTGGTTGAGGAGTCTTTCATCCCTAGCAATTTTCCATATTCGTGATGGATGTATGCTAAAGATAAATTGAGGTCTATTTATGCTTCAGCAAGTATTGGTTTATGCTTAACATAAATTGCGTCCGGTCGATAGTTTCCATGTGTATTGGTGTCCATAGAAACTAGTGTGAATAGGCTATGGGAGTGGTCTGAAAAGAGAGTTGAGTTGGGTTGATTGACAAGTGATGAAGGTGAATGTGACCAAAGTGCAGAAGAAGTGAAAAGGATATTGCTCTTTCATTGACAAGGACCAGAAAGACAACATAGATAGGGATTATTAGAACCAAGAGCCCCATTCATGCATGATGTCGTTGACCAGATGTTGTGTTAGAACAGTAATCAAATCACTTTGACTTAAAGTGAGCTCGAAGTCCCTTGAGTAGGTGATAGGGGGAAGAAAAAGGGTAACCCATTTTAAGAGTAGATGTAACTTTGCCCCTTTTTATAGGAGACCCTGAGACAACTATAAGTCAAGTCCATGACTCATTTTTTTTTTTGGCGCAGACTGATCAATGCGGGAAGTTTGCATAGAGATGTCATTTGCTTGGTGGTCAGTTGTGAAGCTGATCAATGCGGGAAGCTTCTAAGATAGTGTTGTTTATTTCCAGAGTTAGTCATAGCCATCCTTCTAGGGAATGGTCTAGAATTTTGTTTAATATAAGGGCTTTTGAATAGCTGTCCTTCGAGGGAGCAGTCTATTAATTACAGCAATGAGAGTATAGTTGTCCTTCGAGGGAGCAGTCTACCTTTTGATTTTGATATTGATATAGTGACCGTGGATATTTTGACATCTTGATTTTGTTTTGACAGAAATGTGAGTCATGGACAAGACTATATAAGGTTAAGGGCTCCCTTTTATTAGGACAAAGCATCCATACATCATAAAAGGGTTATAAAGGAATTGTGAAGAGGATTAGGGTTGAAAGGAATTAGGACGAAGAGGATGGGGATTGCTCAAGGGATGAGCTCAAGTTAAGTGTCAAGTGGACGAGTACTCGACTAGCAGTAGAACGGTCACAGATGCAACGCATTAAGAGGCTCAGGTTCTGGTCGTCCATCAAGAGAGGACAGACGATAAGTCCCTGATCCATACTTGTGCATGATAATGAAAGGTCTGAGCCAATTAAGAGAAAACTTGCCTCATTTACTTCACTCCATATTGGTCACCTGTTGATTCTCTTTGAGGACGAGGTCTCTGATGTTAAAATCTCATTCTCACAAATTTTTGTCATAGGTGCACTTGATGCGATGTTGATAGACATGGAGATGATTAAGGGCAGCAAGACGGTGCTCGTCAAGTAATTCAAGTTGAGCTAAGCAATCTTAATGAAAGTCATCATTGGAAAGGATGTCATGTAGAGAAATGTAGAGAGACGGTATCTATACTTCGAGAGGTAGGACAACCTCTGTTCCGTACACGAGAGAGAAAGGGGTAGCACCCGTAGAGGTTTGGAGGCTAGTGCGGTAGGCCCATAAAGTGAAGGGAATGTGAATGTGCCAGTCCCTTCCTGTGTCACTGACCATCTTCATGAGAATTTTAGTGAGAATTTTGTTGGAAGCCTCGGCCTGCCCATTTGCTTGTGGGTAGTAAGGCGAAGAGAAACTGAGTTTGATGCTGAATGAGTTGCATAGCTTTTGGATAGTCTTGTTTTTGAAGGACTTGCCGTTATCGGTGATGATCTTATGAGGGACACCAAAACGATAGATGATGTGGGTGCTGATGAAGTCAATGATCTTGTTGGCTTTTGTGGAGATGAGAGGAATGGCTTCCACCCACTTAGTGAAATATTCAGTGGCTATGATGATGGATTGATGACGAAGAGAAGAATGAGGGTTAATCTCACTGATGAGATCTAAACCCCACTGAGAAAAAGGCCAGAAATCTTGAGCGATTTGTAAGGTGTGACTAGGAAGATGAAGCAAGTTAGAGTGCTGCTGACACTTGATGCAATGCCGAACATAGTCACTACAGTCTTGATGAAGGGTAGGCCAATAATAGCCTAGATGAAGGATGCGCTTGGCAACTGAATTCCCACTGAAATGTCTGCCACAAATCTCATCGTGGACTTACTTAATGGCCTGAGATGCTTTAGTGGAGGTGAGACAATGAAGAAGGAGGCCGTCAAAGCCTCGCTTATAGAGAAGACCCCCTAGCATGGTGTAGCGAGCGGTACACTTGATAAAAGCTCACCGCACATTGCTAGAGAGGTTGGGAGGAATGACAGAAAAAGATAAGAAGTCCACAAGTTACTTATACCAAGCATCTTGTGGGCTAGGGTCTATAGTGTTGACATGATTAATGTGAGGAGAGATATAAGAAGGCAATGACACATGATGTACTGTAACAAAAAGTGTAGATGCAGATGAGGAAGATGGGATATGCGAAGCGAGAAAAGCCATGGTGTCAGCAAACTTATTCATGGATCGAGGAACAGTCTGCAATAAGTGATGGTTGAAAGATGCAAGGAGAATGTCAACATGGTTTTTGTACCTTTACAAAATTTCATTTTTACAGAGGTATGAACCGTTGACCTAATTGACGATGAGCTACGAGTCACTGAAGATGTTGATGGACTTGATGTTGAGAGAGAGGGCGGTCTGAAGTCCCAAAATTAAGGCCTCGTACTCAGCCATATTATTGGTACAATCAAAGTCAAGCTTAAAAGACAGAGGCATGGGCTCCCCTTCAAGTGGGATGAGAATGACCCCAGCACCCCCACCTAGTTGACATTTGGAGCTGTCAAAGAACATGGTCATCTGATAGGTGGTGTCATCGATGGAAAGCGCATCGATAGATTCATCAGGAAACTCACACTGCAAAGGTTGATGGTCAGGAAGAGGGGCATTTGCTAGTTGATCAGTGATGGTTTGCCCTTTGATAGATTTTTGCTGGATGAATTTGAGGTCAAACTCAGCAAGCAGCATGAGTCATCAAGCCATATGTTGATTCTGATATGGCTTGGAGTGCATATATTTGAGAGGGTTGGTGTGGGTGATGACAAAGGTCTTGTGATTAAGAAGATAGTGGCAGAGCTTGGTAGCATCAAAGACTAATGCCAAACAGAGTTTCTCAGTATGGGTATACCAAGTTTCATAGTCGACCAGTGTCTGACTGATATAATAGACCACTTGCTCATGGTGATGCTCGTCTCGATGCACAATCATGGCACCTAA
Organism: Torreya grandis; assembly: GCA_037957365.1. NCBI lineage: Eukaryota > Viridiplantae > Streptophyta > Pinopsida > Cupressales > Taxaceae > Torreya > Torreya grandis. Next base: position 1,759,524 of record JARHVA010003729.1, read on the forward strand.
CGAATGATTAGTGGCTGAGATATAAAGGTAGAAGGGTTGGTTATCTTTAGGTGGAATGAGGACTGGTGGAGAGACCAGATAGCATTTAAGGGCTTTAAAAGCCTCTTAACAGTCCTTATCCCATGTAAAGGTGACGTCCTTCTTAAGGAGATGATGAAAAGGTTGGTAGCGGTCAGAAAGCTATGAGATGAAATGATGAATGGACTAGAGCTTCCCTTGCAAACTGCGAAGCTACTTGAGATTAGTCGGGGGCGGCATTTTGAGGATAGCGTGAATCTTGGCGGGATCTATCTCGATGCCACAGAAGGAAATGATGAAGCCGAGAAGCTTGCCAGAGAGGACCCCAAAGACACATTTCTTTGGATTAAGATGAACATTGTACTAAAGAAGACGAGAGAAGATGATCTTGAGAATGGTTAGATGGTCACGGTGAAGCTTGGACTTGCCGAGCAGGTCATCCACATAGTCCTCCATGACTTTGTGAAGGAGATCGTGGAAAATGTAGGTCATGGCATGTTGATAAGTGGCACCTGTGTTCTTCAATCTGAAAGGCATGACTCAATAGCAGAAAGTTCCCCATGGGGTAATGAAAGTGGTCTTGTGCTGATCTTCTAGAGCGATCAGGATTTGATTGTATCCTAAAAATCCATCCATGAGAGATAGCATCTCATGGCTGGCCATAAGATAAACAAGCTGGTTAATGTTGGGAAGAGAAAAGTCATCTTTAGGACAGGCTAGGTTAAGGTCATGATAGTCCGTACAGATCTGGATCCCCCCAGTTGCTTTGGTAACTGGGACAATATTAGAGACCCACTGTGGATAATCGATGGGCTGGATGAAGGAGACAGAAAGGAGGCGCTGAAGCTCCACTTTGACAAGGAGGGCAATGCAAGGATGCATCTTTCGAAGCTTTTGCCTAATAGGCTTAGCCTCTGGTTTGGTGACAATGTTATGGGTAGCGATGGTGGGGTCGATGCCAGGCATGTCACTGTAAGTCCAGGCAAAGGCCTTGCTATGGTCGGAGAGGAATTGGGTGCAGTCAAGATGCTCCTGAGTGTCTAAATATTGGCCAATCTTTAAGACATAAGGAACATCAGTAGAAGGAAGGTTGATGTCAATGGTTGATTCATTTAACATAACCTGGGTCTCAGAAGGGAGGGAGCGCTGGATGAAAGAATCATCAACGCCCATATAAGAAAGAATGGCGTCATCATCAATGCAATGGATAGTGTGAATGGTTGCTGACTCATCTTCGATCATGCTGGAAAAAATGAGAGGGAGAGACTTGGACACCCCATTGAGCTGATAAGTCAAGGGTTCCAGGTGGATGGTGTTTATGCAAAAAAAAACTAGGAGGAATGGAAACCACTGACTCCGGAGGTGAAGGGGGTAGAATAGGTGAGTGTGGAGGAGATTGGTTTGAGACAAAGGTCTACAGGGTCTTGAGTGGGTTTGTGATATCCCAAGCCATACCGTTTCTTGGCATCGTCATCGTTGAGCGGTTTGATAGGCTGATGGGAGCCCTGCTCATAGTGTCTGAAACCAAAACCCTTCCATGCACACCTGTAAAGGTAAGGGTGTGCAAATGCAGGGTTGCCAAGAAATGAGAAGTCTGATGTGAAAGGTTGAGGTGAAGAAAGAGGATTACCATCAGTAGGAGCTTGATTGAGCCCCCCATAGATGAGGTTAGTGCATAGGTGAGGAGGACCATAAGGTATGATCATCCCAATCCGATGGTCATAACTAGGGCTGTGATGAAGGCGTCCATACTCTTGTGGAGTTTGGAACATGTCTAAGGTCAACAAGCGATACTCCCCCAATGAAAGTCTTTTGAAGACGTCTTCCATGGGGTCTATGGTCGTCGCTTGAAGGGGAGGTGTGAGGGCGACCACCTATTGTGAACTGGTCAAAGCTTCCACAGATGGAGGCAGTGCCGGGATTGATGGCTTAATAGGAATGAGGACATTATTTGGATGGTAGGTGGTGTTGCAAGTTTTAAAGGGTGAAGGGTCAGCGGGAATGGTGTGGACTTGTCCGTCGTGCTCAAATTTCACACAACAGTGCAGGGTGGAGGGGACATAGGCCATGGTGTAGATCCAGGGTCATCCCATCAAGATGTTGTATTGAAACTCTCCTTTGATGATGTAGAAGAGCTCTGAGACTGTGCGTGGACCAATGAGAATATGAAGGACAACTGTGCCAATGGTTGTGGTAGTGGTGTCATTAAAAGAGCGCAAGATTGTGTCAGTTTTGGAGATGCAATTCTTGGGAAGAGCCAACTGATCAAAGGCATGGGTGGAGATAATGTTGATGTTGGCACCTCTATTGATCATAATGCATTTAATGCATGTTCGATCAACATAAGTAGTGATGAAGAGGGCGGCATCCTGATCTTCTGTGTTAGATGTGAGAATCTTAGAATCACTGAATGTGATGGAGGCAACAGGGGCTAAGGAGTGGACAAGGGCAGCAAGTGGTTGGGGGTCCTCGGGTTGGACCTCCGCTGCCTGTAGGGCTTGGATGAGGGCTTGGATGAGGGCTTGGTGATGTTGAGGTGAGGTTTGGATGAGGTCATATAGGGACATCTTCATAGGCGTCTGGTGAAGCTGTTTCAACATGGAGTCATGGATTGGTCTTGAAGAGGCAGAAGAAGAGGAGGGTTGAGGCGCACCAAGGATAGAAATCTTAGGCTTAGGCGGTTGAGGTGGATTGATGAAAGGGTAGGTCCAAGGAATGGCAGCTTTTTCTTTCACCTTGTCCTTTTGTGACCTAGTGGTTATGTGAATGGCATTGATTTCAAAGATAGGAGGTGAAGGAGATAAAGGGGTTGTAACCTATTGATGAGATGTTGATGGGTTTGAAGAGGTTGGAGGGTTATGAAAAGGAGTCAGGGGTCAGTTGAGATCATCCTCAAAGAGAAGAGTGTCTTTCTCCAGATAGCAGCAAATAACAGCCTTGAGGGCACAACAAGTCTCAGTGTCGTGTCCTGGCGTACGATGGTATAAGCAAATCTTCATGTCGTCGAACCAGGAGGGCTTAGACTCGAGAGGTTGGAAGGGCCTGATGGGTGGAAGAGTTATGCTGGAAGTCTACAAAAGTCTTTGCAAGATCAAAGAGTATGACCCCACTAAAGGGTCTATGCTCATCGATGTATGCGATGCCGGTGACTTTTGCTTGGGCAGAGTTGGAGGAGGTTTTTGTACCACCTTCTGGGTTGATGGTGCGGTGACAGGTGGAGGTGGTACATTCTTCATGAGAGGTACCACCCTTTTGGGAGAGGGTAGGCTAGCAGTAGGCAAAGAAAGCAAAGGAGGCAACTGGTTTTTATTAGAGGTCGAAGTGGGAAGGACTCTGGTTAGGGTTGAAGGATGGGGGCCCAAAATGGAGGGAAATGGTGATGGGAGAGGAGGCGTTCGCCGTTGTGGTTTGGCAGTCTTTTATGATTTGGGTTGAAGAATACTATTGGTCAAAGTCTGGTCTAAGTCCACCTTCACTTGTGGATGAGTGAGGTTGGAGACGGGGCGAACACTGAGTGACTTGATTGGTTTAGACGGGGTAGATGAGGGTTTCAGTTTTGATGTGGTTGATGGAGATGTAGATGGTCTAGAAGTGGAAGTCTAGTTTTTGTTGATAGTCTTGGGAGGTTCTGCCATGGGAGGATTAGTAGCATGAGATGAGAGGGCACGGGCATGTTGAATAGCTATGAGACGCTCCCACAATCCCTGATGCTCCACTTTCCTAGAAGGGAGAAGTTTGAGTCTTTCCACTAGTCAAGAAAATGGCTGAGAAGATGTGGGATGAGGTTTGGGTTCTTGAGAAGACGTGGATGGTTGTGGGACCGAAGGTGTGGTAGTTTCGGCCCCAAGGCATGATGAAGTTGTGACAGGTTCATCCTTGGTTGGAGACAAAGGAGAGACAGGTTCTTCCCTAGGTGGAGAAGAAACCGGAGAATGAAGCTCCTCAAGCAGGTAAAGGGCAGGGATGATTGTGCCCTCCACTTGTAGTCGAGGAGTAGGAAATGTCGGGTCCTCCATGGGCAACAAGAAGGAGGATGGTAAAACCGGCGGTGTTGGTAAGGTCAAGGCATCCTCTAAGATGAGAGAGGTTGATAGAGAACTAACCGGAGAAAGAGGTTCGTCCACATGTGATGGACTGATGGATGGACCCACCTCTTGAGGTTGGTTGGAAATGAAGGGCGAGACCGTATTGACTGTTTGAATGTTATGTTCATGAGTGTTGTCAATCAAGGTCTGGACATTGTTTTGAGTTGGTGGATGATTGGGGAATGATTGTTTGAAGATGTCGATACCCTAATTAGGGGGTGCATTGGGATTATGGAGGATGAGGTCACCCTTTTCGAGCATGTCTTGGATTATGTTTTTAAAGGTTTTACAGTTGCCCGTGTAATGTCCCTTAACATGGTGGTAGTTACAGAAGTCATTTTCCCTATACCACGCAGGGATGGCGCATGAGGGATCAAATTGTGGAGGCAGTCAGATCTGGGGGAGATTGAGGACCCCTTGTTTGATGAGTTTTTCTAACACAGACACGTATGATTCTCTGAGTGGAGTAAACTATCACTGTATGTATCTCTGTTGAAATTGGCAGGTGGCACTTATAGATGTGGATGGCTTAGGCTGGTTAGTTGAAGGTGAAGAGGAGGAAGATCTAACAACCACAACATTTGCTGAAGCTTTAGATTTAGGATTGGATGAGAAAGGCTTAGAAGAGGGGTCATTGGTCTTGGAGTTGGGATTCTTGCTCCGCAACTTGACTTTGTTCTCCTCGATGGCACGTAACTCAAGTTTATGGGCCATCGTGAAGGCTTCGTCAAAAGTGCAGAAGGTCTAAACCCTCAAGGTGGAAGAAATATGTTTAGCGCAGGCTTGGGAGAAAAGTTTAATAAGCTTGGGCTGGGGTAAAGAAAATGAGAGTTGATTGATAAGGCCCCTCCACCGAGCGATAAAATTAGCAATGGATTCATCCTCAAATTGGCGGATAGAATAGAGGTATGTGATGGAGACCTTCTTGGTGATGTTGATAGAGAAATGATCGAGGAAGAGCTGAGCCAGTTGAGTGAATGTGAAGAGGGAATGGCTGGCAAGGGAGCTGTACCAGTCAAGCGTAGCACCCAAGAGAGACATAGGAAACGTGCGTAAAAGCAACGCATCATCGTGGGTGATAAGGTAACAAGCATGTTTAAATGCCCATAAGTGCTGTTGTGGGTCTTCCTTGCTTTGAAAATGAGAAAACTTAGGAAGTTCCCACTAGCTGGGATATGGTCTGATAGGGACAAAAGGATGAATGGGCTCATTGCAAATTTGTTCATATGAGATAGTATTGTGTGAGCTGGAAACGGAGGTCTCTAGGTTAGACATTTTATCCATCAACATTTTGATGATATCTACTGACAGATTTGTGGGTGGAGCACCTCCTAGATTGTAAGGCGCTTGAAAGAGGCTGGAAGAGGTATACGACGTAGTCGATTGTACCAGTAAGGGCACAACGTATGGATGACTAGTCGTAGGGATAGAAGAAGTGACTAAGGATGGTTGGGTAGAAGGCATGGCTAGGTTCGACATTGTTGCGGGAGGTTGGTTAGAGGTAACATGGGCCAATGGATAGGTAGCCACCCTAGTGTTAATAGGAGCAAGGGTAGGTGGAATAGAGACGACTAGATTCTGAAAGGGGGTAGAAAGTGGTTGAATGGACTGAGATTGATAGGGGGCTGAAACCCCGGTGGAAGTGGGCCCAATGATAGAGGGAGAGGCCACACTGGGATGGTTGGTCAAAGGCTGGTCATTGGTTGAGGCAATAGCCTGGGTGTCTAAGGGTTGAACTACAGACGTCGTTGATACGGCCGCAGTCTCGAGAAAAGAGGTCAGCATTCCGTAAATTGGATTGCCAAAGGGGTCTCGCGTTTGGCTATTCATGAGATAGTGCTACAAGGCTTTTATGTTGAGGTCCAAGAATCATGCAAAATATTGGTCCCCTTTTGGGACAATAGGCGTTTGGGTCGGGGATGGTCTAGTAGGAGTTCTTTCAGTTTCTGAGTTGAACTCCATTATAGGGCTGGTTATAGGCGGGGTAGACGGAAGAGGATGATGCCTCGCGTGATCGACTAGAGCCTTGGCTTGGCTATGAGTCATAACCATTCAAGGCAAGGAAGAACGTCCTCACAAGCTCAAACAAGTAGATAAGAACTAAAAAGATGAAGAACACAAGCAGATCCTAAAACCCTAGAAGTAGATTATTAGGATTATAGTGGCTTATGCCTTAGAATGTGTGTAGAGGAAGATTGGCTTTTGAGTTGGGTCCTAGAAGAAGCAGTCTATGGATGGTTTTGGGTTAGTTATGGTGCTCAAGAAGTCTGTGTTAGGTTTCGTACAAGGCCTGGTGTTAAGGAGCAAGCTCCCCTCACTTCATGAGTCCAGTGATAAACTGGGCCCGCTTAGCCAAAATATACTTCCCCTAGAGATTAGGCTCCGATAGAGAACGGAGTGGGCTTTCTCCTTGGTGATGAAATCCAAGTAAGATCACCGAGATGGGTAAGGTATCTGCTGGGGGATGAAATCCTAGTCGGGCCTTGTCTCAGGTAAGTTAAGATGTTTGTTTTGTGCAAGTGGTTTGGTCGTGTAACATCAAGTGGACTAAATTAATTCAATATGCATTTGTTAATTACAAAGTGTCGTCTAAGAGATGCAAGCAAACAGAAATGAATGCAAAGTGTTTTAATGCCCCAAGTCAAAATGTTTGTTCGTATGAAGACGAATGGAGAAAGAGTCGAAGAATATGAGTTTTGACTAGTCTAGAAGTGCAAGAAAGAAAAGAAAAGTTCTTTTTAGTCCTGCTTATGATGTCATTTAGAAGAGACAAAAGAGGTGAAAAAGGAAGGAACCTAATGCGCCTATATGAACGAAAGAAAGAAAGAACCCAAGGAAGGCCCTAGGGTCCCACCGGGGGTGCCAGAATGTTTCTACGCTAAATCGCTTTCTACATTCAAAGAAGAAATTAAGAAACTAAAAGATGGTCAAGGCTAGAAGATACGTGGATATGGTCGTGCGCATCGAAATTAGACGTTGGAAGGTTCTCCTCTTTGGCTGTGGAGGAATGACACCTGCAAAGAAGAAGAGACTAAACACAAAAAATGTTAGATGAGGAGATGGTGGGCTGTCAAGCAAATACCTGATCCTGGAAGTACGAAGACTTCCTAAAATGATATCAACCCACTGATTAAAAATAGAAATATTTGACAAAAATGGAAATAATGAAAAGATAGAATGAAATAAAAGACAAAAACACAAATGTGTACCTGATATGCAGTAGAATGTTCTGCACAGTTGTTGGTGTCGGTCTCTGTGCCGGCGTCAGTCAGGGGAAGATGTCGACGTCGGTTAAGGTACCAGCGTCGGTCAGGGTAATGACCAGCGTCGATCGGGGCAACAGTTCTAGACAGAGTCTGAGCAGGTCTGGTCGGGTCTGGTCGAGTCGGGATAGGGTCTGGTCAGGTTGCAGAATGGTGTCTGAGAGTTCATTTGGGGTTTGGGAGTCGGTTTAGGAATCAGGGGGTTTTTTATAGGGATCTGGGTAGAGTTACTATATATTTTGGAATGGTAGACAGAGGTGTAAAGGGAAGGAGTAAGGTCTCAGGTCTGTAGTTTGAGTCTAAAGATAGTAGTAATAAACAAATAATAACCAGAGAGAAACAAAAACACAGAGTAAGATACTTACCTGTTACACACTGAGGACATGATTGAAGTTGTTGATGTGCCACATAAGTTGATTAAAGTATAAATAGAACTCGAGAAAGTGAATGCAGATTGGTTGGATGCCGGAGTTGATTGATCGTAACAGTTCAGGGTGATTGTCAGAGTTGGTTGAATGATTGCCAGAGTCAGTTTGAATGAATAAACTAGTTGATCGAATGAAGAGGTTGCGGATGAAGGCGAGGGATAGTTCGATAACTGATCAGGAAATAAATTGGGAACTGAATGGATAACAGGTAATGGAATAACGGTTCTTGCGTTCAGATCGAGAATGCAGTGCTAAGGAGAACCGACGTCGGTAGGACCGCTGACGTCGGCCAAGAAGTGACCGACATCGGCGATGTCAGTCAGGTGGTGACTGTGGTCGGCAGATGCAGAATGGGGGTAGAGACTAACTTTAGCCTTCTGCTCATTTTGACATGCTGCTAGGGTCAAGGCTAGTGGGAAAAATGGTTGACAGGGGTTAAATAGGCAAAGGAGAATAACATGAGGGATGACCAGGGGAGTCGACACGATTTCGGTGTCTACACTACATCATAACATTAAAATAATATATTCTTAGGTATTTAAGGATGAGAATGAGCAATTTTTTTTAAGGTAAACAAGAATGAAAAAGAGCAAGAGAGCTCAGCTCAAGACAAGAAGGATGCAATCACCAAGTGTAACATGAGAAGACCTATTAGGCAACCAAACACTATAAGGTGTGAAAGTTCATTTCATGGTCACTGTTATGCATGTAATATTTTTGGTCATAAGGAAAGAAACTATAGAAGGAAGATCAGTTGGTCAACTAAAGGTATGGATAATGTAGTCTATTATAATTTTCATGACATGGGACATATTACTAGACTCTACCCCAGAATGCATGGGAAAAGACTAACCCAGGTATGGATACCTAATGGGAATTTTTAATTGTATGTTTGGTAAATCAATGGTTAAAACACTTGTTTATTAGAACTTTAAAATATATATATAATCCCAACCCAAATATAATGTTCTGTTTCCTGACACACTATAAGTTTAATCTCAACAATTACATCCTTATCAACCATTCACTATCTTTCACTTGGTATAATTGAAAACTAAGTCCTAATTTAAAAATTCTTATAATTTTTAAACCATGTATTTTTTCTATGTGAAATTTATTTCATGATGACATGGATAAAGTCAAGGTAAACAAGATTGAGAAAAAGCAAGAGACTAGTCATTATACCATCCTTATGATGACATGAAATATTTTTCAATTATACCAAGTGAAAGATAGTTAATGGTTGATAAGGATGTAATTATTGTGAATGGTTAAAATTTATGTTATATTGTTTATAATGAAATAAGTATAGTAACCATGTCATCATGAAACAAATTTCACATAGAAAAAATCCATGGTTTAAAAATGATAAGAATTTTAATATTAGGACTTAGTTTTAACATATATCAGTTTAAGTGCACATTTAAACCCTCAAACCTCCTATATTGTGTGGAGTGATTTGATATGACAAATTTTCATATTTTACACTTTGATTGGAAATGTGTTTTTAACCTAATTTTTTCTTAGTTCTGAATGGGTCCACAAGGGGTGAATTGGTTTTCTTCAAGTTGTTCCTAGTTATAAGCAGATTAAAATATCATGAATATGTTTATAGGTATGTTTTAAGACCCCTTATTGGGATTTTATCAATTACAATTTAATTATAGATCTATTTTTCAAATAACCTACAACACCAAGAATTTGGTTTTATATTGGATATTGTGGTGTCAATGGGTTTTTAGGGAAGTGTTCCATTTAAAACCTTCTCACATTCTCTTTGCATGTTTTTAAATGGTGTAATAAAGTGATTTTAAATGTATATTTAACTTGTTTTTTTAGAAACAAAGGAGACAGAGTGCAACACTTAGGGGTAAAGTAGAGAAAAATTCAAATCAAAGTGAAATTTGGTTTTGGAAGGAAAAAATATCCCTCCATCCTCCATTTACCAAATAGTTTTATAAATAGTCATCCCATGGGAATTAAAAGGGTTGGATCTTTGTTTATCCTTAAAGAGATATTATACCAATCACATATTTTATGCATTTTCTTAATTTTGTAGTGTAAATTATCCCTCATATTGTTGGCATTAATATTGTTCTACCAAATTTGTAAACAAATGGTGTATTATTTTAAACCAAAACTCATGATTCATACACATTTTTAATATAAGGTTATGGAGTTGTTTATTTACAATCTACAAGTGCAATACAGTGGTTGTGATCTTCCTCTTCATAGCTTTCCCTCCATAGACTCTTTCATGATTTCCATTGGTGTTTGCGAATTTGATGACTAGGTGAGAGCTCAATTTTATAGATTGCATTCAAACAAAGTTAGCTTCATTACAATAGTATTTTTCTTCCCTTTCCCCTTTCTTTTGTCATTTTTTAATCAAATTTTTTAATCTAAGCTTAGATTGTCTATGAATGTATTATGTATTTGAATGTATATCTTTATTATAATATCATTAATTTTAAATTAATGAATTGTTAAATTTGTATGTTTTGGAATGAAAATGCATTTAAATCAGTCATATCTCCATTTCATTAAAACCTAAAAAATGTTGATTTTACTATTTGTGTAAAACCTAAAAAATACATTGTTATTATTGTTCTCTAAAATATGATTAAAAGTAACATTGATAAAATAAACACACATACATTTTCCTTTAAATAGTGTAAGTCTAAAATGACATTAATATTTTATATCAACATATGCCCCTTATATTGGAATAATTACACATAAACTAACAGGGTTACCCAATACATCATGAACCATAGATATATATCTTGGGGAGATACCTAGATATAATTTCATGAGAGGTTAGATAGTATTAAATCACACTTAATTTGGTTTTATAAATTACCCATAAATAATATCTATTTATGACCTCAAATTCCATGTTAAATTACTTACAAGTGTCTTGCTAATTATTCATATCTTTACATTATGCTACATGGATAAGTTTCTTTTAAATGATGTTAAATTGATACATATGAATGGTATAAAATATTTTAGACTTGGTTTATGCTCCCTAAATGATGTTACATTTTTTCATGATAGGATAAACATTACTTTTATATTGTGTGTGACCATTTGGGCTTGTAATTGTGATATCTCTATGTCCCTTATTTTTGGAATTCTTAATGTCCTTTGTGTATGGTGCTTGGACCATGTCCTTTATATGAGACCCTTGGAATTATGTGTGAAATTTTATGAAATATCATGACATTTTGTGTTTTATTCTTGTTGTAAATGTTGATCTTGATTAATGGTACCATGATCCATATCATGCCCTTTTACTGCTTAGTATTATTTAAACATGGTTACTTTTCAGCATAATTCATTTATATATCTATGTATACATGAAATCATATGCCTCACATTTAAAATGTTACATATATGATTCAATGATGACTACTATATTATGATGACACTCTTTGCATGTTGACACAATTACACATTATTCTATATTTATCACATGATACAATTAAATCTTGTTTTGAGAGGAGTGACTTGTAGGATAAATCCATCATCTCAAAAGGAATGCATTGCATTGGGTTTATCTTAGAGATCTATGCCTCCATGAGAATAAAAATTGGAATTCATGACAAAGTATAGGTTTCAAAGATTCCAAAATAAATTCAAAAATCAAAGTTCATGACATAGTACAAGTTTTAATTATTAAAATTAATTCAAAAATTAGATACATGAAATATATTATAGATTATGGATGAATATGACATGCATATTCACTCACTTTAAAAATTATTCAATAAAAATTCATACACACTTGAATGCATATGCAAAAATGTTATAGGAGAAAAATTACATGTTTCACATATAGTTACATTTGAGCATATAGATGAATGGAATTCTATATTATTTATCATAGATTAAAGTGGAATTATACTAGTTCATCCACATATAAACTATAATATAATTTAAAAATTCAATAAAAAATGGTTTTTATAACACTTCAAATATATTGGCACTACAGTTATGATGGGGGAATGAATATTTATTCATTTTATTTCGATCATGCAAGTAGAATCTAGATATATTTATAGTGGTGTGATTCATTATATTATGGGTAATGTATGTTTGATTATGGAAACACTTAATGGTTGTGGAATTATTTATAGTGAACCCGTTATGTGATTCCACCTTTATATTATGAGTGATCTATGTTCAATTATAGTGATGCTCAATGGTTTTAGAATCACTTTTAATAAATCCATCATGGTTCTACCTTTTTGGACTAGTACATTCCCCATTAGTAATATTTGGATCATGCATATTTATACCTCAAATGGATTGATTAGATATTTAAAATTGGGATTTAATAATTTTTTATTCACCAATGGCTTAATATGAGGAATCATCACTTGGAAAGAGGGAAAATTTATCCAAGGATTTTATAGGTTATAAGGAAACATGGATACACATACATATAGGTTCACTCATTCCTTTATCTCTTTTCAATTTTAAAATTTTTAGATTTTCAATTTTTTGGATTTCCAAATATGAATAATGACTACTTCATATGCTATTCTAGGGTATTCTAAAATGAGTGCACTAAAAAACTAGATTTTATTATCAAAGATAAAGTGTGTTGTACATAATTAGATTTATCTCTTTATCTTTTACTATATAAATTTCATTACTATAATAACTGGGAAATGAAGATACCTAAATTCGGTCATAGGCACTTGACAATGTTAATTTTTTGACATATCTTAAGCCACTTAACTTACATGATAATACATGTATCTTTTCACCATTATTATATCCATTTATATGTATGCTAGATTGAATCCTTAGTTCTCCATCATACTATTCATAATTTCCAAGTCAATGCTTAGACCTCTCTATTTCAATATCAAACTACTTGTCATCTAAGGACAATTTTCAATGATTTTTTAAAATAGGTCTGTGCTAGGCAGACATGTCTATTGCCATGAAATTATTCATCTAGAAAAACTTTGTCTACATACCATTTAAAGTCTAGTTTCCAAAATTTGAAATATTCATTTGGAATTTCCCACATGTTTTTCAATTAAACTAAAGGAAATCATAAAAAGGTCTCACTATATAATAAAATCAAAATATCATTTCAAAGGGACTTGATTTTTATTTAACACTTATCATTTACTCTATTGCACATTGAGAAATTATTCTTTATTTTTTTAAAATTCAATATCAATCTCTAGGATCAATCTCAAATAAATTCTAAATAATTTAAGATAAACTCAAGAGATAACATTATCAAGTATCAAATCCATATTTATAGTTGTATACATATATTCAAGGAGCACGATTGCACAATCACTATAGGTGGGAGAATTATGTGTATCTTGATTGCTTCCTTAGAGTTATATATATATATATATATATATATATATATATATATATATATATATATATATATATATATATATATATATATATATATATATATATATATATATCTGTGTGTGTGTGTGTGTGTGTGTAGGTAGTGGTAAATCATCAAAGGGAGTGATTGGGGTCATCTTATCACATTACACTCCCTTTTTATTTTTTAAAGGGTTTTAGATCTCACAAGTACCCCTAGGGTTATACAAAAAAAAAAGAGGGAAAAAAACAATTCATGAGAGACATATATAGAAGAAAATTATCTTAGCCATCTAAATATCACAAGTGAAGATGGTAGTATAGTCATATATTTGTCATAGTTAATGAGGATAATTCCATAGTCAAAAAACAAAATTGGTCTATGTTTCTCTCTAGGGATCTCAAACTTGTCCACAAATATCCATAGATCCTATGTCTAGATCTAAGTTGTCATATTCCTATCTTTTATTATTTCTCACTGTCAGACATTAGGTATAGTCAACCAAAAATCACAAAAGTTAACTATCTAGTTATTTTTTTCACTTAATATTTTTAGTATATTCCACTTGTTAGTTTCAATTTCAACCAGTAAATTCTAATTTAAATTTAGATTTATGATTAAATATCATATATTATAATATATATATAGATTTATCATGTTTTATACCTATTTGTAAAAAATCACTTATTAAATATAACATATGGTAAATATCATGAAATATAATACAATATACGTAAATATAAGTGTGAAAAGACTATATCAACCTAGATAATATAGTATTAATAAGGTGGATAACAAGAATGAATTGAAAGGAGATAAAGAGGAAAAATGGAAAGAGTCTTAAAGGAGGTCATACTAATAGTACTCAAGGTATGAAATAATAGTATGTAAACATCTCTCATAAAGTACCATAAACCAATTTCACCTAATTCTTGACATACTCCTTGGGACATGCACTCATGGATATTAATTCACAGACAAGACCTTACAAGAGACATTGTTAGGAAAGTTTTAAAAGTGAAAAATATGATGTGTTACAATTTGTGTCAATGAAACCACCATCTACTAGAAGGTTTCTTAGAGATATTATTCCCATAATTGATTTACAACCTATTTATATATATCATATCTAAGTACCTATTTTATCAAGATATATACCTATGCATTATTCTCAAGAGGTTTAGGTGTCTTCTTGAGACCACTCTTCACATATATCTTATTGGGATATTATATTTGGTTACTGCACTTGTCATTAATACATTTTATAATACTTCAAGTGACACATTTTACACCTATAGTCTAGGATATAAAATTATTTATGAAATATCTAGTTAGATATGCTTAGCCCATATCTTGAAATTCATTGATATATCATTATTGTAATATGGTTTTCTTACTTACATGACTTATTTCTTCTATATGTTGTATTTTTCATGTACCTTCCTCCATTGAGTTATCATGACTTATATTTATTCTATATTTGAAACCTTGGCACTTGCATTCTATTTTTCCTTGACATTCTTCTAGCCACTTGGTTTATGTTTTTTGGTGTGCCACATAGGCCCTTACCCTTTAATTAGTTATCCCATTCTAAACACTTGAATTTTTTCCTTGTGATGACAACATATATATTAAGACATTTCATCCTAGCATGAATTTAGTTATCATATAAGTTTTAGGTTGTTTTTAATATTAATCTCATTATTATTATTATTATTATTATTATTATTATTATTATTATTATTATTATTATTATTATTATTATTATTATTATTATTATTATTATTATTATTATTATTATTATTAATTTATGTCACTAGGCCTACCTATTCATATTAGCTTCATATTTTCTCCCCCAGGATCTTAGTTTTGATTTAGTGATCTTCAGTTAATTATTTACATGTGTGTCCCTTAGCATTATTAATTTTATACTTATTCTAAAAAATAAAAAAATTAAAAAAATTAGAAAATAGTAAAATAGAAAAAATATTTATCAATGGGTACATATCAAGCTTACATACCTATGCTAGAGTTTTTTTACATTCATGATTTACACACTTTATTATCATTGTATTCTTTAAGTGAGTGAGATACATGATATAAATTCTAAATATGATTATATACTTTCATATTTTATGTGTATATTTTATTAATTAGACCCTAAAGGGCATGATCACATTAGTGATGTGACATACCTTAAGAACATCTATATACAATGTATTTTATAGTGATATCTTTCTTTCTTTCCATTGATCATATTGAGATATTTTATAAAAGTATTATATTTTATTTTGTTAGTTCCTAAATCTTACATATTTTCACGGATATATACATTATGTGGTTACATATGGTTATTACATTGGTTACATTATGTGTTAGTCTATCTGCACATATATGTTTGTGTTTGTATTTGTTGATATCTTGTTGTGTCCTTATCCATAAAAGATACTTTAGTTATCATGTCATGTCATATATTATTGTGATTCATATTTCCTTGAATGATGACTCCTTATATGTATCTACATATTTCAATGATTGTTTCTATAATGTACTTTTAATTTTTTTTAATTAGTGTGGTATAAATAATTTATAACTAGGGTTAATTTAGATTATGTAAAATATATGAATAATACCCTAATTTGAATTGAGAAATGGAAATATTGATATTGTACTTAAAATAATTAAATTTTAAAAATAAAATATGGGAGATGTGATTATATTATTTTGGTATTCTGTTAGTAAAAATAATTATCACTAATTTTTTAAATGACATGTGTATGTTTTTTCACTACTAAAATTAGGAAAATATATCTCAAACCCTTCATAGATTCTTTTGATAAAACCATGAAACCTATAATGACTAGGAATTTCTTAGCTCTTCCATAATGCCTTTGTAGGTTGTGTAGGTCTATAACTCATTAGACCTATATGTATACACATTTATATGCTTCTTATGTGTGTACTCACCTTCAAACATGTTTGATGACATTTTTTTTTCTTCTCCTTCTTTTTAAACCCTAATTTAAATTTTAACTACAACAAGAATTTTTAAAATGGGTTATATATTTAGATTTTAAAAATTAAACCACTCCTTAATGAGTGAATAATAATTTCCTATGTTAAATTACACAAATTCAGGATCAAATTATATGTAGTTATTCCACCCATGTGTATGTGCAACATCGTGACCAATTTAGAATGAATCTTAATGGTTGAATTTTTACACTTGGCACCATGATTTTTCATTTTATGTGTATTCAAACATTATACTTTGAGATTTTTTTATATTTTTATTCATTTTGTGATTATGTCTTAAGAGAGTGCTAGTGTATTTTTTAAGCAATTTGCAAGTGTTTCCCAGGTTGTGACCAAGTGAGTCTAACCATAAGATTGATTTATATTTTTAGACAAATATTTGTTATTTAACACTATGATCAACCAATGAATCATATCTAGGAAGATATAATGGAGACTTCCTAATGTGTAAAATATTCATTAGATGTTCATCGACACTTTTGATAAAATAAAATACCTATAATAAACTAAAACTATCTAGTTGTTATTGGTACTATCTTGAGAGTGAAAATTAATGATCTAATATATGAATAAGGTCTATTTAAGATTATATAATGCTATTTTATAGACTAAATTGATCTTGAATAACTATATCTAGAAAATAGAGTTTTTCAAGACAACATGTGCTTAGACAAATAGAGGAAAGCGTGCACAAGATTTAAATATGTGTGTAATGTCCCAATATGTAATAATGTGAAAATTTTAATGTTTAAAAAGTGTATAATACCAAATTTAGATGTATATAGATTCTCCCATTTAATCTAATATTGTAAATTTAATTTTAAAAGGATAAAATAATTAATTTGGTACTTGTAACTACACTTGGTGTTGAAAGGTATGCCCCAAATGTTCCATTTTATCCATTAAAAACCTATAAATAAACATGTATAAATAAATATATTCATAATATAGTAAATATAAAATATTATAGATCATTGAACCATATGAAATTGAAAAAATAATTAATGCATACACCTAAGGGTAGATGAATCATGTTGCCACTTGTTGAACTTGTTTGTACATTTTCATGTGTCTATTATGCTCCAAGGAGATGTGAATAGTGAAAGCATGAGTTGATGATTATTAAATCCTCAACCAAAAATAGAGAATGAGTGATATAATTTTATCACCATAAAACCTTAATTAAACTTCTTTAAATATCATAAAAACAATTTTTTGGAGCCCCAAAACTAGGTTTGTATGTCAAAGTAGAACGATGAAATAGGTTTTTATGCAAAAGGATAAACTGCTAAAATATGTTATAGACCCAAAACACTTATGTAGTATTGTTGGTCCATAATATATAAATATAAAATTGTTTTTCATGAACAATATTCAATCCTAAAATATGATCCACCTATACCTCAAAATGATATAAAATGCTATATCTATTTTTCATAATGTAATAGATTGCACCAAATATTACTCAAACTTGTACAATTCCAAATATATGGTTCCATCCACTTAATTTTACCCTATCTAGATCACATAATCCAACACAATATACCCAATATATCCAATATAAGTCACAAAATCTAACCCAAAATGTAAATGATCTATTTGTCATGGCATAAATATCTAAGACAACCCCAATGTATGCCCCATTTTGATATGAGGGATTAAGTTTAAAAATTAATCATCTGAAGAGAAAATATTTATGTGCACCATGTGCTATATATAAAAATATAGTCATGTAAATTATGTGTATAACCATGGTAAGATATGTCATTATAGAAAATATTTGATCATTTAAGAATGTATTAAACATGCAATTTAAGTTAATGGTCATACACATTTCAATGTCTATTATGTATACCAATTAAACATGTAGTAATAAATAACATAGTATATGCATGTTATAAATCCAAGCATCACATAATGGACGTGTGATTATAGAAATCAAAATGCCAATCTCAAAGTAATAGTCATATATTTATCCATGCAAACACAAACACACACAATATCATGATCATGAAGCACATAAGAACTCAAGACATGACACTAATGTGACCTAACATAAACATGACATGGCCATGACTCAGATTAGAGGATCTATCACAAATGACACATGTTGAGATAAGACAAAATAAATTCATCCATATAACATGAAATACAACATAAATCAATGATCGCATAATACCATAATCATCAATATCAAGCACACATGGAGAAATCAAAATTGGTCCACATAATTAGTCAATGTCATGATCTAGTAAAGAAAGTCAAAATATACATCAAAAATAACACTCTAAAAATTATGAGCAAGATAAAGTCATTTATACAATTATAAAATGATCAATAAAATAGTATATAAAGATATACATTTATAAGTGTACAAATATTTCCTTAGTGTGGGCATGCCCCCAATGTAGAAAGGTTATCTTTGGGTAATGTTACACATATATATGTCCATGTATTTTATGTCATATTTATTTATTACATCCCACTCATGTATAATGTAAAAATAATATGTGTATAAAATAGATATGAATTCCACCATGTATATTAAAAATTAAAAAAAATAACTATATTAGCCATAGATAACTTTTTGAATAAAAAATATCTTTATGAATTGCAACACATTTATTGTATTCCAAATAATACAAAAGCATTAGATAAGGAGATTTATTTCCCTAAAAAAAATGGGTCTACTCCAACTTATCAATAAAATTGATGTGAAATAATAAATTGTTAAGAAAAAGGAAAATCTAGTGGAAATTCAATTTAGTTTTGTTGCAAATCATGACCTTGGGCTAAAAAATATTCATTCATTTGAAAACTTGTCTTATGAGAATGAGAAAAATTATTAAAAAGGTGTTGAATTGGTTACTTGTAAAAAAATCACTTTAAATTGGGGCAACTATGGTTTCATATTTATAATATTTTTAGACATAAGTGTTAATGATTATGGTGTGGATGGTGTAAACAAGACAACTGTGATTCTCTCTATTTCATAGAATGAGAATGGTTTAAAACCCAAGAAAAAGTATTATGAGGGATTAAAGGAAAATTAAATTGGGAAATTTCCTTTCCCATTTATATTCTAGTCTTCCCTTTCTATTCATATAATTACTCTAGGGTGGGGAACCTTTAAGTAGTTGGGGGAATTTAAAAATTCCCAAGTTATCACATTTTTGTGTGCTTTGGTTTGGAATTTATTAAGATATGGATAATTCAAGATCATATAAAATTTTCATGGATAAATGGTAGTATTGTTAATGTTTTGTGGTAATATTATTAATTATTGGGTGATTTTTTAATAGTATTTTATTATTTTGTTTAAAAATTGTCTTTTGAAGCAATTGAGTGGGAGGTCTTGCACACTTATTTTACAAGGGATTTTTTCATCTACATTTTTTGACAATTTTTTTCCCTTTTAAAATTTATTATTTACCTATTCAAGAATCATATAAGATTAAGTTGTATTTGATGTTTTTAACTTTATACTTGGTGTTATAGATGGAAATAGGTTGGGTTATTTTGCATATATTAAGCTTTATTTGGTTTGTTAGTTGTTCTTGTTTTCATTTTTATGAGGGTTGGTGATCATATGATATTTCTCCCTCAATTTTGCTTTTCTAAAGAAAAAATTCTAAGGCAAGCATCTACTATTTGTCTTCCACCATGGGATGAAACATAATTTTTTTATAATCTAAATACCATACAACATTGAAATAAAATTTATATTATCTTAGATTAATATTAGAGTCATAGTGGCTAGAATTATTTTAAAAATTCCAAAGGTCTTGTGATAACATTGCCAAGAATTTTGATTTTATTTGGGATGCATGGGTGTGAAGGTTATGGAAATTTTTATTATTGCTTATTAAAAATACATTGTTAAGGGAATGAGGTTCTCATTGCAAGGAGATAAATGTTACCTTATTAAATGAAGATGAGTTATTTGTAAGGAATAAATATTTCTCCTTGGAGAAAGGGTGATTGACATAGGGAAATGAATCACTCATACCTCTCTACCATATTTTTGGTTGATTGTATCTCTTCATATTTATGAGTATTACTTGTGAGGGTAGGTTTTTAATACTATTTTTTACCACTTTAAGTTGTTGTCTCATCATCTCCATAGGAATATTAAAAATTTATCATTTTTCTATTTAATTTTTTTGAGAGAATTTTCGGGGAGGTTTAAAAAGGAAATGAAAAGTCATTAGCTCATAAGGGTTTGATAAAAATTATTTTCATATAGGATTTAAGTACAAAAAAACCCTAATATTCATTTATTTTTTTATTCCTAATTACCTTGATATGAAAGTGATACCATTGATTAAAAGGTAGAGGATAAATATTATTATACCCTCTTATTATTATATCTTTAAGGATGAATGCTATGAACAAATGGACCTCCCATAAAGAAGCTATAATATATATATTATAATTAATAATAATATCTTTGAAAATAAAATATATATTAATCTAGGTCTTATGGGACAAAATTGTACAAATACATAAAGTGTTTTAACCTTTTAGGGTTTACATATGTAAATCATATGTTTGATTGAAAGGATGAGTCGTCTAAATTGGTTAAATAATATGCAATAAATAAAAAAAGACTAATTTTTTACAAATTTTGAATAGATTTGAATTTATAAAAATAGTACTAAATATGTGAAAATAAAGACTTTTTAGAGAACACCTAATATAAAATATCTAAGAGTTGAAAATAGAGATACAAACATATTTGAGTGTCATTGACAAGATCCCTATGTTAGATCTTCTCTTGGAGAGTAGTGCCACACTGGGATAGTAGTTCCTTGTGGATATAGTGTCTTGAAAATGGTGTTAGTTTCATTTGTGTAGGTTTGTTCCTAAATTATAGGTGCACCTAAAATTGTGTTTATGGGTTTTGTTCTTGCATGCACAATGTCTTAAACTCTGTATTATGCCTATAATAGTTTATTTATGATGCAAATCCTAATCCTCCTTGAAATTAAGGCATGATCTATTTTCTTATTTATTACTAGGATAGGTTGGACATATTCAACACCCCTCTATGGATAAATTTTCTTACATACCAATAATCAAAGGAAGGATCAAGACCGATGCAGTTCTCCCAACCTAAGTGATGGTACAAGTGTAAGTGACTATATAATGATAGTGGTGAATGCCTTATTTTGCTTGAGATTGGAAATATAGAAAATTTGATCTTAGGGAAGCTATATATGGTAGTATGCATAAGTAGGGAAGAATAGGGACTAATAACCTTGATTTTACTCAATTTGTTCCATGTTTGAATAGTTATTTTGCATCTAATTTCCATCTAGTGGATAGAGGTATAAAAGTCATGTGTTTATAGTGTTTTATAACTTGTGTAGATAATAAAATATGATTAGGCCAACCTTAATATGGTTTTAATTTTAAAAATATATATGTTTAGGAAATATAGGGCAAGGTACATTAGCATCATTTTGGGGACACTAGTTCCACATGGATCTAGTGTCCTTAATGTGGCATTAATGTCTAGATAGTAGGATACTAGAAACAAATGGTAAAGATCTGTAAATGAGGGTCTGAGATAATGTTTTAGCTAACTCGGGATGCACATGGTCCACATAAAGGTTGGAAAAGTGTGATAAAAATATCTTAGATAGGTTTAGGGATAAACTAGGGGTAAGTTATCTCAAGTAACACTCTTGGCACTCAAATACCACTTTTAGGTGATTACATCCCCCCCATTTATGTTAGTAATACAACAAAGAGAAATGAATATTATAAAGTTAAAACAATCATACCTAGACTTACCTAGGAAGTGAAGCCTGTGAACCTAAAAATGAGTATGTGAAGTTGGGTCTATGTATGTGAAGCATGATACAAATCATGACCTAAAATTAAATGTGTATAGATTAATCCTTACTTAAGAGATATAAAAATAAAAATATTATACTAAAAAAGAAGCAACTAAGTCAAATTGAGTAAAGAGATGGGAAAGGGGAGAACAAATACACCTTTTTGGATATGTGAACCGATGCATGAACCTAGAGATAACATATGTGTGTGCATGTATATAGTGACCAAATCATTGAATAACTTAGACTAAGTTGATATATTTCTCAATCCTCATGTGTGGGTAGCTTAAGAACTCAATACGATTTTGAATCCATCATTTCCCACCTGTGCTTGGTGGATCATGACCTATGAATAGTTTGGATTGGACTAAAAGTGTGTCTAACCATCTCATGTGGGTGGATCAAGAACTTAAGTAGGATATAAATCCAACATTTCCCATCCATGTTTAGTAGATGGATTTAAAACTAAAATGCACACATTTTGGAAAAATATAACTAGGTATATCTAACTGTGTATGTCATATTTGCATCTACTTGGGTATATTTGGTAGCTCTAGGTAACTTGGGAATGCTAAACTACTATAAATGGAGTAAGGCATGAAACTAGTGACAACCTAGAATGTGATACCAAGTGTATACAACATAGATAATGACACAGAGTTTTCTATTTCATTTGATCAACC
Source organism: Torreya grandis (assembly GCA_037957365.1). Lineage (NCBI taxonomy): Eukaryota > Viridiplantae > Streptophyta > Pinopsida > Cupressales > Taxaceae > Torreya > Torreya grandis. The sequence continues at coordinate 1,782,254 of JARHVA010003729.1, forward strand.
TATGTGTAACTGAGCATATGGAAATAATGTGTCGCATGCATGCCCCCAATTTGATATCTGAGTATATTGATTCTAGATTGTTGTAATAACTATATTTGAGTATCTAAATTGAAAATGGGGATGATCATGTCATGCATGATGCCCCCAATCTAAATAACTAATATGAATTTGAGATGAACTAGAATGAATCTGAGTAAAATCAAGCATAATTATCAAACCTATAGTTGTATCTGTGAAATACTAAATTGTACCTAGTTACTATTTTGGCTAATTTAAACTATCCTAAAATTGGGGCTAATAGATAGTAACACCACACTTTGAATCGTATGACCATGTGGAAATAGTGTCCCTATTTGGATTCTAATGTTTGTCTAGTCTAAAATGAGTCACTAAACTACTTTCTAAGTCATTGTCTTTTCCTATATTTACCTATGGCTGATTTCTTAAAACTAAGCCTGTGTGCTAAAAAATGTTATGTGAATACAATGAAAGATGTTAATCTCTATGACAAACCCCTATGAATGCCTACTCTTTTGAGGGTAGTTATTGAACTTGTGTAAGAATTATTCTCAAAATAAATAGTTGTACAAAATGTGTGTTAGCTGGAGCATATATGATAACTATGTGATAATCTAATATAATGTGAAAACATAGCATCAAAATATAAGATAATATGAGCATAAGTATGTAATTTAAGATGTATGTCATGTCTAGAATTTACCAAGAGTTTCAAGATAGATGTAATTAATGTATGTAATATAAAATTTGAGTATTTACCTAGGGGATGGGGCATGATGTCCATCATAGCACCCAAGTAGGAAGGGTAGATGCATGAGGTCCCTCATGGCATCAAAAACTAGTCTGTGTAGTAAGAAAAGATAAATATCATGTCCATGACACATATAATAAAGAATACATAAAAACACATGAGACATGTAGAATAGGCCAAGGGGACATAATATAAGGGTCATGGGCACATGTCACTATATTTGAGAAAATGAAGACATACAAGGACATGTTCAAATGTCCAAATACACAAGCAATAAGCAAGCTGTCCTAGATCCACATGAAAGGACATGTTCAAATGTCCACATAAATAATTATTAAATCACATGCAAGGGACATGGGCACATGCCACTAAATTTGAGAAAATAAGACATAAAGGACATACTCAAATTTCCACATACATAAGCAACATGTAATTTAGCCTAGAGCCACATAAAAGGACATGTTCAAATGTCTACATACACAATCAAGAAAGCACATGAAAAAGACATGGGCACATGTCTAAGGCATACATGAACAGAAGTGGTGTTGAGCCAAATAATAATGTCATATTCAAATTCCCTCTAATAGAAGAAGCATATAGAATACAATCAAATCTAAACTAGGAAATATAGAAATGAAAGCAAGCATGAATGTAGTACAAATACATATAATATATAGGATGTACATATGTTGATTCAAAACTAATGATATTAAAAAAAATTGAGTAGTAATGATTAATATCAAGATATTAAAATTCTAAAACCAGAATGTATAAAATGTAAGGATAGAATCCGGTAATATAAATTGTGTGTAAGATGCCCCAACGTGGGTAGATGTATCAAATGAATAATCTTACATCATTTTATATGCCCCTAATAGGTAGATGGTAACTTTACACAATAAAAAATACATCATGTCTATAAATCAATCCTAGCTTAGAGAAGATAGAGTATACCTACACTTCCGATTGGGGATACATTCATTAAGTGAGGGCATGACAAATATGAGGATCTACTAGACTTGATTACAGGATTACTTGTCACAATTCACCATGCTAGGAAGGGTTCCAAAGCCTACACTCTAACACAATCATGTAATAACCCTAAAATATTCATAGGTTTGATGTTCACTCTATTCTAATAATAAGAAATTAAATCTAATCTAGTGCAAACCAAAGCTTATGGAATAAAGTGGGGGTTAAAAACAAACTAAAATAAACTAAACATGCATAAAAGACATATACTCATGTCAATGTTTATGAAATCCTAATACATTGAAGAAAGAAGCACAACTACATTATCTATCTACTCTTACAAAGGATAAATAAAGTTAGGAATACTTACCTTGAAGATGAACCCACCAAGCCTCAATCTCTCCCTTAGCCAAGGTGATTAAAAATATATTGTTGTGGTATGTAAGGATAACAAAGAAAAAACATCTCTAGGCTACACAACCTATCTATATATCCAAAATACTTTTCCATAAGACAAGATCTATATCTCCAAAGAAAGTATGAAACCCTAAGATTTATTCCTCAAGTAGAATGGTCAATAAGAAGATGTTAATTTTCACTTATTCTTATTCACTTCTCTTCTTCAAATGGTTGGAAATGAACTTGTATATATAGGTATATATTTCCCTAAATCCTTTTGAATATGTCAGATGTATAGGGTCAACCCAGTTGACCCTATATGTTTTAGGGAGGTAAATCACTAGGTCCTAAGATAGGTTAGCCAAAGGGATAACAAAACTCTAAGTGAAAAATATCTATAAACATTATAGGGTTGACCCTATCGACCCTGTATAGTAATCAGAGGCTAAAAACTATACAAGGTCGACCCAGTTGACCTAGTACAATCAACTAGTGAAAGGGGGTCAAGGCAAGAATAAAGAGGATAAATATATGACAAATGTTTAGAATGGGTAAGATTGAGAATAATAATCTTAGGGTAAATGGTTTTAGGATAAAAGTGTGTATATGGCAAGTGGAAAAAGGGACAAAAATCTTACGAAGCACCAATGGTCTTTCCACACATTTCCCAATACACCTCTTAATGCATGTACTCAGAGAGATTGAGACTCAATGGGTTATTGTAAGATACAAATTATCAATAATAAATAAAAGTTAAAAATATTATGTGTATACATATACCCCACTTAAATCTCATCATATGTCATGTAAGTGAAACATAGGATGGTACCTCAGGAAATAGAACATGATAACACATAATGATGATGCTAAGTAAAGTGTAGTAAGTAGAAAATAAGATAAAAGAAAGTATAGAATTGAAAAACAAATACCTTTACTTACCTTAGTGTTGTAGATAAAGAAGTAGACTACAAGAGAAGTGAAGGTGTCCAATGTGAAGAACACTAGGAGAGCCTATACAAGTTAGTGTGAAAATAGCCAAAAATTAATTTTTTTTTGGAAAATAGGCATATAATAGTGGAAAGGATTGAGCTACTGGAGACATGAGGGTATTAGGAAAATTTTGAAAAATTAGGATTGTTAAGCCAAGGCTAGAATATTTAAGGTAAATGAATGACAAAAAAGATGGAAAATGAATGACAAATGATGGTAAATAAATGACAATCATGACAAATGATTGTAAAACACATTAAATCATGGAAAACATAAATGGAAAAAAGGAATGTAGAATATACTAAATCACATTGGGAAGCATGTAAAACATAAATGGCAAAAATTAAAGTAGAACATACTAAATCACATTGGGAAGCATGTAAAGCATGATTGACAAATGAAAGATCCATGCAAGAAAACTTCAACAAAGATATGTAAGAAATGGAAAAATAAGCTCATGTAAGACAGGGAAAAAATAAAACATGAAAGACTGAAAATGAAATGTAATTGAAGATGTGAGACAAATAGGAAGAAGGCATACATAAAGCGAAACATGTAATAATGGAACATGTCATATGTAAGATAAGTTAATTCCATAAAAATAAAATAAGAACATGATGGAGAAATGAAAATAAAAAAGATCTAAAGGATGAAAACTCAAACTTAGTGCTTGTTATAAGATATAATGTAAGAAAACAAAACCACCTAATGACATGATTATTATGACAATGAGATGGTGTGGTAAGTAAATGGTGTAAGGGTATAATCCATAGTTTCTCAAACATGTTTTGATCTAAGGATAGATAAAACTAAAATAATCTAATATTAGCATGTTTTTAAGAGGTAAATTAGAAAGGAATAAAAAAGAATGGAAAATATTCTTGGAATCATAATTTGCCTATCAAGGGGGGAAATGAAATGGATGGAGGGGAGAATTAAGGAAAAACCAAGGTATAATAACTCTTTATCAAAGTCAAGACACTCAAATTAGGTTTGTCAAAATAAGAGGACTTTTGACCTTAAGGATTTTGAAGAACTTCTGTTAGCTCATCAAATGAAGTATATATATCATCCCATGAAGGCTATATGCATGAAAATTAAAATGGGCATACCTTCCAACAATGTGTTCCCCATTCCTCAGGACCCCTTACAAAGTTGTCAGTCTACTGTGAAGATTGGGTACTTGCATGAGAAAGTAGTTAACATTATAAAGTTTATTAAATTCCCCTATTTCAATCTATTAGCCTACCATACCCTAAGGGATCTTGAATATATGTGAGGCCAACTATGGAGTTTGATCTTCGATAAGAGATAGATGTGATTTTAATCATGTCTTTTGGTGTGATTTTAACTTTTGAGATTTATATGTTACCTTTTGTATATCATTACCTTTAATTTCAAATTATTTGGCTTTTAACTTTCTTGATGGATTTTGTTATTCTTCCTCCATACGGATTTAGAAAACCAAACATGGGTAATAAATATGACTTTAAATTAAATACTTGGGACTTCGTTGATAAAAGAGAGAACTTCAAAGAGCATGAGGTCTAAGAGTCTCATAAATCTAGGTGAAATAAAGGTGTTATTTTGAATTTGACCTTATTTTATCCAATATGGAGTGAAAGGAAAAGAAATAAAGAGGAATGACACATGAAACAATTTGAATTACTTAAAATTGAAAAAAATGTGACAAAGGGAAACAAAAGGGATACAATGAAAGTAAATAATTATTACTTATCATAAGAATGAGGGAAATAGAGGAAAACATGATAACATATATTGTTTCACAAATTCTATTTATCAAAAGAAGTAAAAGCTAAAGTTGAGAACAAGGATAAATAACATTTTTTTATAAAATGAATGATAAGATGGTAATTTTATAAGGAGGGATGGGTCCTATCCATGGCCTTATATTTCAAATCATAAAAGAGAAACCCTTTAGGGTGACAAAAAGCAAAATGTGAAATAATAAAATGAGAAAAGAAACAAAGGTGGTATTTTGTGGGGAGGGCTAGGTCCTATCCATGTTATTATACTACAAACTCAAAAAAGAGAAACCCACAGGGGTGAATGCTAAATAAGGGGGAAAAATGATCATAAAGATACTAAGTCAAATAAAAAAATAAAAAGATAAAATAAATTTGAGTAAAAAAATGAAATCAAATTCCAAATGTAATGTGTAATAAAACCAAAGAATGTAAAGGAAAACAATGATGCTAGTAAAATAAAATTTAAATAAAAAAAGTGCACAAAAACATGAGACAAAAATAACAAGTAAGATATATGCTAATGTCTGTATCAAAGATGAGCATGTGAAATACAAGTCTATAAGTCTTGGAAGGTTTATTGAAGTTTAATTTGGTTGTTATTATGCATTGTAGAATAAGAGCAGGCATCATAAGATGCCCCAATGGGTAAGTGGTTACAAGGATGGGAATCAAAATATGCCCCAAAGTTTGAAGGGACATGTGGATGGGCATCACAAGATGCCCCAACATATGAGTTGGAGTGAGGTAACATTAAACTATTAGAATGATTTACATTGGGTTGGTAGGTGCATTTAGAGATAGGTAAATGTGTTCAGTTGTTAGATTTTTTGGATGTTGAATATGACGTATGATTGGTAAGAGAGGTATGAAGAGGTAAAGGAGGTAAAGGAAGACCATGTATGATATGATTTGGATTAGGAATTTGAACTAGGTACTCCTTACCTTTTTATAAAGTTTTAGGGGAAAATATTAAAAATTTGTTTTAAAGGGGAGGTTTAAGAGTAGTGACAAATAGTTTAAAAAGAGTATCATCATTCATGTTATGGTATAATTTATGAGAAAGAGACTTCCATAATTTGATGAAAGTATAAAAATATTCATTAGAAATTTTCTTGGCATTGATGAAATGGCTAAGGTAATTTTCAAGAAGGTCATCATGTTAGAATTCCTTCACTAGAGCATTGACTAAATTCTCTAGTTGTGAGATAAAATGTCTATCAATTTGGTTGTAACATTTAAGTGCATCACCAACAAAGTTTTTGGCTAAAATCTTGGTGGTATAAAAGGTATTAGGTTGGATCCATTCCTTATAGAGATTACCAAAAGACTTAAGAAAGATAATAGGGTCCTTAGTACCATTATATGTGGTAGTTGGATAAATTTTATAATATCTATGGTTGTAATTAATGGAGATAAAGGTTCATTTTAAAGATGTTAAAGGATTTATTTATTTATTGGAGGTTGAGGGATGATATTACCATTGGCATCTCTAAGAGGAGGAGGGACATATTTTGGATTTTGTTGAGACATGATGACTTGAGGTGGTTGACTAGCCATGTTTAATAAATCTTGTTGCATGTTCATCATTTGAGATTGATTGGCTATTTTCATGATGTTCATTTGTTGAACTATGTGTGTAAGAAGTTGAGTTTTATTAATAGGAAGATTGGTGTTTATAGGAGGGGTATTAATGTTTATAGGAAGATGATTGTTAGTGTTAGTGAAAGGAGGATTCTTTGTAGGTGGAGGATTCCCAACATTAGTGTTAGTTGTCTTAAATGTGGTAGAATAAGAAGGAATCTTGGTAAAGCCACCATTCTTGTGAGGAGTGTAAATAGTATTATCATCAAGGTTTTTGAATAATTGGGAACCATTTGGATTATCAATTTGAGTGGTTTCAACCATGTTAATTTGGGAATTGATAAGGATTTGTGATCTTGTTATGGGTGTAACAAGAGGATTGTGAAAATTAGTTGTAAGAGGTGGAACATAATATGAGATTACAACATTTGATGTAGATGGGTTCATGATTTTATTAATTCTAGGTTTAGAAGGTGTAAAAGTGGTATAAGGTATATGGTTCTCAAGGTTTGGGATTTGTCTAATAGGATTCTCTAGATATAATATATGGTATGGGATATATTGATATTGAGAATATTTTGATGAAGAGTTGCACCATAAAGAATGTCTTCTATGGTGGACAGGTGGGGTAGGAGAGAACAACTGATGTACATTCAGAATGGGTTGAGACTATCAAGAAAGAATTTGATAAGAGGATTCATGATACCAATTAGGAGTGGATATCAGAAGGATAAGAGGAAAAATAGGGATAAAATTGGCCAAAAAGAGGGACAAGATCAACCTAGAGTGAAATGTATAAGGTCGGCAGTGTTGACACAATATGTTGAAAAATGTACAAGGTTGGTAGTCTCAACCCAGTAGGCTAAAAAATGTAAAAATCTAGTAGTGTTGACTAAGTAGGATGAAAAACATGTAAAATGTTGATAGTGTTGACCCCATAGGCTAAAAAAAGTATAGGGTTGGTAGTGTCAACCCAGTAGGTTAAAATAGGAAAAAATTTAAAAGTACTTTTGAGGGCAAAAAATAAAAGGAAACAAACAATGAATTGGATTAATGAGATTGACCTAATTGAGGCACATGACACAAAACCTTGCACCAATGATGGCTAATGCAATTTTTTGTAATGAAAAATACAATTGAGTAAAGATCAAGTAATCAAATTGGAAAGTAAATAACTAACTAAATGGTCAACTTAAATATTTATTAGATTATTAGAATATGTTTTTAAATGTGATGGGAAGTTGTCTATAAGTAAGGAACTAGAAAGCAATCCACGAATGGTTTTAGGTAGTTTGGATTGAAAGGGAATATAGTGGAAATGATACATGATTGGTATTGGGGCCCACCCCATCACTTCACAAACCATAATGATAAGGGTGTCAAGTGCTTAGCTAGAATATACCATTAATCATGATTTATAATTGACCAGAGTATCAAGTCAACTTTCACTTTGGTGATGAAATCCAAGTAGGTTGGCTTTTGGTAGATAAATGTTAAAATGCTTATTTAAATTTTATGATTTAGTCATGTGTGTATAAAATATAAAATATTTAAACTAAATTATTTATTGAAAAACCACCTAATTAAACTATGTGATCTATTTTAAGCATGTAAGCAACAAGAAAAAAAGTGTGAATTAATTACTAGCATATACGTTTAATTCCAAATTTGAAATAAGGTATATTGTTGATATAGTTAATAGTGTATGCATAAAAATATATAAAAAGGTCAATAGGGTTGATCCTATAATGTAGAAGTAAGGTATGTTAATGAATAGGGTTGACAAAGTCAACCCAATTATCTAGATGACACACAGAGCATAGAATTGGGTCGATAGGGTCAATCTAGTTGACTGTGCAAGGGAAATTTTACTGAGTAAAAACTATATAAATAAAGATTTTAAATAAATAGATAGAGAGATATAAAATAACCTTGGTGGATAAAAGATATAAATAATGAATATTGTTGTTTAAGAACCTTGATATATGCTTGAAAATTATGCTAACTAGGTTGACTGGGTTGTTCAAGCTTTACAAAAACTTACTACTAAGTGCCTAAAATGTACAAGGTTGACTGGGTTGACCTAGTATGTTGAACTCGGTGTCTAAAAAAGTAAAGTGTTGATTGGGTCAACCTATTGGTCTAGATTAGATATCTAGAAAGTTGAAAACTATACTAGGTCAATCTAGTAGCCTACACCTAAAATCTTGGGAACAAAATTTAGATACTAGGTTGAAATTTTTGATCTAGTATGGAAAATATATGATAAAAATAATGATGAGATAATGAAATAAAATTAAATAAGGTAAACAAATATTGCAAGGGTTAGTTCATGTTAGGTTCACTAGAATGTATGCAATCAAAAATGCATCATGTCTATAAATCAATCGTGGCTCAAAGAAGATAGAGAATACCTACACTTCCAATAGCCCTGATTAGGGGATCATTTATCACAATACACAAATTCTAAAGCCTATAGTCTAAAAAAATCATGCAACAACCCTAAAAGAGTCCTAGGTTTAATGTTCACTCTATTCTAATAACAAAAAAGTAAATTTAATCTAGTGCACACCAAATCTTATGACACAAAGTGGGGCTTAAAAACAAAAAGAACTAAAGTAAACATGCATAGAAGACATATACTCATTTAAATGTATATGGAATCCTAAAAAATGCAATAAATAAGAACAACTACATTATGTATCTACTCTTATAAAGGAGAAATAAAGTTATGAATACTTACCTTGAAGATGAACGTATTGAGTCTCAATCTCTCCTTTGGCCAAGGTGCTTCCTAAGAGATTATTGTGGCATGTAAGGATTAAAAATACAAATTATCTCTAGCTACAAAACCTATCTATGCATCTAAAATACTTCTCCAAATGACAAGTTCTATATCTCCAAAGAAAATATAGAATCTTAAGCTTTATTCCTCAAGTAGAATGGTCAATAAGAAGGTGTTCATTTGTACTTATTCTTCTTCACCTTTCTTCTTCAAATGGTTGTAAATTAACTTGTATATATAGGTAGATATTTCCCTAAATTCTTCCAAATATGTCAGTTATATAGGGACGACCCAGTCGACCCTGTATGTTTTCAGGAGGTAAATCACTAGGTCTTGAGCTAGGTCAACCGAAGGGCTAAAAAAATCCAAGTGAAATTTATCTCTAAACAGTACAGGGTTGACCTTGTCAACTCTATATAGTAATTTGAGGCTGAAAAATATACAGGGTCAACCCAGTGGACCACATATAGTCAATTGGTGAAAGGGGGTCAATTCAAGAATAAAGAGGATAAAGATATGATAAATGTTTGGAATGGATAATAATGAGAAGAATAAGCTTAGGGTAAATGGTTTTAGGAAACATGTGTATAGATGGCAAGTGGAAAAAGGGACAATAATATTTTGAAGAACTTATGGTTTTCCCACCCCTTTCTCAGTGCACCCCTTAAGGCATGCACTCAAAGAGATTGAGACTCGATGGGTTCTTGCAAGATAAAAAGTATCTGTAATCAATAAAAGTTAAAAATATTGTGTGTATATAGTAACAATTCTAGATCAATATAATGAACTTGAGTCTTGTAAGCAATCTATAGGTACTTGATAAGAATAAGTAAAGCATGTATGTATGATGAAATTGACTATACTAAGATATCTATCATATGTAGTGTTTAAAAAATATAAGGAATGTAAACATAATAATGCATATAATCTATAAATTTTATGTTTTATGAGTAATATTTGAATGTTTTCATGTTTTGGAACGTTATATTATTTTTGTGTTTCCTTGATATAAGCTATGTATAATCAAATGAAGATAAAATATGTACAAGGAGCAAGAGAAAAGAAAGTATATATAAGTAAATGCTAGAAATGTAAATGAAATAGTACAAAATTAAAGTGTAATGTCTCTATAAACCTAAGAGCACATCAATGGGATGTGGATAATCAAATAGTGGATCTAATGGAAGATCATCTATTGTCAGATACTAAATCTATGCAAAATAGAATAAGTCATCATTGATATGTTCATTTTACCAATCTATATGTATCAATGAAGCCTTATCCTTGGCACGAGTCTAGATTTTATGCATTTGAATGGTGTGTTGCTCAACTATGTAAGATGCCTTTTACATGGTCCTAGGGTAAACCACATTAGATCATGGAGTATCTATGTGAAACCTATGGTTATCATTTATGTCATCATGTAATGTGAAAACCATGTGTCCATCATGAGTGAATGTTAAGCATCTATCTGATGGATCAACTATGGCATCCATCACATGTAAACATGTACTTCCAAGTGTAACCTATAGGTTAGTGTCTATGCTCAAAATGAATAATAATGTATTGGTCACTTTGGGTCGAAATGTAACTGGTAGTAAAATATGTCCAATGGAATGCTAATAGTGTATAATATATTGCAACTCACTTTATTGATAACTAATGTGGCATAAAAATGGCAAGGTACAAGTGTTAGGATTGGAATCCTCATCTATAGACACATGGGTAATGTATCAGTCTGCTATAAAAATATGTATAGTTAAGGGATCATTCCAAAAATGTTGATATTAATGATGACTCTATCACAATTCTCATATCTATGAAGGAACTCATATTGATGATGGTGGCAGTACCTATGGAAGTGGATGATTTATGATCTAGATAGTGCCACAAGCCTTAAATATATTTAGTTCATGTTGCAATGCTAAGAATGTGTCAATATCATGTCTTACGAGTCTATAAAAGAGGCAAAATGGTTTATAATGCTAAAAATGTGTTAGTATCATGTCCTGTGAGTCTATAAAAGTGGAAAAAGGGTTAATCTTCATATGTTAACAATCTTGCTAACTTATCTATGCTAGACTATGGGTAATATCATCAATCCTATATCAAGTAGTATCTATAAGATCTAGTTTAGTTATTCTTATGAACTCTTTACCTAAATTTGTATGACCGAATTGATATCTATGGATGTAACCATATGTACTAAATGGATCAAGGGATTTACTGCTAATTATAACTGAGTATGATAACCTATATCTATAGGATCTTAGATAAGTGGCATTACTATTGTATGGTGAGGTATAAGTGCCTTTGATTCATCTTTTTACTCTCTTGGGCCCACTAGTGTAAAAATTAATCCACATAAATAATCATCAATATCTATATGTGATTGATCCACCTCTATAGTGGCCTATAAATTTATGTCAAAATTATGAATGTATACCTATTCTGAATTAATAATCAGTGGTAATTATGTTATAAGAATCTCATCATAAACCTTGGTTGAGGATGCCTATAATCTATGAAGACACTCCTCTATCATCAATGAGGGTAATTGTGATGTATAAAGTTATGGAAGAAGTATATGAATAGTCTGGATAGAGTCCCCCACCTCATATCTATGCATCTGCTTAATGGGAATCTTGTGAGGTGGGGATTTAATGATAATATGAGGTGTCTCATCTGATGATGTACTTAGGGTAGGAGGCTTAGTGAGTCTGCAATATCTAAATGGTTGATTATCTATTAGACATGTGTATAAGTACCTATTATGTAAAAATTTGATGCATCGATGAAGATTATAAGGTACAGGCTCCATATCATTTATCTAAGGTCTTGTAAGTAGCAAGTTATAATTCAAATTATTTGGCATCACCTAAAAGTGTCTAGGCAAGGTTTTTCATCCCACTATAATGTCCAATGTAATTGAACCCAATGTTTGTCTAAGAATGTGATCAAACCCTTAGATATTCTTATATGCCTTTTGAATAGATGCTATATCAACTCCCATGGTTTGTAGAAATGTGAGGTTACATATATTGAGTCATGAACTATGATTGATGTGAAATCATTTAACCATTGTGTTATTTATTTGAGATTGAATGAAAAGTGATTTTTTTTAATTAATTATTGACTATTAAGGTAAGTTCTTATTGGAAAAATAAATCACATCCACCACATCCTTTATAGTGTTCATGATATATGGTTTGGTATCACGAGGCAAAGATGTATGATTAAGTGTTTAAAAAAGAATATATTTGAAAATTATTGATTTTTTAAGTAATTCCATTATAGATATCTTGATCGATGTATTTCTCAACTGATCCACTATATCTAATTTTATTTGTTTATCTTTGGGTCTTATTATAGTGTGCTAGGTATAAGGAGGGATGGCAGGGTTACATCACTCCTATATAGGATGAGGACACACCTATTCTAGATAATGACTACTTAGATCATAGGATCTAATATTTTTCATGGGTGAGTAGTAGAGGTGGGATGGGAGCATAGATAATCAAGTGGTCTAGGTGGAGGTAGAATAAAAAGATTCCTCTGATCTCTCTATTGTTTAGTAGTAACTAGAGGTAACTCAAAGTGAACCATATATCAATGATCTATATAAAAATGGGACTCACGTGATGGAGGACCAATGTGTAAAATAAGTTTATCTCTAACCAAATCCATGATAGGGTTAACACACATGTGTACTTTTCTACAAATAGTTGGTAATAAGAATGCAAATACAAGTAAAAAGCTTTGTACCATGAAGTGAAAAATGGCTTCTATCATGATAATCATGGTAATAATCTATAAATTAAGACTAAGAAAATTTTATAAATGTGAACCCTAGGGTAATCTAGGGTTAAGGTTTATGTAATGTCAGAATTAAGTTAGGTTAACCACATGTTTTAACCTTTTAGGGTTTAGCAACGTAAATCCTATGTTTGATTAAAGGGATGATTAGTCTAAATTAGTGAAATAATATGCTATAAATAACCACTAATTTTCTATAGATTTTGACTACCTTTGAATTTTTAAAAATACTAATAAATATGTGTAAATAAATACATATCTAGAAAACACCTTATATGGAAGATTTGAGTGCTAAAAATTGAGATACAAAAAGGTTTAAGTGTTGTAAACTGGATCCATATGTCATATATTCTCTTGGATAGTATCTCCACTCTAGGATAGTATCACCATGTGGATCTAGTGTCTTGCAAATTGTGCTAGTATCCTTAGTGTAAGATTGCTCTTAAATTATGGGTGTACCTACACCTATGTTTTTGGGCTATGTTCTTATGCACATGAAATCTAAAACTTTGTATTGCACATGTAATAAATGATTTATGATGAAAACCCTAATCTTCTTTGTAATTAAGACATGAGATGAGGAATGTCTTTGTTAGTAGGATAGGTTGGACATCCTAAACACTTTCTTATGAATAGAGTTTCCTACATACTAATACTTTGAGGAGGGATGAATCCTAATGTAGTTATCCCCACCTAAGTGATGGTGAAAATGCAAGTGATTCTAGAATGATAGTGGTCTTGAATGCCTTGATTGTGCTTGAGATTGTAAACCTTGAAAATTTGAGCTTAGGGAAGCTGTAGATGGTAATATGTATAATTAGGGTCAAATAAGGATTAATAAATTTGATTTTTTTCAACTTGTTTCATGTTTGAATATGTATTTTGCATCTAATTCCCATATAATGGATAGAGGTTTAAAAGTAATGTATTTTTAGTGTTATTTAGCTTGTGTAGATAATAAAAGATGCTTAGGCTAACCTTAGGAGGGTTTTACTTTTGAAAATATCAAAAATATATGCTAAAGGACATTAATTCCATTTTGGGGACATGTGTGCCATGTGGCTATACTATCCTTAATGTGACACTAATGTCCAGTTAACATGATACTAGGCACAAAGGGCTAGAAACTAGAAATGAGGGATTGAGACTATGTTTTAGCTAACTAGGGATGCCTATGGTCCACCCAAAGGCTGTAAAAGTGTGATAAAAGGATATGTTATCTCAAGTAGAATTCTTATAACTAAAATACCACTTTTAGATGATTAATCAAATCCAACCATTAATTTTTTATGACTTTGGATTAGATGATTCCATTTATATCCTTAAGGAAATAAAAATTGAGGAGACATTGGAGGCTAGTGGAATGGAGGGTTTAAATTAAATATCAAAAATTTTAGTGGATTTAGTTTGAATAAGGGGTCAAGAGGAAGAATTATAGATTATTAAAATAAAAATAGTGGAGATGTCTTAATTTTAAAAATGTGTGTGTGTGTGTGTGTTTCTAATGGGGTAGAGCATACTATAAATGGGCCAATGATGTAGTCTCCCATTCTTCCCTCTATTTATTAGTTACTCTATACTAGTATATGTGGCAATTAGTACACATTATTTGGAATTTGTCTCCCTGAAGTAAAATGAAAATGAAATACACTTGATTAAGATAGATGGATCTAAATTAGTGGGAAATCTAAGAAACTAGTCTAATCAAGAACTATCAAAGACTAAAATGTTAATGAGGAGATAAGAAAAATTATATAGTATGTCAAAAAAGAACAAATTTATAGATATATACCATAAACAAATTGATATATGGTGACCTTGGAATGCAAAAACATAACATAGTTATAATCCTATAAGCCTTCACTTAGATAACAATCCTTAATTTTGAAATACAATTAGATGAAGTTATAATTAGGGTAGTTAGTATCTTTAAAATATATAGAATTAATTATACCAAGGTAATTTATGTGAAGTTTTATTTTATTACTCTAAAAAAGAAAAAAATGTATTGTGTGAAGTATATGTTCATAATTTAGTTCTTCCTTATGAGTTAAAATGGAACCCAAAACCCTATATTGTTGACACTCAATAATTAATAGTGTATAATGAACATAATATAATATTATAGATGACACTCACCCAATATGATTGAGAATAATTTCCAAGTCACTTATAAATCCTAAGGGAGTATGTAAACTTCATTAAGAATGAGTAGATAAAGACAAAACTTTTCATTATTAAGGTGGACCTTCTATTAGTTGTTGAAAAATTGGCTATTGATTTAGGTTTAAAATAAAATATAAAATCTTGTGTTATATGGGAGGAAATTGTAAAATCACTAAGAGTGGAGTATCCTTTTTCATCACTTAAAATGAGTGAGGCTAGAGTAAGGGCTAATCTATATTTATTTTTTATGAGGAGGAAGGGTGCATCTTGGATATTGATTAGATTTAAGTACCCATTTTTTGGTTTCCACTTTAGGAATGAAAACATAAAATGAATTTAAATAAGGATGTGTAATTATAGAGATGGCTAGACTTGAAAATAAACATGGTTTTTATGCAAACTAGCTCAAATTTGATGGATTTTAAGAATTTTTTTGAAAACCCCATGAAATCCTATAAATTCACCTAATGGTAGTAGATGGAATCTTGGAAATCCTAGTCTTAAATATTATGGTGTCATTTTTTATTTATTATTTAACCTCATTTATATCCTTTTGTTGTCATAAGGTTTACATAACTACAAAAGGATTTAGACATTGGAAGGGGAACATTTATTAGGGTGCATACAAGTTGTATTTAGGCCCTTTTTATGTCTATTTTAATGCATTGAGGTGAGTTTTTTTATTATATATTTTTAAATTTTTTTCAAATTCTATTATATTTCACTACCATTTCTAAAAACAATTCTTTTCATGATTTAGGATTTGTTGTGGGTTATCATCTCTTTGGTTTTCCTTGGGCTACTATTTTTGAAAAATTGATGTTCAAAATTATTTTATGTATGGTTTGGACTTAGATAAAAATGGTTATTCCTAATTTTTACCATCAAAGGTATATGTAAAATAAAATATATTCTATGTAAAACTATCTAGTTTTATTTCTAAAAAATTGGTTAGGATTTAGGTGCAAAAAAATGGGTGTGAAATATTTTTTTCTCTTTGTCATTTAGTAATGGATGCCAAAGATGTGATGAATGAATTTTTGTGGGATTGTATTGAAAATTACTTTGAACACTACTTTGGGTCCATGTAAGGTTCCTCTTTGTCTTCATTATTGAATAATTACAGATGACATGTCACCCTTGTTTTTGATCCATTTTCTCTTTGCTATGGAATACCTAATTCTTTCTATGGAACACTATTTAGTTTTCTTGATAAAAACATGGTTGTTTTTTAGATGTAGAATATTTTTTATATAGGTATTTTATGGAATATTTTAAACATTCCCCTTTTCCTAGTTGACAATCTCATATTTTAGAAAGATGTTCTAAATTTAGGTTTTCATCATAAGATTTTAATAAGATTATGTGCTTAGATGAATGTTACCCTTCAGATAAAACTCCTAACTTTGGTCTTGCTATGTTGGAAAATTAAATATTATTGTATTAAAATTTTTATTAATGAAAGGGGAGAGGGACCCCATAACCCTCTTTTAATGATAAAAAATAACTAGTTAACTATGTGTAATAGAAAAGTATGTTGTACATGGGTCTTGGATTTGTATTTTTTGAATTTTTTTTGTATTTTTATATTTTTTATAATTTTGAGGTTTTTATTTGAATTATGTCCCAACTAACCTATGATCATATTAATGGTAATATCAGGTACTAGATCAATTGGTGAAAATGTCACATGGTATGATTAAGGAGTGACATATATATCATTTTCAAAATTGTAAAATGACCATGAACTATAAAATATCAAACATCATCATCATCATAGTAAAAATGACCCAGTGTATGTTATGTAGATTTAGTATCCACATTAACCTATGAAATTCATTGTATGTCAATAATTTTCCTTTGCATAAATTATAGAACACACTCACAAAGTTATTATGAAACTATCATAAGATGTGATGAAGTATGTTACTTAACCATGTCACTAGTTGATGTACTAATATTATTGATATCAATAGTATTATTCTCAAATAAATATTTTATTTTATGTATTAATATAAAATATCTCATAGTTGAATGTACTTCACATAAATTCCAATCAAAATATGCATTGATATCAAACCCCTTAGTTGTTCCTTTATCATATCAATCTATATTGACATAGGGAGAGATAAGAGGTTTCACTTGAGTAAATTTTATAACACATATTATGAAATTTTGACATTAGTTAAAATTTATTCCATGGAGGAGAAGAAATAAAAACCTATTAGTAGGTTTTGAAATCATGGTGCTAATTTTATTAGCTTCATTCTTAGTAAAATTAACCTTAGATTTTAAATTTGGTATGATTTTTTTGAAACTAACATTAGAAGATGAAATAAGGGCTTTTTGTAAGTGTTTTATAGTAATGATGCCTTGGTCCTTAAGATTACAAATCTTGTGTTTCAATGTGTCAAAAATATATGTTCCATGTCCAATTATTATGTCATAACTACAATACAAGTTCACTCTTTTATGGGACAAACAAGCATTAGAGTGATTTCTAATGGAAGGTAAAATTATCATTTAAAAATAACATTTGTAAAATAATACTTGGGTTTTTTAATATAATTTTTACTTTTTATATTGTATTATGAAATGTGGATGATATTTATCTCATGAACTCTACACTATTGAAAAAACTTGCACAAATATTAAATATGCATCAATTATACATTGTACATTGTGCGATGTGCAATGCTTCTTGTGATTGAGTCATAATATATTTTTATAAAATATTATCTAAATGGAGTAATTATGGTAAAATATTCACATCATGAATGGAAATTTTAACAATAATTCCAATTTAAATCCATAAATTCCTTATAATGTGGATCATTATCTATTTGGTGTTGTACCATAGAAAATTCACTATTTGTTTGCTTACTTTGTAGATATTCCTATAGGGATGTGTTCACATAATTTTCATCCTCATAAATTATTGAAAGGGGTGCCTTCCATTTATCTAAATTAGGTTTCACATAAAAGAGACCTCATTATTTATCAATGCTTACCATGTTTGAATCATTTCAAGACTCCCTTGGTCTTAGACGTATAAATTTTAGATGAGAGAGATAATCATATATGTTTTAAGGAATCTCATTGTCACCATCATCAAAAAGACCCTCAATAAACATGTATGTTATAAGGAATCTCATTTTCATCATCATCAACATTGCCCTCAATAATCATTTGATATAGATCTTCTATATTGACCAACAAAAGAATAGATGGTATATTATTTTTTTGTGTTTTAGAGAATTTTGTGTATTCTTTGACCATTTATTGATTAGGTGGTATGTTTGAAGGAAATTTATTTTCAATAGCTTATTTTGTCTCTCTAACCTCATATACATGTAATTTTTCTATTGGTATGACCTATAACATAGGTACTATTATAACCAATTTTTTCACCATAGGAGAAGGTTGTTTAGACCTCTCCAAATTTGGTTAAACATGGGATTAACCCTAGACCTAGGGGTTGTATATAATAGGGTTAAACCTCTAGATTGAAGGGCTATCTCCCTTGATATATCTTTTAGGCTCACACACTACACAAGAATAATGACTATTGGGGGTAAAAAGGGAAGAAGGAAAAATTATAGTAACCTAAAATAATGGAGGTGATACACTAAAGATATCTCAATAAACATATTTGCATTTACACTAAGAAGGCAGGTTGTTATAACTAATCTCAACTGAAAGATTCTTCTAGCATAAGTATTTCTACATAGATGTAGATTGACATACAATTATAAAGGTGGGCAAGTAGAAGGTTTGATATTATAAATTTATAATCTCCTTTAAACTAAAAAATACACCAAATAAACATATACATTTCATGAGACTTTTTAGAATAAATCCTACTCACATAATGCATACAAGATTAGAATGGAAGCAAGGAGAAAAAATTCATCACTTGTCATCTGTATAGACTAATTGAAATACTTAGGCAAGAATTATAGAGACTAAATCAGATTCAAAACTTTATTCAAAGGAAAAATAAGATGTATAACTATCAAGTCTTTGCCATACCAATTACGGATCCTTTACAATGCCAAAATGGATTCAATACATAGAGCATATGAGAGGAGAGAGAAAGAGTGACATTGAAGAGTCACCATGTGAAGTGTCAAGTATTGAAAACCAATTAAACCATAAGAGGAGTTATATAATGGATCATTAATCTCTTTTTTACAAGTTTCAATTACAAACATGACATCTTATTGAAGTTGGCATAGGGACACTCTATGTCCTTCTTGAAATTGTCTTCTTGATGAGGAGTTCACTTAATTTCTTAGAACTACCTTGGAAGTTGTTGACACATATGTCCTACCCTAAGAATGTGGAAATGATATTGATGTAGGTAATGATACACTTTTCCAACTGATGATATTTCCCCTTGCCACTTATCATTCACTTTCTTATAGTCACTCACTAGCCTTCAAGGCCTCAATTCACACACTTGTCACTAGTATGACTTGCACAAACTCAATGAAGTTTACTACAAAGATTCAGGACACCTATTCAGACCTTATTTTTCCACTAGCATATCATGAAAACTTCAAGAAACTCAGCATCACACTTTTCACCTCTAATTTTGATAGTCACATTGCTTATCATTGTTCTCTTCAAGACTGTTTATAATATCCATCTTCACAAAGTAGTTTTCATGCATGACTAAGGTAAAAATTAGGTATGATGAGTTAGAATACATCCCCACACATATTATACCATGGTTTTCTCTCATATATTCCCTTCTTCACCTTAGAATCACCTCACAACTTATAGAAAATAGAGGATTTGACCTATCCATATAAGTGATAGTATAGAATAACTAAATGGTAGGGACCCTGGGACAGTGAAAATTAGGTCCAAATTACTTTCTAGGCCATTCCATAACTTATTGGGATGAATGTCAAGAATATTTTATTAATTATTTTGGACAGGTCATCATTCCTAGTTTGGTATACCAACATTTCACTAGCATGAGGAAAGAACCTAATGATCCCATCCATGTTTTCAATGAAAGGTTCCAAAAGATGTACAACTAGTTGATCCTGAGATATAAACCAAATAAGCCATTAACATTGGAAATAAACAAGAATGACCTAGACCTAATCACTACCTTGTTCTTGAGAAGATAATCTACTATCAACAATTAACACTAGCATATGAAGAAGCTATCAATATAGACAATCAACTCAATCCTAAGATGCTTAGAGCACCTAATTTTGACAATGACTTTCCCACATTGAATCTGATTCCACATGCAAGGTATAATGTCCTAAAATTCAATTAAAACCAACTATATACATTGCATTCCATGATGTAAATAACACAACCAAACTATAGATTCTTAAATAATCACATGTAAGGAAATAACCACTAATATAATCAATAATATACTACATCTCTTGTTACTATTATACAAGGTACTGACTCTACAAAGGCAAAACTAGATTCTATTTAGAAGATGGTTTAAAAGTTTATCAATGATTTCTTGAATATGTAAAGGAGGATGGACAATGCCAATGGACTAACTATTAATTATAACACTAGATTTTAGAGATACAACCAACCATTAAATAGGCCTATGAATAATATAGAGAATACTAACAAGCTCTTAGAGATCAACACAACAAAAATGACTCTTCCCAATTGGTTCATAATTTAGAATACTTCCAAGCATGGTGAGCTTAACTTCATTGAACTCTACACAACATTAAAAATCTTTCAAAGAGAGGTGGTTAAATAAGATCAGATGCATAATTTAGCTGAGTATATTCTAGATCCTAGCTCTTGTTCTGAACTAGTCATTTTCAGAGTTGCTCCACATGTTGTACAAACAGTTCTGTTTTCTTCTAGTAAAAATTCCTTAAAGTAAACGGTATAAAACTTTTTGCAGTAAATCCACAACTTCTTATAATCGATATTTTGATCCTCTTTAATTTCTTTAGCATTTCCATGTTCTTTGAAACTCATGATTTTCCCTTCCCAAGTGAAGATTATAATGAATCAAAAAACAACATGGATGAAGTTCAATATTTCTAATAGTTTTATAGTTGTGAATACAATCTAAGGAACAAACAACCACTTACAAAATTGACTCCTCCAAATACCATGGTGATTCCTCCTAATCCTAAAGTAGACAATAATATACCCCCTCTAAAGTAGACAATAATCCTAAAGTAGCCACATAATAAGGAAGAACCAAGTAAAGGAAGATACAATATTATGAAGGATATGAAGAAAATCAAGGCAAATATAACTCTTCATTAGTTAGCTCATATCCCTGAATAGAAGGAGTTGCTATGGAAGTCAATTATTGGAAAATATCATATGGAAATAACTAAAGAATCTATGGATAAAGTGAAAGTTACTAATGCCAACATCATTTACAAGAGTAACCAAAAGTTCCTCCCTTTCTATTTACTATCAGGCATGTGATAAGAATATTCATAACTATTTAATTAATTCTGGAGCATCTATAATTATCATGCCCACATCTATATGTCAAAATCTTTGTCTCACTCCAAGCCCCTCAAAGAGAATGGTTTCATAATTGGATAAAATAGTAGTACGAGTAGTTCGAGAATTGACCAATGTATGCATTCAAGTAGCATTTGAACTATGAGTCTAGATGACCTATGATATTCTCATGGTAAACATACTAAAAGGCTATGGACTGTTACTGAGTAGGGTTTGATCCAAAACACTCAATGAATATCTCTCTATAGAGTTCTCTCATATATGGTTTTTGAGGAAGGGAATTGTAAATCAAATCAAAATTAATAGAGATTCAAGAATGAAATATCCCATTACAGAATATAATGTCAAGAATGAAGAGGTAAAGTATGAATCTCCTAGCCTTGGTATTTATACTTTTACTACACAAAATCAAGTACAGTAGTTAGAACAAGAAGGTTTGAATCAATTTTGGACTATGCACTTTGATGGTGCTAGATCCAAGTAAGGATCAAACATGGGAATTGAACTAATTGATCTACAAGGTAATAATTTTTTGGTAGCATACAAATTGTAATTTTCATACATAAATAATAGAGCTAAATATGAGGCTTTAATTTTAGGATTAAATTTGCACTTAATAAAAATGTAAAGCAAATACTAGTATTTGGTGACTTAGAGCTAGTGGTTAACCAAGTCAAAAATAAATATCAGTGCAAGCTATCTTATTTAAGAAGGTAAAATTACAAAGCATGAGACCTAATTGAAAGATTTGAATATTTCAACATAGTAACACTTCTTAGTGAGAAAAATCAATTGGCCAATTCACTAGTTGCTGCTAATAATAATTTGGAGCCATTACAGGAATCTAAGGTAGATTAATTCTCCATTAAATTGGTACCTTGTCCCTTTATTCTAGATAATGTAGAAAATTTATAGGTCTTTAATGATGACCAATAGATTATCAAATTTTAACTAATTTATGGGAAATGAAATCCTAAATCATCAATGATAAGGACAATAATCACATTTGTCAAGAATAATAAGATAAGAAAGGCATTCTCCATCTCAAAGAGAATCAAATTTCAACCTAGTTGGTCTCCTTGGAAATACCATTTGACATAGACCCTCAAGCATAGTAATTCAAGTATCCCAAGGTCAATTAATTTGATTTCAAAATACAAAATCCATGAGATGAGCACATCCCATGCTATTTTAATAGTGGTCTCAATAGTACCTCATAAGAGAGACAATAAGTGAAGGATCTAATCACTTGATATAGGGACATCATCACTTGAACCTATGAAGACTTGAAGATGTATGACCTATAAGTCATCACTCACATGATTACCCTAAATATATATCATAAACCATTTAGATAGAGGCAAAGGATAGTTAATCCTATTTTGGAGCCTCTCATTCAAAGAGAAGTGGAGAAACTATTGAGCAAAAAATCATCTTTCCCATAAGACATTCTACCTGGGTGGCCAATTTGGTCCTAGTAAGAAAGAATAAAGGTGAGATAAGACTATGTGTGGATTTTAGGAACCTGAATAAGGCTTCTAAAAGGGACAATTATCCTCTACCTTCTTTGTATGAGGTGATATAGATAGTAAGTGGTTATAAAATGATATCCTTCTTGGATGGATTTTTAGGCTATAATTGGGTACTAGTATAATATGAGGATAGAATGAAGACAATATTTACCACTAAATAGGGAACTTAAACATATAAAAGGATGCCATTTGGCCTACTAAACATGAGAGAAACCTTTCAATTTGCTATGGATCACACATTCAAAGGATTGATAGGAAAATGCATAATCATCTACATGGATGATCTTACAATATTTTTAAAAAATAGGAAAGACCATGTAATCCACCTCTAGTCCATATTCAAGAGATACAAAAGGTTTGGTATTTTTCTAAACCCAAATAAAAGTATATTTGGAGTCATCAAAGGTAATCTCTTGGGGCACATCATCACCAAATATGGGATCACCATTGATCTAGACAAAATTCAAATAATTTCAAGGATTGTACCACCAAATAGTAAGAAGGAGCTAAAATCATTCTTCAAAAAGATTAAATTTGTAAGGAAGTTCATATCAAGATTTTCAAAAAAATTTAAAGCTTTAAATGCCATGTTAAATTAGGATGCCAAAATAGAATGGACAACTGAAGCCCAAAAGTCATTATAGGACATTAAAGATGTAATATCTCAGGCTCCAATATTAATTAGTCTAGATTTTATGAAAGATTTATACTTTTATTCATTTGTGTTAGAGCATATGATTATTTCTATAATCACATAAAACAAGGGAAATATCGAGCTTCTGATTTCATTTATGAACACAAATTTGAAAGATGCAAATATTAGATATTTTATGATAGATAAATAAATTTTCACCCTTATCAAGGTAGTAAATAAGTTTTAGCATTACATATTAAAGAATAAAACATCACCATTATACCTGATCCTATGATCAAGCTCACCCTGTCAAAAAATAATCTTAGAGAATGTCAAGGTAAATGGATAGCCAAACTTCAAGAATCTGACATACAGGTAAAGCTGACAAAGATTGTTCAAGGTCAAGGCATTATTCAGCTTATGACTGAGATAGATCCACAATCATTAATGAAGAGGTATGTGAATCTCAATTATCTAAAAGAGAGTGGTGTATTGATATAATACAATATTTACTTATATGAACTTGTTCCCTGAAACTCAATAGAGAAATAAGAAGAGCTTTGAGGCTCAAAGATGCTCACTACATGATCAATAAGGGATTCTTTTATAGAATAAATTATGAAGTTTTTTATCTCAGGTGTGTATCTACAGATGAAGCAAAAGAAATATTAAATAAATTTCATTAGAAGATAGGATTATATTATATTTCTTACTTTCTTAGATTAGTTTCTTACATTCTAGATTAATCTCTCTTGCTTTCAATATTTCTCTTCCTAGACTAAATTTTAGTGCTTTATTAAGATAGTTTATTTATTTCATATTTTAGTTTCCTACTTTCTATATTAATCTTTCTTTCTTTCTTTCTTTTAGTATTTTTCTTTCTTAGATTAGATTCCTGCTTTCCTAGTTTAGGTTTTGTACTTTCTTAGAATAGTTATTTTTTTCCTTTCTCTAACAATTGGAATTATGTTTGTTATGACTATAACCAAGTTAAAATCCAAACCACATGAGCTTAGGACTTCTAAAAAGGGGTAAAATCAAAAAAGAGAATAGGTAATTTGGCACTAGTTCACAAAATTAGGTGTATTTTTGTGTCTTTAGTCTTCAGGATGAAGGTAGGTAATATGGATGGTGTCACAATTGAATACTTTTACCAGGCATATGGAAGTTTCTCTTAGAGTAATTCATACAAATTTATAATTTTTTTTTGTTTTATTGGATTAAATTCACTTATCACATTAAAAACTTATTGGAAATGACAATTTTGGGTATAGATGTGGCTGGTAGGGACATTCTAGTAATGATTTGTTTTATAATTATACTAGTTCATTAGGGTTCTAGCTCTTCTCTTTTTCATTCAAGAACAAAAAAAGAAATAACCAGTGAGTTTAAAAGATCAAAATAAATTCTAAATAAAATCAAAAGGCTTTCATGATGAAATAAGGTAAATGTACCATCCATCATGATCAAAATAAAATAATGGAATGAGAAGAGGAGCCTAAGGTATCTCTAATGGGGCTATAAATTCCTGGCTAGTAATAAAGCAACACTTGAGATTCCCTTGTTTTTTATCTTTAATAGACACTAGAATGAAACCTACAGTATCATCAAGCCTTTGAAAAACTCATCATAGTAAGGGATAAATTAATTACATGTTTTGACACATAGAGATCCAAGAAATTAGAAGGCAAGTATGTGGTGTGAAGGAACTTATGAGTCTCTTCCATGTTTTTTATTTAAGTATTCTTCTATGACACACTTCATGATTGATTTAAGATTACAAACTAGAGTTTTATGTTCTTGAATACTCAAGAGTATTCCTCCTGTAATTCACCATTTTTTTACCCAACATCCCCCTTTTTTTCATAGGAAATGGGGACCCACTTTTTTTTAGATTATAGTCTTGACTTTAAACTGCTCTTTTATGTGTTTTTTTGTAAAATTTTGGGAAAAGACTGACTATTGGCCTTTCATACTTTGGCAAGATGGAATTGGTGTTGTGTTTTAATAGACTATGTTTATATTTGTTTTGGACTTACTCTATCAGACTTTTTATTGTGGGATTTTTTGCCTTGACATAATTATTTTAGACATTTTTTCTGATAGAATTGGGTCTTTACCATATTTATTTTGAATATTTTATCTGATGAAGTAGATCCTTAAAAAAAAAATTCATGGGAACTTTGTCCTATGATCCTTTCCTTTGGGACTTTGCCATGGGCACTTTGCCTTATGAGTCTATCCTTTGGGACTTTTGTCTTGGAATAATTATTTTTGGCCTTTTGACTTGGACCAATTACTTTGAAAGTTGTGTCTCAAACATTTTATTTGACAAAAATAAACTATGGGATTTATGTCTTGGATATTTTGTTTAATGAAAATATACATGCTTCAAAATTTGTGTTTCAGATATTTTGTCTGATAAAAATTAGGTATTAAAGATTTTGTTGCGGGTCTATTGTAAAGACTGATCCCCAACAAAAAAACCTAAAATAATTACATTACACAAAATGGTATAAATAATACCCTATTTCCAAGATCAATAGACCAAAAATACTATAGAATTTCTAAGTGAAATCCCTACTTAGAGAGAATTTTATTATGTTTTGAGTCTAATTTAAGATATTAGCCAAGGTCCCACTCATATTTCTCTATGCTAGGTCATTTAAATTAATATAGGAGATATTTTATATATTCTAAGCCTAGGCCCTAATTATATTTTATTAATATAACTAAGACCTTAGGCTAGAATCCTTATGCAAGGTCATTTATATTAACTTATGTCTTTTATTCTATGCTTGTAGATACAACAAACCACATTAACCTGGACTAAGTTGATCCAATGAAGTGAGAGCAATGGTTGAAAATTCAAAAGACCTATTGAGCCCCATGAGGGTGACAAGTTTCACCATCGTGATAGACCAATACAGAGATCCAATAACCCATGGGAAGAAGAAGCGTCAATAGTCAAGTGGTTATAGAATCTCCTAACAACTATCAAGTGGCACACATATGAACATTTTTTTAACATTATCTTAGACTTAGGATTTATTCATATTTATCAATACATTTAAAACCCTTGGGATTTAAATTATGTCTTAAGTTATTTTTCAAGACCTTATTCTAAACTTTATATATATATATATATATATCTGTGTGTGTGTGTGTGTGTGTGTGTGTGTGTGTGTGTGTGTGTGAGTGAAGTCCTCTTTTCATTTACAATTACAGGGTAGAGCTAACTAGGAAATGATAAGTGTTGAGCTCATAGGGAGTTAAGTCAATTTTATGGTTACATGGATGTTTTTGACATTCATGCGACCATTAAAATTAGGCTCAAAAATAAAACATTAGGGGATTAAATTTTGATGATCACATGGACATCATTTATGATCATAAGGATGTCATTAATGATCATGTGGACATAAAATTTAAGCTCATAAGTTAGTCATTTTGGTTCAAATGTTAATGGGCCTAGGTAGATCAATGGTCAATGTTAAATCAAGAACAAGAAGATCGATGATGTGAGTTGATAGTGAAATTTTCAAAGATCCTAGACCTAATAAATAATATGAACATGTATGGTTAGCAAATATAGAAGTGAAAATCCAACAAAGGCTACAGTTATAATTGGAAAACATGTAAGTTTAGATAATTTATTCATAACCAACAATAATGTCCCTAGTTATAAAAGGCATTGGTAAATTAATGCATGTCTAAATTCCATTTAAAGGTGGCTAATCTAAAATATCAACAAGTTGTTCTCACAACCTATAAAAAGAAGCATGTACAATTTTGGGAAAATGATGCATGTATATTTTCTATTTGCATACATTTAAATCTAAAATTGTAAAATAGCCTTTGTCTTTATACACATGCACATGTTGCATATCTCTTGTAAAGGATAATTTATCACTGTAAGTGGAATCTTATATGGTTTTGGACTATATTTAGAACTCATGTTCTAAATATTACATGTAATGACCTTACATGGAAATGGAGGATGAGGTGACCGCTTCCCCTAAGTCTATATAAATAATTATAATCCAACTTGGATTTTTGTTAGAGAATTTTAAATACAGGAGCAACATCAATTTTGATCATTAGTGAATATTTTTGAGTATTTTATTTCCAATTTATATGTAATTATTTGTTACTTGCTTTGGTTCTATGTTTCAATAATATTTAGTCTACAATAGCTATGAATGGATTCTTGATTATACTAATTGATGTAATAATTTATAGATTTACAACAACTATTCAAAGATTGGAAAAATATATTGGTTGAGATAGTCAAGTTGTTTGATTCATAATTATGAATGTGTACTAGTGATTTCTTTGATGTAGTTTTTTGTGTGTGTGCCAAAGATTCCCTAGATACTTCATTAGCTCAAGCTATAATCTCCTAAGTAAGAGTGTTTAGTAGCTGCCCTAAAAGGAGAATCCTTTTTTTGAGGCTTATGAATTTTCCTACATCATTATCTCCTTAGAATTATTAGCCATGTTTAACTATGTGTGTATAATAGATGCTAACAACAAGCATAGGTTCTGAGAGCACATGTCTATTTAGAAACCAACCAAGCAAGTAGTTCTTATAAACCATAGAGCTTTCTTTTATGCCTTACCCTTCCCTCATTTTTTGAGTTTGTTTTGAGATATACCCACTTTAGATTAGAAACCAGTCACTCATCCAAATCACATAGAGATTCACTACCTTTTAGGGACCACACCTTCATCCAAAAAACCTTGTTAACAACCCGCATGCTCTACCAACTATTCCATCAATAAGTTTTCAAAGACCACATACCTATAACTCATGCCCTAGAGTGGAGTTTAACTCCATTGAGATACTAAAATGTTAGAGGCTACCTCATTATGTTGTGGTGTGCTTAAAACCCACATTAACACCATCCAATTACAGAACTCCCTTGAAATGAGATTCATACTTCAAGTTTAATTTATCAGCTACTTGTTTAGGCATGCAATAAGTACTTGCTCCACTATAAATGAAATAATTGTGTACTAAAACATCCCCAATTATTATAGAGAGATATAATGGAGGAGGTTTTTCTACTTTTTAAACTTTGTTTGGATGTCCCTCATTAGGATTTAATGTGTTTATCAAAGCTTCCTCATTCCCACTAGGCTGCTTAGTTTCCAAACTAAGTTTAGGGATCTCTTTTTGGATTAGGTCTACTTGTATAGGTATTTCAAGTGTATCCCACATTGATAAATTTACTTGAGCCTTTTTAATTTTATCTACAATGTTAGTGAAATAACCACTAACCTTATCTTGTCCACTAGTAGGAATAATGTTGTTTATATCTTGAGAATTTTGAGGTATGAACACACTCTTAGAATTATGAATTATTAATTATAATTTTGTATTTTGTATTGCATTAGATATACCTACCATTTATTATTTTTGAACACTCATTGATGAACCATTACCATCCCCTTGAATCTCTTCAATTGGCTTCCTCTTTTCCCTTGTGTTTATAGCTGTAGGACTTGGATCTTTGCTTGATTGCCCATGATAATTCATATCACATGATTCATATTGTTTCCAATTGACTAAATATGGATGAAATTGATTAATATTCCCATTATTCTCTCTTTCATTAGGTACTTCATCTTGACTCATGGCTAGCATTGTTCCCAAATTTTCCATGAAAGTTTGATTAAAGGACTCATTAACATAGGTAGATAGATCTTGAGGTTAATACCAAGGAGGATGACCCTCATGATCTTTAACAAGGTTTTTTTGAGTAGGAAATAATGATATTTAGGTGGAAGGAGCATTGGAATTTAATTCATTATATGAATTGTCTTAAACTATCTTGCTTTGACCTTGAACATGACCTTGAAAGGGTGGTCTATTGACTTGATAGTTTGTATAGGACTAATTATGTCTTAAGAAAGGGATAAATTGTTGATGTTATATGATCCTTTTTATACCTAAAATCTCTTGATCAAGAGACATCATTATTTATACCTCATTAAACTTACTTGGTTGACTAGGGTCAACATGTTTATGTTTAGGTGTAGGAATGGGAGAAACAATTGGTGTAGGGGTTTGAAAATCAGAGAATAGAGGCATAGAAGGTATTGGGGAAATATTACCAACATAAATAAATAAATTATCAAACCTAATGGAAACTTCATAGGCATTATGAAATGTGTTACCTCCCATAGATTATATCATCATAGAAATATCACTATCAAAATCCTTAAGATAATAAAGGAAAGCATGTTGAGCAGTAGGTCTTACCAAGATTGGGATCCTATCTCACATATTCTAAAATATTATGTTGAAGTCTTGAATAACTTCTTGAGTTGATCTCATTATGTTGGTTAGTTTCTCAATTAATGATAAGTTATTAGTTTTATCTTCAAATCTTCTCCTTAAAACATCTCCCAACTCATCCCATGTGGTGATAGAATCAGGGGATAATGTACCATAATAATAAATATATTTATCCTTGAAAGATACAACTAAGAACCTAATTTTTTTGTTCTCCTTAATGATGTGATGTATATTTCATAAGTTAGCAATGTTTCTAATATGCTTAAGAAGGGTAATGGTAGTTTCACTAGTGTATGAGGGAACACTTTTGAGGGAAAATATGGGAATGTCATCATAGTGGATAAGTATTATAGTAATGTATCCATTGAAATAAATAAAAGGCAGGTTAATTACTATGGTATCTTTAGGAATTTTCAAGAATGGGCCAATCAAAAACTTTCTTATAGGTTTATGAGCAAGGTATGATATTTTTGGGTAAGGATGGGTGTTAACAAATCTGTATACTTTGACTGAATAAGGAGGAATCTCTTTAAAATAAATATAAATGCCTTTATTATGATATCTTGTTCTTACCTTAGGAATGAAACAATGCACTAGTCTACCATTAAGACCCAATTATTGGAGTTACCATATACTACAAGAAGTAGACTATTAAAGCCTCCTTGTTGTCAAGGCTAACATCCACCTTGAAAAACCTTCTTGGAATTCAAGTCCCACTAGGCATGCCAAAACTATTATAACCAAATTTTACACCCTAAGATAAGGTTATTTATACCTTTCTAGATTTAGTTAAACATGGGATTTACCCTAGACTTGTGGGTTGTCTATAATAGGGGTAAGCCTCTATATTTAAGTGATATCTCCCTTGATATATATCTTAGGCTCACACACTACACTATACTAATCACTATTGGGGGTGAAAAATGAATAAGGAAGCATAAAATTAACCTAAACTAATGGAGGTGATGCACCATAGATATCTCCACAAACATACTTACATTTAGACTAAGAAGGTAGGATACTAAAACTAATCTCAACTCAAAGGTTCTTCTAGCATAAGTTTTTATACATGGAGGTAGATTTCCATTTAATTCTAAAGGTGGGTAATTATAAAGTCTAATATTATACACTACTAATCTCCTTCATACTTAAAAATACACCTAATGAACATATACACTTTATGAGACCTATTAGAAGAAATGCTAATCACATAATGCATAAAGAGCAGAGTGGAAGCAAGAAAAAAAATTCATCACTTGTCATATGAATAAATTACTTGACATATTTAGGCAAGATTTGAAAAGACTAAATAAGATTTATAACTTTATTTAAAGGCAAAAAAAATGTCAAACCATCAGGTCTTTTCCATACTAATTATGGATCTTTTAAATGCCAAAATGGATTCAATATATAGAGCATAATAGATAAGAGAGAAAGAGTGACATTAAAGAGTCACCATGTCAAGTGTCAAGTCTTGAAAACTAGTTATAACACAAGAGGAGTTAGAGAATAAATCGTGAATCTCTTTAAGATAAGTTCCAATCATAAACATGACATATTTTTGAATTTATCATAGGAACACTCCATGTCCTTCTTTAAACTATCTTCTTGATGAGGAGTTCACTTAACTACTTAGAACTACCTTGGAAGTTGTTGACACATATTTTTGGGCCCTTATTTCAGTAAGTATTCGATCTACACCAGTAAGATAGACACCTTAGTATGAGGCAATCACTTGGGTGATGATTACTATCTTGGCATATTAACACTAGTTGGATGAACCAATGTAGATCTTGTGCTAGCTGGTATGTGGTGTTGGGCCAAACATACCCCCATTTTTGAAAATTAGGACCCTTGAGAAACCTTTAGATTGAACATGAAAATATGACATGATAAGATCATTTGTAGAATTTGAAGATCATCCACTTTATCAAAAATAAGCTTACTTAGTTATATTTTACTTTAATTTTGTTTAATAGTGCTAATAAATGGTTTTTATTGATTTTAGGTGCATGCTCCATGGTGTTTTTTTATTGAGAAATTAATGTCCCTAAACACTGGCAAAACCCTCAATTTAAATTTGAATACTGACAGGAACCAATTGGTGGAAACCTCTTAAAATTCCATTTTGGATATAAGTATAAAACTCATGTTTTAAGCTTAGTCATGTTTTTTAACATGACTAAAACTTAGCCTAAAATGCTTGGTCCCCTTTATTATTTCCCCCTTTAAAGTTCATTATATGGCTAACTAATATTCACTCTGCTTCCTAGCTTAGCCTAATATTTTAAGCTTAAGGCCCTGACATATTTATTAATACAATTGGGACCTTAGTCTTAACACCTTAGCCTAAGTCTCTTATATCACCACTATCCTAAGTTAACTTCATTGCATATTGTAGGATCCAATGACCCTCACTTTATCATGACATTTAATCTAATAAAGTGAGGGAGGCCTAGGGATAGACTTAAAAGACATACAACTTAGATGATCTAATAGTTCATGCTTCCTTGTGGTATTTGAATCAAATGTCATGAGTAAATCCCAATGTAATACCACACATAGTCCCTTGGAACAATCATGTTCAAGCTCTCAGATCATGATCAATGGTTCTCACTTCATTGCAAAGAACCAATCATATGAAATGAGGTATATTTAAAAAGTTAAAAGATTATGAAAGTCTTACAGGATTAACATGAAACACCCTTGTATTCAACAATCAAAATAAAATGGGTCCCACCTAACTAAGCATCTAATCATGAACAAGCTCTCAGATCATGATCTTATATTTGTCACTTCATCATCAATTTTAATCCTATAGGGTGAGTTAAGTTTGAGATCTTGGGAATCCCCATAAAGGTGCCAAGTAACATTCTCGCATTGGGTCACAAGAATTTTATGAGATTAAAATTGACATTTGTGTGACCATTATTCAACATCCAAGATGACATATTTGACATCCATACAAACGTCAACTTTAAACCCATCAAATTAAAAGCTTCACTACCTTGAAATTGACATTTAAAAAACCATCATTTGATGCTTATGGGGATGTATTTGACATCATCAAGACCATAAAATTTAATCTAATGTATTATTCTTCTTAGGATCAAAATACACTCCAAAATCTTGTTGGAAGGCTCAGAAATTGCTTTGCAATCTAAGGGAAGTCCTCAAAAGATGCTCAAACATTGGAAATATTCAATCTATAAAGACTAAAATGGTCTTATGGTCTAGGTATATGAAAAATGCATTTAGTTTAAGTATATATCCTAAGGTCCCCATTACATGTTGTTTATATGTTGTGAACCTTAGGCTAAAGACGTATGCTAAGTCTCATTTTAAAAGGTGTTTGAAAATGTATAACTTAGGATAAATGCATCTAACCAAAAGTTTTCATGTGTTTGTTAATACATCAAAACACGATCTAATGTTAGACCATTATATCATTTTGAACCCATTTTGATTATGATTTATAAGGCTTGGCATAAATATTTTATCCCAAAGTATACATTGTGTTTATTAAACACAACACAAATTTTGGCCTAAAATACTTAACCTTAATCCCTTTCATATGAATTCAGAAAACTTAGTTATAAATTCCTTAGCCTAAGGTTTATTTTATTTTTTAAAAACATGAAATAAACCTTAGCCTAAGAAATTTAAGATTAAGTCTCACCTTAGTAACATAATAAATTAAAGTTTGGGCATGTTTATAGATCAATGGCTCATGCTTCATCAAAAGGAGATGATCCAATGACGTGAAGATCTTATGGAATTTTTAATGGAATCTTGACATCTTGTGAGCTTGATGCATGGTGAAAACCCACTCAATGTAGGACTGGCATATGATATGATAGTTTGCACTTTGTTTATGGAGGATGATGCAATGGTACAAAGGTGCCCATGACTTTTCAAAGGCCTATAAGCTTGTTACATGGCCAATGCTTATTCAAAAAATTATTGACACTAGATATAGAGCATGAGAATGAGAATGAACACAAATATGCCAAGTGTCACAACCATGAAGCTTGGAATAGAAAGGAGCCAATCACAAGCAACAACTTAAATTACAATCAATATCTCATGCTAATCTAGGATTTTAATTCAATGATGTAAAATAAAATAAGGTATTTTAAATACCAATGGTTAGTGCTCAAAGGCATTTATGAAAAATTTCATGAAAGGTCCAGACCAATACCACATAGGCACCATGCAAGTATAAAAGGAAAAAATGAAGGATCTTGTTGGCCTAAAAATGTGAAGGTATAAAGGCAAAGGTCCGAATCCAATCCAAGGCACATATAATCCATAGTTTGGATATATCCTAACATTAAAGATATAAAACCCTAAACCTTGCATAAAATCAACCCAAATGAACACAATTGGTTGAAATTTGATCCAAAGAGAGCTTGATTGTATTTTTCATTGATGAAAAGATTTCACATAGTTCATTTTCTATCTAAGGTAAACAATTTGCACAAGTAAAAACATGAAAACTCATAAGTAAAAACTAAAAGAGGAGATAAAAATCTACTTGTCCACAAAAAATGAGGGATAGATCTTTAAAGACATTGAATTAGATGTTATGACCCTAAATTTGCTAGGCATTAAGAATTGGTTTGAACTATACTTCCTAGTGAAGGAACAAAAACCCATTACAAAGGAGGAGTAGAGAATTTCCATGATGAGTCAAAGGCATTATGACCTATTTGTAGTCTAGATGTTTGGCTTTCATCATGCTACTACCAAACCTGATGTACTACATTTCATAGATGTCCTTGATCCTATCTTTATTGATTGTAGGATCGATAATGAATGGATCATTCATGAAGGTAATTATAATAATGTATCTTATATTTCTATTATAGATTTTGATAAATACTATAATCTCCTAATCCCCCACATACACTGACCAAAATCAAAGAATGGACCTCCAAATATGACCTAGACACCATCCTTAGACCCTGGTTACACCAAGGACCCCATATATTTAGGGACTTTGAGGGTAAGATCCCAATAGTCTAATTTAAGGAGGGCATTGGGGTAATAATAACCCTATTAAACTGAGCCTTTGGATCCCCTTCAACCACCTATGTAAACAAATTTTGGATCTCCTATGTGCATTTCATGGTGGAAGAAAAAATCACCCCTCCAATTGGATATTTGATCATTATCTTCCTCGCCAAGTAGTTTATTGTTATTAAAAGGAAGATAGCCAAATAGTTTTATATGATATCATACTTTTTAGATGCCATTCTTGTTTCTATCAACTTCCATATCATAAATAATTAGTCTCCTAAAGGTTGAACTACTTTTTCCCACCATTATTCCAAATTGCACATATTTAAATATAAGAACCATTTGTAATTTATTTGTGATTGTGTCTACCCAGCTATAATGGAGGCTATTATAAGTGTTACCATATCTAGGGTGCATCTAATGATCAAGAAGTATGTTGAGATGATGGGAGACATTTGGTTCTATCCAGACATCACAATTATTAGGATTGAGGGGATCATGTCCCAACCTTATAGATTACCATCATATGTTCTTAACAAGCTAGCTAAGCAAGAAATTACCTCTTAGCTCATCCATAAAATTGATGGAATTTGCAAGGAGAAGAGGAAGGGTCTTCTCCACCCCTTCCCTCTAATTATTGGAAGGACTATACTTCAATATTGGAAATAGGTTGATACCATGTCCAAGCACAGGGACTCATTTGGGTTTCAACTTGATGAACTCAAAATGTGGGACCCCAAGAGCATATTAAGAAATAATTTGAAAGATAAGAAGCTACCCAATCCTGCGTATATGCATTATCTTGGTTTTCATGACATCATTTACATTAAGGCCAATAACTATGAAGAGGTGTTAGCTAGGTTCCAAGGGTACAACATCAAAATTGAACATAGATTGATAAAATATGACAAGCCATCAAGAGAAGCATGACAAATGCACCCTATAAAATATCACTTTCTACCTAAACCATCTAGGATATCCCAAGAACAAACCCAACTAGAAGAACCACAACCTCAAGGGTAGGATGAACAAGGCCATGGTAAAGAGAAATTGGGAGAGGTAAAATTGGAAGAGAGACCCAGGGAAGGGCCCTCATCTTTAGTACTACCCCAAAGGCCACCTTCCCCAATTGAATAGATAAATATGATTGCCTTAAATCTAGATGAGACATTTGAGGGTGACCTCAAAGAATTTTTAGAGGTGTATGACACTAACAAGGAAGAATAATTTAAAGAGGCCCAAACCCAAGAAGGGGAGTCTAAAGAAGATAAAGGGAAAGAGATTACCTTAAGACTATAGAACCACCCAAATTAGGCTTGTGCATATAGACCATCAGGATTAACCCAGAAAAGGCTTATCCCAATGAATATACCAAAATCCTATGTTGAAATGACCAACTCCTATAAGTGATGACTTGCATCATGGCACAAATATCCCAATACGATCCCCAATTATTTATATTTTGTGCTTCAAGTGAGCATATAAGGCTTGTGCCTTATGTGAATTGATGCCAACATAGTCTAGTGATAAATGTTAAGCACTATAGGAATATACTATGATTTCACCTAGTTGTAATAAGTCTAAAATTGACTTGGACAACCAAATGAGTGCTTGATTTTATATTTTACGCCCTTTTCTACAACATGTTGGTTCCATTACTAGGAATTATGTTGAATTTTGTTGTCTCAATACTATAGTAAAATGATGCTCCAAATTTCCCTTAAAAATATCAAGTGTTAATTGCAACAAGTGAAAGATAACTTTGTACCAAATCATCCAACCTATAAAGGACAAAATCTAAGAAAGTGGGTTCATAAAAACCTATATGATGCTCTATATGAAGTTTTTTTTATGAATTACTTGAGCATGTGTACTAGTGGTTGGCCACATATGTAACCTATAGGAGGAGTTATGGATAATGATACAAGTAGACAAAGGAGTACCTAGATAAGATTGAGAACTTGAATGCCACTTGGGCTAGAGTAGTAGACAAGTGGTGGCAAGGAGTTCTGAATAGTTACATGTTTGAGTTCACTATTTTGACATACTCCTACCCTGAAGAAATTAGAGTATCAATTTTTGCATGAACCTAGAGGCACATTTGTGAAAGCGTTTAGCATAGAACTAAATAAACTAATGGTGGATTATAGCTTTAAAACTTTGGGAATGGATGTCTAAAGTCCTTTCACATATGAACAGTGAAAATTAGGACAAGGGGATGTGTAGGTGAGGTATAATATAAGGGGATGAGAAAATTGACACCCAAGATCTTAGAAGATAGACTTATAATAATAGACAGTGTAGA
The DNA here is from genome assembly GCA_037957365.1 of Torreya grandis. Taxonomy (NCBI): domain Eukaryota; kingdom Viridiplantae; phylum Streptophyta; class Pinopsida; order Cupressales; family Taxaceae; genus Torreya; species Torreya grandis. Next base: position 1,819,787 of record JARHVA010003729.1, read on the forward strand.
TTGATAGAAGATATAGAACTTGGAAGTGCTATGAGAACTCATTATGAGTGGGAAGGGCATGGATAAGGATCTCTTAAATTTTAACAGTATAAGGATGAGAGAAATAATGAAGAGATAGATCAAGCTCAATAGTTGATAGGTGTAGAATGCACTGGGTTCCTATAGAATTTGGTGAATGAAGATGCACTAGATACTCCTACCTCCTTTGAACCTATGGTGGAAGCTCATGTGCTACATCCCCCACTTGAATAAAGAAAAAGAGTGATAACTGACCCTATTGTCAACACAGACTTTGGATTTTTTACAAACTTGGAGTATAATTTTATGATTAAACAAGTTATTCCCTATAAAGAGTTGAGTAAGACTACTTATAGAACATTGGGTGCTAATTTACCAAAATAGAATGTGATCAGAAATATACCAGCTTAGACAATATTAGTTATGTAGACTAGGTAACAACCCATAGAAAGTGGTCAAACACCAAAATTCAATAGTACAATGTCATAAAAATCATTGGTGCTAATAGTAATGATGGGGCTGGTACCTAACCTAATGGCTAGAGGCATTGGAGGACCACCATCTAGATAGATGTTAGGGGGATAAGTTCCCTAGATACCACCTACATCCCCACATAAAATTTATTACAAGATGACCATGAACTTTATAGAGTACCATAGTTTGGAGAATACCATAGATCATGTGTTAAAGTGTAAACTATAATGGCATGCTTGGGGCATAACCTAATTGAAGCACAAAGAAACCTAGTTCACAAAAACTCTAATTTATCACACCCATATTTGGTATAGTAAATTTAACCCTAACTAGGATATGGTAGATTATGATATCTTAAAGGAGCCATTTTTGAAGGAATTTGACATATCAGAGTTTAAATAATAGAGCATCATTGTACTTAAGGAGATTACCAAAGGAATATCATAGAGCATGCACCTATATGATGGAATGTTCAAAAATCTCCTTTCTAATCTCCATTATTGAATTCACCCCTCTCAACATACAAAATGGTTTATTGGAGGATTTCTAGTGCCATTCAAAAGAGTGCTTTACATGAAGACCTTTATAGACCCTCATAAAGCACTTAAATCTATGCTCAAAGTTGAGGTAGTTAGAAGCACCGATATTAGGATCAACCCATTCATGGAGGCATATATTACATCCATGGTCTCCCAACTCTAAAAGTTTACTACTATTTCATTATAAGATGTTCAAAGTGGATTATGGTGCATCGATTATGAAGTGAAAGGTCATAAGAGGAATAACTACCCTTGGAAAGATGTGCATACATTGCTTCTAAGCTGTGAGGTGTGTTGAGAGGTGCATGATGTTTATAACTAACATTTGTTGTAATGTGCTATATAGGTTAGCACAGCCATTTATTTTTGGTTGTGCAAAACTTACACTTATACCATAACTAATTTTTGAGTAATTGACAAGATACACAAGAACATGGAAAGAGGTAGATGATATGCCATTACAATAGTTGAAGGGCAAGATAACAAGGAAAATGAAGTTTATGGTCAATAAAATGTAGGCTCTAATATGTAATAAGGTACCATAGGGTAAGGTGGAGGATGTATTTGTAGAAGGTTCCCACCCCACTCATGTTATAAGTGTGGCTTGATAGAGTACTATCAACACAACTACCCTACACATCCAACATGTGGGTATTATCAAGGATATCATAAGGTCAAATAATGACTTGACTTTTACAAAATATTAACCTAAGGTATGCCTGACATAGACAAGGGTTCAAGGATGATTAGACATGAGATGAGAGTGGAAAAATGGACTCTTAAGGCACAACCAAACCACACAAAGATAGCCAAAGTGTAGGCAACTACTCATAGTGGATTCACCACTCAACCACCATTTGTCCCAATACCTAAGTTGCATTTAGAATATGGGGAAAAGAGATGCATTGAGTGCATAACATGACCTGAACCTAAATCTATACCTTACCCAAACCCTATATGCCAATAATATGTTTTGTAGTAAGCCATGAGTGCCATTCAAAACCTATAGGGAGAGCTCCAATTAGCATGATATCTAGAAGTTTAGTCTAATGCCTCCCATAAGAAGAAATATATATAGGATGCTAAGATAAAAGAGCTAACAAAGATGTTATACCTCTTACAAATGGAAGGAATTTTTCCCCTATTGAAAAACTTACTCTTGGAGTATGCAGGGTAAAATCTAGTTAAAGTCATTATGCCACACATGGAAAGGGCACAAGATTTTAGGCATACATATAATGTGGAGTACGATCAAGAAATCATTATGAATGCCACCATTTATGGAAAGTCTATATTTGAGATCCTTGTTGACACTGACATTGAGGTCAATATCTTGACCAAGAATGCATGGGAGAAAATGGGTAGGCCAGCCTTATGGCCTTCCACTTATGTGATTTTCATGGCCAACAAGACCTAAGTGTATCTAATAAAATTTCTAAAGAGTGAATTTTTAGGAATCATCGGCACCTAATTTTGTGTTGACTTCAAGGTGATCAAATTAGTTGAATAAGATAATTATCCAATGCTTTTTAAAAGGACATGATGTTATGTGAACAACATAGACATGCACTTCAAGAGGTACTATATGGCCTTTGAAAATGGTAATAAGATGGTGGTTATCCCCATCTCAAGTGACCAAGGACCCCACATATATAGAGACTATTAACCTCAAGGATGAGATCAACCATATATATAACATCATGGTGCAAGTCACCAAGACTCTCAACATCAATGATCAAGGAGTACTTTCTTAAGAAGATGGACAATCAACCTTAGAAACCACTGATGTTGCTTATGATTGATAAGTAAAGGAATATTATGAGACTATTTATCTAAGGTGCCACTTATTGCAATCATAGGTGCCAAAATGAGTAAAGATGGTTTGGGTCTAGATTGATTTCACTATGAAAAAATGTGTCCCTTATGCCACAAAGAAGGGAAAGAGATTATTTATCCTAAGTAAAGGTAAAATTTTGGTGATCCCAAGATATGAGAGGATAAATACTATTTAATATTATGTTTTTAAACTTGAATCATGCATCCCAAAATAAGTAGATAGAATAGGTGCACTAGTGTATACATTAAGGAGTACTACCACTCATTGGTGGGAAACACAAAGGCCTAGCTTACCAATTTGGAAAGATGTGAAAGTATCCATCTACACTATATTTTGGAAAAGTAATGAGGACTTGGACATATTTATCTACTATAGTGAATCATAACATATAGTGCATGTGTACTTATACAAAGAAACATGTACTATCTATGGTGAGAATGCCCAAAAGAACCTATGGGTGCATGCTTTCTATAGGACCTTGAAGACATGGGTGAAAAAATGATACATTTTCAATGAGATAAATTGTAAGACAACCAATTGGAATGTATTTAAGGAGATGTTCATACACACCTTCTCTTTTTATTCACAAAACATGGAATTGATCAAGCCACTGCAAGTAATTCAAAGGGAAGTATTTGAGGACACTATAATCTTGGAGGAGATCCTGAAAGACATGTTCAATGAAAATGGGTTGGTGCTCCTAACATTATTTAAAGAAAAAAACCTCAATAATTATTCTAGTGATGAGGATAATGAAACATGAAAGGTACACAACTATATAAACTTGATAGGAAAAAGGAATTTTGTGTACCAAATGGAGGATAGTACTCTAGAAGAAGAGGACCCTACCCACCTTTGCATAGAAAAAAATAGAGGTAGTAGGCAAGTTGAGGATTTGAATTAAGAGAATAATTTACCTAATTTTCATTGCTCAAAACTACCAAGGTAGACATTAGCTCAAAATGGGAACCAAAGATGGATACTTTGGGTGCATATTGGTCTAATGTAGAGATGGCACAAATTATAGATCTCTTGAAAGAATTCCAAGACTTGTTTCCTTAGAATTACCAATATATGAAGGGAACCCAACCATCCCTTGGGAAGATGAGCATAAATATATTCAATAGTGTAAGAGTTTTCAAGAAGTTCCCTTATAGAATGAGCTCTAATCTTCATGACAAGGTTAAAATGGATATTGATAGAATGATATATGTAGGCATCATCTGCCCTATTCAAGAATTTGAATGCGTGAGCCCCATGGTTATTAGCATCAAAAAGGATGGGTGCATCCATATTTGCATCAATTATATATTTTTTAATGTTTCCTACATCACTGATCCCTTCCTAAATCTATTCAATGATGAAGTCTTGGATGGCATTGTAGGCTACGAAATATAAAATTTGACTGATGGGTTTTTAGGATACCATCAAGTCTAGATTGAAGAGGAGGACAAGCCTAAAATGAATTTTGCAATATAATGGGGTTATTTGACATACAATGTGATGCCATTTAGAATCAAGAATGCACCAGTCATGTTTTCTAGAGTGGTGATCATTTAATTTAAGGACTTCATTCATAAGTTCATCTAAGTGTATTTAGATGATTAGACTATGTATGGGCTAGTGAAGGACCATTATGAAAAATTTCACCTTATTTTTGAGAGGTGAAGATAGATATAGATATCCTTAAACCTTAATAAGTTCACATTCATGACATCATTTGGCACCTTGCTTGTGCACATCATCTACAAAGCTAAAAATATGGTCTACTCATTAATCCCATGAAGATTGTAATTATCTTACAAATCTAAAACCCATCGATGTAGAAAGACATTAAAATTTTTATTGGCCATTACATATAATGTATAAAATTCATAAGGATCTATACAAATATTATGTCATTGCTAGAGGAACTCTTACATAATAATGGCCCATTCTATTGGGGCACAATACAAGAATATGCCTTTGAAACTCTGAATCACAAGTTAGCTAGTGTATTGATGTTACAATTTCCCAACTAGATGAATCCATTCCACGTCCACATCAATGCATATAGCTCTACAATTGGCACCATTGTAGTGTAATAAAGTAATGGAAAAATAGATCATCCCATTTATTTCACAAGTAGGAAACTAACCCAGGTAGAGTAGAACTATATGATAACTAAATGCGAGGCACTTTCTATGGTCTATGCCTTGCAGAAGTTTAGGAAATACTTGTTGGTGACCCCATTCATATTTTTCAATGAAAATGAGGCCCTTAAGTACCTTGTGAAAAATCCCATTCTTCATGGGAAATTTTTTAGATGGATAGTTCTATTTAAATAAATCCAATTCTTAATTGTCATGAAGCTTGGAAAATAGAACTCCATCCTAGACCATTTATCCCACATCAAATTTGGTGATGCATCAATGCATATTGAAGATAATATGTTAGAAAAAAAACTGTATAGAGTTCAACACATCCCCAAGACTGTTTAAAGATCAACACATTCTTGACATCTAGGTATGCACCCTAGACTATGACAACCAAAGATAAGAATCAACTCACATTTCCTACCGCCCCTTTCATCTCATTGGTAAAAAACTATACAAATTGAGCCATAATGAGGTTTTACATCGATGTGTTCTAAAAAATGAATGGGGTTCAATATTTAAAGAGGTGTATGAGGGGATTTTAGGAGGCCATTAAACTAGGGATGATATGATACACAACATGTTACAATTAGGATTATGGTGGCCAAGTTTGTTCCAAGACATGAAAGAGTGCACCAAGGCATGTGACATTTACCAGTGAATAGGAAAACCAAACCTCCAAGATGAGCTACTGCTCATTCTCATTCTTTCCCAAGCACCATTCGAAAAATGTTTTATTAACTTTGTTGGGATAGTTACTGCCACTGTAAAGCACACAAGTGTACACTACATTCTGGTAGCCATAGACTATTTCACCATGTGGGCTAAGGCAATGCCAACCAAATATTACACAACTACCATAGCTACAAGGTTTATATGGGATAATATCATTAGTCATTATGGGTGCCCACTTATTTTGACTGGTGATAGAGGCATGTAATTTATCAATGAAACCATGCACATCTTGTTGACTGAATATATGGTGGCATAACATAAGACAACCCCTTATCATCTCCAAAAAAATGGAATTGTTGAAGCATTCAATAAAATATTAGGGAAATACCTCATAAAGATATGCAACATTGGTTGCAAAGTCTAGGATGATCATATGTCAACAATGTTTTGGGCCTATCACATGACATATAAGAACATGAATAAGGATACACCATTCTAATTGGTGTTTGGTGTAGAGGCCATTTTACCGATGGAATTTTTAGTGCCCTCATTATGCATTACACATATTGGTTAGTTTGATGACTGAAAGTCATTAAGTGCATGGCTAGAAGACTTGGAGTACTTAGATGAGAGACATACCCAAGTGAGATGGAGCCAATAAATAGAGAAGGTAGGCTAGAAGCTTTGGCATGATAAACATGTTAATCACAAGGTACTTATTTAAGAAGAATTGGTTTTACTCTATGACTCCAAGTACCCTAAGCACTTAGAAAATATAAAAATTAGGTGGATGGGACCTTACATCATCCATAACATATTGAAAACTTGTGCATGAAAGATGTACACATTGATGGGTGAAATTATCCCTAATAATTTCAATGACAACTGATTGAAGCCTTACAAATAATAGGATTGTGAATGTACCATTAGATACTAACTTCTTGGTCACAATTTAGTTGTGTTTTGCTGACCAAAATAAAGTTTGGTGCAAGCCAAAAATTTCCTTGTGTTTTTTATTATTAATGTTAAGTAAATAAATAAGGAACTTTCAATGCCATAGGAGAACTCTTCTAGATCTTCCATGCATAACTCTAGTTAGATGAGTTGATCATGGTTTATTTCTAAGCACTTAAGGCCAAACACATAAGTATTTGGGTATGTGGAATACCAAGTGATAATGGGAAACACATAGGATGCTAGTGCACAAGATATAAAAGGGAGGTGTACAAGATGTAAGTACATAAGAAACTTGGAGAATAAAACACTGGAGGAGAAACACAAGAATTTTTATGGGGTGTGGTAGGTTAAAATAAGATGAAGGTGTAGAGAAATAAGCAAATCAATAGAAGTGAAATTGAAATGAAGTTTAGTAGGTAGAGAAGATGGAATGAAAGAGGTTCAATCACACACATGTGAAGTGATGTGCCTAGGTTTCCATAAGAAGGGTGAAGGTCACACCAAGGTGAGTAAAGCACAAGAGGGATATCTTCAAGACAATTGGAACCCACCCAATGGTTGGTGGGAAGTGATCATTTGAATCACCTATCACTTCACTGAATAAGCCATTAAGAGAAGTTAATGACTATGATAGCAAAGGCACAAAGATACAAAATAAATGCTAACATGGTGGTAGATTTTTGCATATTTTATAGGTTTAAAATATTTCAATAAATCTATGCACCACCATGCCATTAATCACCAACCATTAATGAGGTAGCTAAAGTTAAGGTAAAAATAGGTATAAAATGCACTGGAATAGGTTACAAACCTTAAAATAATTTGAAAGCAAATGTAGATCAAAACTAGAGCTGAACCAGAGCTAAAGTAAGAAAATGTAACCAAGTGAAAATTTGAGCACCCATAAACACCAAAAAATAATGGTTTCAAAGAGAAATAAATTGCATTATGTATGAGATTAGAAAGAAGGCATGTAGAGAGATAATTGTGAGAGAACTAGGTAGTAGATATTTAGAGTGACATTGAGGTTACCATTAATGATGAATGAAGATGAAGAGTTTAAGTCACAGTTGAAAACCTAACAACTATGAATAATTTCAAGGAAAGATTAAGAGCTTTGGGAAAATAAATATACCATGCTTTAATAGTAACCAATTTTTAATGGGTAAGAAACGATTGAGTTTTGGTCTACCACAGGCATAAAAGGATGCCAAGAAGGCACAAATGGTAGAAGACAAAGTCACTATGAAGAAAAGGCACATCAAGTTGGAGTCAACATCATTGAGATTGACCCTAAGGCAATCACTAATTTGTCATATAGATAAATGAAATTCCCCCCTAAGGTCATTTTTGTACCCAACATCCCCATTATTTCAATAGGAAATGGGAACCAACTTTTTTTAGATTGTTGCCTTGATTTTGAGCCCCTTTTTCTATATGTTTATGCATGTTTTGGGAAAAGATCATGATTTTGCCTCTTATACTTTGGGAAGATGGTATTGGTATTGTGTTTTCATATATTAGATCTTTTGTTCTATCAGGTTGCTACTTCAGGCTTTATGTTTTCTGGCTTTATGTTTATGGACTTATGTTTTTGGGATTTTCTCTTTGGAACTTTTGTTCTACATGAATTGGTCTTTGGTTTTATTGTGTCTCAGACATTTTTTCTAAATTTTTTTTCTCTTCATAGCATTTTTACTTTAATAATTATATGAAAACAATTTCCCTCAATCAAACTTATTCTTACAAACAATCATGATGATATAATTTTCTCGACAAAATTACCCTTAAAACTTTATGATGTAGATCCTTTGGGACTTTCATCATAGATGAATTCCCTATGAATTATATCATTTTGATTATTTCCAAAGTGCCCTTAAACATTTTGAAATTTCCCTTTGAGAATTTTGAAATGCCCCTTTTTGCCTTGCTAACCTACCCTTAAGGCTTTGTGTAATATGTCCTTTGGCCTTATTATTGTGGGGTTTTTTGCTTGACAAAATTCCTTTAGATATTTTACAATTTCCCTTAGGCCCCTCCATACTTTTCATTTGGGAATTTTGTCTTGCACATATCCTTTGGGACTTTTGTCCCACACCTTTTCCTTCTAAAACCATTCCTTTAGATATTTTATCTGAGACACTTTCTCTAAACCAATTGAATTCCTTTGAACATTTTGTTCAAAATAATTGGGTCTTTGGGAGAATTTTTGTGGACATTTTGTCTAAAATAATTCCCCTGATGGAATTCCTTTAGAACTTTTGAAATGACCCTTTGCCTATAACTTACCCTTCAAAAGTTTTGTTAAGGGCACATGTCCTTTAGACTATCTAAACATACCCTTTGGCCTTTTGAAAGTGCCCTTCAAGAATTTTAAGGTTACCATTTAGGACTTTTTCAAGGGAACTTTCCCATTGAAATGTACCTATAAAGTATATCTTTCAAGCATTTTTTTCATGATGTAGACCCTTTGGCCCTTTTGAACATTCCCTTCAGGACTTTTATCTCAAGCATTTTTTCCCGATGAGCCTATCCTTCGATTTTTTTTCCCCAAGCAATTTACTTTGAAATTTGTGTCTAAATTTTTTTGACCAATGTAAAAAGCCTAAAAAAATTCCCCTAAGGACACATGCCCTTTAAATTTTTTGAACCAACCCTTTAGACATTTTAAAAGTGACCTTTCATCATTTTTGAAGTGACCACTTACTCTTCAAAACTTTTTTCCCAAGCATTTTTCCCTTTAATTAATTCCTTCAGACATTTTGTCTAAAACATCATGCCCTTTGGTATTTTTGAAATCATCCTTTCAATATTTCCTTTGAACATATTATATGAGATAATTGAATCTTAGGGAGAATTATTATAGACATTTTATCAAAAATAATTCCTTTGATGGAATTCCTTCAGACTTTATGTCTATTGAAAATAACCCTTCAAGAGAATTATTGTAGACATTTTTTCTAAAACAAATCCACCACATTAAAGTCTTGTGAAAATTCTCTTGCAATAATTTCGCTAAAAAAATTACTAGACTACCAAGTGGAACCTTTGTATAGAGATAGTTTCATTATGTTTTGAGAGTAATTTAATATTTTTAACCCAAACCTAAATCCTATTTTAATAATACTAAGACCTTAGGCTAAAATATTCATGTAGGGTCCTTTATACATATTTTCCAAAAGTATTATGCTAAGTCATTTTTTCTTATGTTTTTAGGAGCAGCGAATCCCAAATAAATGACACATGTCAAGTTGAAAAGATTAAATTTGATAGTCTTGTGGACATTATTGATGATCATGAAGATGTCATTTGACATTCACATGAAAATAAAATTTAACCTTGGTAATGGACTAATTTATGAAATCAAATTTGAAAGTCACATAGATGTCATTGATGATCACAAGGATGTCATTTGATGGTCATATGAATGCCAAATTTAACCTAGTAAATTACCTATTTAGATTCAAATAAAAATCCTATGATGTGCATCTACTTGGGCCTATTTGATCTAATAATATGAGAGAGAGTTGAAATGTCAAAGTTCTACAAGAGTGAAAAGTGTCACCATCATGAGAGCCTAGTGCATAGAATCAATCACCCATGAGAAGAAGAAAGAATCCTAATACATAGAGCTCAAGAGCCCCAATAGCTACCAAGTGGTACACATATGAAGCAAAGAAAAATAGGGAATGACAAGCATCAAGCACATAGGAGTTAATGAGATAAAATCAATAAAATTAGATGAACCACATTGAACAATTATAAAAAGATCAACAATGCAAGTCTTAGGTGGACTTTTCAAAGATACTAGACTCAATCAGGTGTTGATGCATGTCACATTTCAAAATCTAGCTATGGAAATAATATGTAGATATTTGGACATTTGAGCTATATCTATCAATAGGCATTGGGTTTCATAGTTAAGTTAGAGTATGAAAATGCATGTCTTGAATGACAAAAATAAAATTGAAGATCTAGATTCTATAAAAGGCATGGGTAAGCATGTAACTCAGTTTAGATTAGTCATGGCTAAACAGTAGTGCCACTAGTTCTAAAACATTGGTAAAGTGATGCATATGTCAGAGTTCTATTTGAAAGAGGCTAATCTAAAAGATCAATAGGTTTTTCTCATAACCTATAAAATAAGGCATGCACAGTTTTGATAAATGATGCATATTCTAAAGTTTGAGTATATTTTGAACTATAATTATAAAAAAATGCCTCTATCTTTATACACATACACATGTTGTATAGCTTTGGAAAAGGTTGTTTTATATGGATAAATGTAAGTAGACTCTTATACAATTTTAGACCATAGTTAAAACTCATGTTCTGACTATCACATGTAATGACCTTGTATGAACTTGGAGGATGATGTGACCCCTTCCCCAAGCCTATATAAACAATTGTAATCCAAATTAGATTTTCATCAGGGAATTTTTGAATACAAGAGAAGCATTGATTTTGATCATCAATAAATATGTTTGTGTATTTTATTTCCAATTTATATGTAATTAGTTATTAATTTCATTGGTTGTATGTTTCAATAATCTTTAGTGTCTAAAAGCTATGAATATATTCTTGATTATTTTAATTGATATACTAAATTATAGGTGTGCAATAATTTATAAAAGATTGATAAACATATTTGTTAATATATTCAAGTTCAAATTGATTCATAATTCTAATTGTTCATGAGTTCATTCTTGGATGTAGTTTTCTATATGTGTGTAATAACTACCTCAGATACTTCACTAGCCCAATCCATAATTTCGTGATTAAGGGTGTGTAACAATTACCATAAAAGGAACAACCTTTATTTAAGGATTGTAAATTTCTTGCATCTTTGTTTCCTTAGATTTCTTATCCATGTTTGACTGTGCGTATGCAATTGCTTCTAGAAACAATAATAGGTTATGAGAGCACTTATCCTTTTATAATCTAGCAAAGGGAGTAGTTCCTAAAAACCATAAAAGCTTTATTTTCTTCCTTACCCTTCCCTCCTTTTTTTGTTTGTTTTGAGATATACCCACTCTAGATTAACAACCATCCATCCATATAACTTACATAGAGATTCACTATCCTCATTAAGAACTACACCTCTGTCTAAAAAACTTGTTAATAACTTGCATGCCCTACCCACTATTTTATCAATAGGTTGAAATAAGCCACATACCTATAACTCATGACATGGAGTGGATTTTACCTCCACTGAGATACTAAAATGTTAGAGGCTACCTCATTATAGCTGTGGTATGTGTAAAACCCATACCAATAGTTAACTAGTGCTAGGAGGGTATCACCTCTAATAGTAGTAGTTATCCTTTATGTAGACTTGTAGTAGAGACACCCAAAAGAGTGACTAGATCTAATTCCTACGCTGGTTTAATAGTCTCACCCTTGAAAAATCATAAGAGACCTAGAAATTTGCTAATAAACCCATTTTAGAACAAACTTCCTCTAGTAGGGAACCCCTTACTTATGAGGAAACCTTTACCTATTAATCAACAAATGGCTTAGCAACAACCCTAGTTAATTAGATCTATTACCACTGTCTTAAGAGATGTGCATGATTTACCTTAGAATCTCAAAAACTACTTGTCAACCTTTTCTCCTTTAGGAACAAGGATAATAGAGGAACACATCAAATCAATTAAAGATACTATAATATTAATGAATGTAATAGATGAATTTTTACATGCATATTATTCCCTTTTACTTTGATGGATGCTACTTAAGATTGGTATTTAAATCTAACATAAAATTCCATCACTTCTTGGGATGAACGTTAAAGAAATTTTCTTATGAAGTTTGGAAAGGTCACCAATCCTAGTTTGGTATACCAACACTTCACCAACATGAAGAAGGAACCTAATGATCCCATCTGTGCTTTCAACAAAAAGATGGTAGAAGATGTAGAACTAGTTGACCCCAAAATACAAACTATCAGTGGCATTAGCATTAGAAATTTACAAAAAATACTTATACCCTATCAATGTCATGTTATTTATAAGAGAAATTATGGCTAACACTTTGGTGTTAGCATTTAAGGAGGTTATCACCATAGATAAGCAGCTCAATCCTTAGTTGCCTAGAGCCCCCAATGTCAAAAATAGTTTTATATCACTAAATCTAGTTTTACATACAAGGAAGGATGTCCTAGAATTTAATAAAAACTAATTGTACACATTATCTCCATTGATGCAAAAAACATAGCTAAATTTTAGCTACTTGAACAATAATGTAATGGGCAATGGCTATCAACAAAAATAGAAAGTAGAGACACTCTCTACTTCTATTTTATAAGGTATAGATTCTACAAATCCAAAACTAGATTTTATTTAGAAGATGGTTCAAAAATTGAGCAATGATTTCCTTAATATTCAAAGATAGATGGAAAATGCAAAAGGCCCAACAAGTAATCATAATACTAGACTCTATAGATATAATAGACTATTTAACAGGCTTGAACAACCTAACAAGATTCTAGAAAATAAAATAGTAGAGAGGATTCTTCCCAGTTGATGAATAATTCACAATACTTTCAAGCATGGTGAGCTCAACTACATTAAATTTTACATAGAATTCAAAATATTTCAAAGAGAGGTGGTTTGACAAAAATCAGATGCATAATCTACTTGAGCATCATCCAGATCCTTTATCTTCTAGAATTGATATATTATTTGAAAATCATGAGTTTCCTTTATCACGTGAAAATGACAATGAGTCAAAAGACAATATGGATGAAGTTCATGTTGTCTAGTGGTTTTAGAGAAGTGCATAAAAATCTAAGGAATAAGTATCCACTTACAACCTTGACTTTTCCAAACACCATGGTGATTCCTCCTAATCCTAAAGTAGAAACTAATCCACCCCCTCTAAAGGGGAATGATCAACAACATAAAAATGAAGAACCAAGTAAAGGAAGATATAATATTGTTGATGATATGAAGAATATCAAGGAAAATATAACTCTTCATGAGCTATCATAGATAATTGAAAAAAAGGAGATAATTTATAAGTCCATTACTAGGAAGGCCCCTATGGAAAAGGTGAAAGCATCTAAAGACAAATATAAAACATCTAACACTAACATCATCTATAAGAGCAAGCTAGAAGTTCTACCTTTTCTACTTACTATTTGGGCATTTGGTAAGAACATTCATAATTATTTAGTTGATTATAGAGAATCTATAACTTCCATGCCTACATCCATATGTCAAAATCTTGGTTTGATACCAAGCCCTTCAAAGAGGATAGTTCCATAATTAGATAAGACAATGGTCTAAGTAGTCTAAGAATTGAATAATGTGTGCATTCAAGTAGCATTTGAGCCAAGAGTACAAATGACAATTGATATTCTAGTGGTGGACATAACAGAAGGCTATGATCTTCAACTGAGTAGGGATTGGTCCAAAACACTCAACATATATCTCTCTACAGACAATTCTCATATATGGCTGCCACGGAGAAGATTTATGTATCAAATTAATATTAATAAAGATTTGAGAATGAAGTATCCCATTACAAAGTACAATTTTAAGAATGAAGAGGTAAAGTATGAGTCTCCCAACCTTGGTATTTATAATATTACTATTCAAAATTAAGCACATAAGCCAAAAACTTAAGGTTTCAATTATCTATGGACTCTACACTTTGATGGCATTAGATCCAAGCAAGGATTAGGCATGGGAATTGAGATGGTTGATCCAAAAGGTAATAAAAATTTGAAAACATAGAGGTTTTAATTTCTATGCACTAACAACAGGGTTGAGTATGAAGCTTTAGTTTTGGGACTATAGTTTGCATTCAAGAATAATGTTAAGCAAATATCAATATTTGGTAACTTAGAGCTGGTGGTCAATCAAATCAAAAATAAATACCAATGCAAGCTATCTTATTTTAAGATACACAAGCATAGAGCATGGGACCTAATTGAAAGATTTGAAGCTTTCAACATAGTATCACTTCTTAGAGAGAAAAATTAGACCACTTATTCATTAGATACTATTACTACTAATTTGGAGCCACTACAAGAATTTAAGGTAAAAAAATATCTCAATTGAATTGATATTGTGTCCATACATTCCATATAACATATAAAATTTCTAGGTCTTTGATGATGACCAATAGATTATCCAATTTCTAACTAATTCAAGGGAATTAAAACCCCAAATCATAGATGACAAGGACATTAATCACTTCTATCAAGAGGAATCAAAGAAAGAGGGTGTTATTTAGCTTAAAGAAAAATGAATTCCAACTAGTTTGGTCTCCTTAGAGAGGCCATTTGACATAGATCCTCAGGCACAATTGCTAAGATAGCCAAAATTCAATGAATCAAATTTTTGAAAGGAAAATCTAGGAGATGAGCATAGCCTACATTATGTGAATATTGGTCTTAGTTATACCCTAGAAGAGAAACAATGAGTGAAGGATTTAATTTCTCAATATAGGAACATCATTGCCTAGACATATGAAGATTAAAATTTTTATGACCCATAGGTCATTACTCACATGATTCCCTTAAATCCAAACCATAAACCATTCAGATAAAGGCAAAGACTAGTCAATCCTATTCTAGAGCCTCTCATTCAGAGGGAAGTGAGGAAGATTTTAAATGCAAAAAACATCTTGCCAATCTAACACTCTACCTAGGTGGGTAATTTGGTCCTAGTAAGAAAGAAGAATGGTGAGATCAAATTATGTGTCAATTTCAAGAACTTGATCAAGGCTTCTAAAAAATAAAATTATACCCTACCTTCTCTGGATGAGGTGATACAAATAGTAAGTGGTTCTGGAATAATGTCCTTTCTAGATGGATTTTTAGGCTATAGTCAGGTATTTATTTAATTTGAGGAAAGAATGAAGACAAATATCACTATGAAGTGGGGAAATTATGCATATAAGAGGATCCTATTTGGCCTAATAAATGCAGGAGATACCTTTCAATGTGTCATGGATCACACTTTCAAAGGACTAATAGGAAAATACATAATCATCTATATGGATAATCTTATAATATTTTCAAATAATCATAAGGACCACATATGTCACATGTAGTCCATATTCAAAAGATGTAAAAGGTCTAGTATTTCATTAAACCCAAAGAAGAGCATATTCAGAGTGATTGAAGGCAAGATTTTAGGGAACATCATCACCAAGGATGGAATCACCATTGATCTAGACATAATTCAGGTGATTTTAAAATTTTAACAACTAAACAACAAGAAGGATATTAAATCATTCTTCAAAAATATTAACTTCATAATGAAGTTCAACTTGGGATTTATAAAGATCTTTAGACCCCTAAACACCATGCTTAAATAGGATGCCAAAATAGAATGGATAACTGAAGCCTAGAAGTCCTAGGACATTACATATATAATTTCACAAGCTCCAGTTCTGATTAGTATATATTTTAATGAAGATTTCTACCTATACTCATTTGATTTAGAACATATGATTATTGTTTTCATCATGTAGAATAAGGATGAGACCAATCATCCAATCATGTTTATGAGAGTGAATCTAAAAGATGTAGAACTCATGTACTCTATGATTGATAAACAAATTTTTACCCTTGTCAAAGAAGTGAAGAAGTTTTAGTAGTACATCTTAAGAAATAAAGTAATTACCATCATACATGATCCTGCTATCAATATCACCCTATCATAAAATGAGATAGGAGAGTGACGAGGCAAATGAATGGCCAATATATAAGAATTTGACATAGAGATCAAGCCTGTAAAGTTTTTTTAAGGGTATGGCATTATTCAGCTGATGACTAAACCATATCCATGCATCATATTTAAAGAGGTATGTGAAGCTCAATTATCTAAAGGATAATGGTATACTAGTATAATACAATATTTAATTGTAGGAAATTATTCCTGAGAGATCAATAGATAGAGAATAAGAGCTTTAAGGGTCAAAGATTCTCATTAGATTATTAAATTGGGAGTCTTATATAAAATAAACTATGAAGGTATTTATCTTAGGTGTGTATCTATATAGGAAGCTAAATAAATCTTAGAGAAATTGCATCAAAAGATAGGTAGTGTTCATCCTTTGGGGAATACCACAACCCATAAGATCTTAAGAATGGGCTACTACTAGCCATCAACTTTCAAAGATGCTCTTACTCATGTGAGAACATGCCATAAATGCCCAACTTTATCCAAGAGAGAAGTACACACAACAATGCCTTTATAGCCAGTTGTTGAAGGATGATCATATACCCAGTGGGGTTTAGACTTCATTGGTGTCATCAAACCAAATTCCTTAAAAATACATAAATTTCTACTTACAGCTACATATTATTAAAGTAGATGGACCGAGGCTATAGACACAAAATTTTTAGAGAATAAGACATGTTTCAATTTTTGGAGGAAAACATAACAACTAGATTTGACATGCCTATTTCTTTATTTTGTGACAATGGGACATATTTTATATCACCAAAATTTATTGAATGGGTACACGATAACCATATCATTATCAAGTTAGCTTCTAACCATTAACCTTAGGGAAATGGATTGGTAGAATCAATGAACAAAAATATGATCGATGTAATTAAGAAGTCAATTGGAGACAAGCCTAGGGACTAGCATAATTTATTGAAGTATGCTCTTTGGGTAGATCAGACTAGACACAAGTAAGCCCTCTAATATTCACCCTACTTATTAGTGTATGGATACAAGCCTATATTCCCACATATGATAAAGTTACCCACTTATCAATCCATGTAGGACTACATAGAAATGAGCAATAAAGTAGAATCAAGGTTTTTAGACATAATATAAATGGAAGAATCAAGGACTAAATCTTTACAAACATTCATCAAACACCAATATGTGGTAAAGAGATGGTTTGATAAGAGAGCGAAGGTCAAAGCATTTAGGATTTTAGATCTAGTGCTACTTTGGGATAAAACCCATGAGAAGAAAGGAAAATATGATAAGTTTTCCCGATTATGGATTAGACCATACTAAATTTCAGAGATCATATGTAATAATGCATTTCATCTGAAAGACCTCCAAGGTAATGAGCTTACATATCCAGTCAATGGATAGTTATTGAAGATTTACTTCAAGGTTGTACTATTGACTAATGTTATTGAGTAATGAGGGACATATGAATATAGATGTAGGATTAGATTAGATTTACCTATTTTTTATAATAGTTTCTTTCTTTCATAGATTAGATTTCTTTCTTTCATAGACTAGTTTTTTGTTTTCTAGATTAGATTTCAATATTTTCTTGGATTAGTTGTTATTTGCTTTCTTTGATTATCAAAATTGTGTTTGATTAAACTATAACCAAGTTAAAATCCAAACCAATTAAGCTTATGACTTGTATAAAAGGGGAAAATTAAAATATTGAAATTTTGGGACTAGTTCACAGATTAGGTGTATTTTTATGTTTTTGAGTCTTTAGTATGAAGGTGGGTAATTATGGATTATTATGAAGGGTGTCATAATTAAATACTTTTACCAAGGATGTGGAAGTTTCTCTTAGATTAATTCATACAAATTTATAATTTTTTATTGTTTTCTTAGATCGAATGCACTTATCACATTGAATATCTGTTGAAAATGATAATTTTAGGAATATATGTGGCTGGCAGGGACATTTTAGTAATATTTTTTTTTTATAATTATACTAGCTCACTAAGTTTCCATCTCTTCTCTTTTCAATTCAAGAAAAAAATTAGAGAAAAATTAAAAAAAAATAAGAAAGAACCAATGGATTTAAAAGAGCAAAAAAAATAAAATCAAAAGGATCACATGATGAAATAAGGTCAATATACCATGCATCATGATAAAAAAAATAATGGAATGAGAAGAGAAGGAACCCAAGTTATCTATGTTCAGGTTAAGGATACCTAGCTAGCAAAATAACAATGTCTGAGCCTCCATTATTTTTGAGCTTTAATAGATATTGTAAAAAAACCTATAGCCCCATCCAAGACTTTGAAAAACTCATCACAATAGGTGTTAAATAAACCACACATTTTGGTATGTTGTGTGAATCTACTTAGGAGTCTCTTTCATGTTCCTGATTTAAGTATTCTTCTATGACACACTTCATGATTTATTTAGGATTCAAAATCAGATTTATAGATTTTTGAATACTCAGGAGTATTCCCCCTATAAGTCACCATTTGTTGTACCCCCAACATCCCCCTTCTTTCCATAGGAAAGGGGGACCCACTTTTTCAGATTAGTGCTTTGATTTTGAGCCCCTTTTTCTATATTTTTATGTAAATTATGGGAAAATATCATGATTTGGCCTCTTATACTTTGGCAAGATGGCATTGATATTGTGTTTTCATATACTAGATCTTTTGTTCTACCAGTTTTGTTACTTCGAGCTTTATGTTTTTAGATTTATGTTTTTGGGATTCTCTTTAAAATTTTTGTTCTGCATTAATTGGTATTCAAGTTTATTAGGTCTCACATTTTTTTTGATGGAATTTTATATTTATAACATTTTTCCCATAATAATTATATTGAAATAATTTCCATGAATCAGACTTATTCTTGCAGACAATCTTGTTGATACATTTTTCTTGATAGAATTTCCCTTTAGCATTTATAGAGTAGATATTTTGAGACTTTTTTCATAGATGAATTCCCTATAAAGTATATTCTTTGGATTGTTTCCAAAATGCCCTTCAACATTTTTAAACTACCCTTCAGGACTTTTGAAATGCCCCTTTTTGCCTTGATAACCTACCCTTCGAGCTTTGTGTAATATGTCCTTTAGCCTTATTATTGTGGTTTTTTTACCTAAAATAATTCCTTTTATCCTTTTTTAATTACCCTTCAACCCCTCTAGAATTTTCCTTTGATACTTTTGTCTTACACATTTTGATTAGGAATTTTGTCCCACACCTTTGCCCTTCGAAACCATTCCTTCAGACATTTTATTCGAGACACTTTCTCCAAGCCAATTGAATTCCTTCAAACATTTTGTCTAAAATAATTGGGTCTTCAAGAGAATTATTTTAAAATTTTTGTCTAAAATAATTTCCCTAATGGAATTCATTTAGGAATTTTAAAATGAACCTTTGCCTCTAACTTACCCTTCAAAAGTTTTATCAAGGGCACATGTCCTTCAAACTTTTAGAACATACCCTTCAATAGTTTGAAAGTGACCTTTGGGAATTTTGTAGTTACCCTTTAGGACTTCTATAAGGGCCCTTTCCCATTGAAATGTATCCTATGAAGTAGACCCATTGGGAATTTTATCCATGAAGTATACCCTTGAGCCCTTTTGAACATGCCCTTTAGTACTTTTATCCCAATAATTTTTGCCCTACTAGCTATCCTTCAGGACTTTTTTTCCCTAGGAAATTTCCTTTAGACTTTGTGTCTTAGAAATTTTATTTGACGAAAAAAGATTGAAATAGTTCTCCTAAGGGCACATTCCCTTTAGACTTTATAATTTGACCCTTTGAACATTTTGAAAGTGACCTTTCAGTATTTTTAAGTGACCACTTACCCTTTAAAACTTTTGTCTTGGGCCGTTTTCCCTTCGACTAATTCCTTTAGACATTTTATCCAAAACATCATGCCCTTCGGCCCTTTTGAAATCATCCCTTCAAGCTTTCCTTCATATATTTTGTCTAAGAGAATTGACTCTTTGGGAGAATTATTACAAACATTTTTTATAAAATAATTCCCTTGACAAAAATCCTTCATACTTTATGTCTCAAACATTTTATTTGATGAAAAGAACCCTTCATGAGAATTGTTGTAGACATTTTGTTTGAAACAAATCCCCTCCATAGAAGTCCCATGACAATTCTCTCATAATAATTAGCCTAAAATAAATACTAAACTGCCAAGTGGCACCTTTGCTTAGAGATCATTTCTTTATGTTTTGATCTTATTTTAATATTTTTATCCCAAGCCTAAATCATATTTTACTAATACTAAGACATTAGGCTAAAATATTCATGTAGGGTCATTTATACATATTTTCTAAAAGTATTATGCTAAGTCATTTTTTTCTTACATTTATAAGAGAAAGGAATCCTGAAGAAATGACACATGTCAAGTTGATGAGATTAAATTTGATAGTCATGCAAATGTGATTGATGGTTGGGAATATGTCATTTAGTGATCATGTGAATGTCAAATATAACCACAATAATAGAATAATTTATGAAATTAAATTTGACAATCATATGGACATTATTTATGGTCATGAGGATGTTATTTAATGGTTTCACAAATGCCAAATTTAGCCAAGTAAATTACCCATTTGGATTCAGTCAAGATCTTAGGGTTCATGTTCACTCAGGCTCATTTGATCAAATGATGTGAGAGTGATTTGAAATGTCAAAGATATATGAGAGTGACAAGTGTCACCATCATAGGATCGCAATGCACAGATCTAATGACCCATGAGAAGGAGCAAGGAGCCTAGTACATAGAGCTCAAGAGCCCTAAGTAGCTGCCAAGGGGCACACATATGAAGTAGAGCAAAGTAGGGAATAACAAGTGTTAAGCACATAGGAATCAATGAGCCAAAATCATTAAAATCCAATAAACTGCATTGAACCAATACAAAAGGATTGATGGCACAAGTACTAGGTGGAATTTTAAAAGATATTTGACTCAATCAGGTGTTGATGTTTGTCACATTTCAAAATCTATCTATGGATAGAATATGTAGATCTTTAGACACTTGGGCTATATCTATCAATAGACATTGGGTCTCATATTTAAGATAGAGTATGAACATGCATGTCTTAATCTAAATGATTAAAATAAAAGTGAAGATACAGATTCTATAAAAGGCATGAGTGAGCATATAATGCACTATTTAGATTAGTCATGGATAAATAGTAGTGCCACTACTTCTAAAACATTGGTAAAGTAATGCATATATCAGAGTTCCATTTGAAAGTGGCTAATCTAAAAGATCAATAAGTTATTCTCACAACCTATAAAAGAAGGCATGTGTAGTTTTGATAAATGATGAATATTATAAAATTTTCATATAATTTGAACTATAATTATAAAAACTTACCTATATTTATATGTATGCACATGTTTCATAGCTTTGGAAAAGGCTATTTTAAATGGATAACTGTAAGTAGACTCTTATATAGTTTTAGACCCATAGTTAGAACTCATGTTCTAATTATCACATGTAATGACCTTGAATGAACTTAGAGGATGAGGTGAACCCTTTTCTAAGTCTGTATAAACAATTGTAATCCAAATTGAATTTTTTCAGGGAATTTTTAATATAGGAGCAACTTCAATTTTGATCATCAATGAATGTGTTTGTGTATTTTATTTCCAATTTCTATGTAATTAGTTATTACTTTCATTTTAATAATCTTTAGTGTGAAAAATATATGAATGAATTATTGATTATTTTGATTAATATACTAATTTATAGGTGTGTAATAGCTACTAAAAGATTGGTAAACATATTAGTTAAGATAGTCAGTTTCAAATTGATTCATAATTCTGATTGTGCATGAGTGCTTTCTTAGATGTAGTTTTTTTGTGTGTAATAGATACCTCAAATACTTCACTAGACTAAGCCATAATATCCTAATTAAGGGTGTGCAATAACTAATCCAAAAGGATCAAACTTTGTCTAAGGCTTGTGAATTTCTTGCATCATTATTTCCTTAGAATTTTTAGTTGTGTCTAACTATGTGTGTGTAATTGATGCTAATAATAGACATAGGTTCTGAGAGCACTTGTATTTTTAGAAACTAAATAGGGGATTAGTTCCTAAAAACCATATAAGATTTCTTTTTACCTTACCCTTCCTTTCTTTTCTAAGTTTGTTTTGAGATCTATCCACTCTAGATTAGCAACCATCTGCCCATCCAACTCACATAGAGATTCATTACCCTTATTAAGAACCATACCTCCATCTAAAAACCTTGTTAACAACCTGCATGCCCTACCCACTTTTTCATCAATGGGTTGAAATAAAATTTATAATTTTAACTCATGACTTGAAGTGGAGTTTACCTCCATTGAGATCCTAAAACATTACAAGCTACCTTGTTATGACTGTGGTATGCATAAAACCTGCACCAATAGTCATAATGAGGGAAACTTGAGTATATTTCATAGACACCTACAGGTTTAAATAATATAACCATCACATATTGAGTAATGTATAGGAGCTCAACTAGGACTAAGTGGTTGACATGAGAGTAAATATGGAGGTAGGCATGGTGTTATTTGATGCCTCCATTTGAGATAGGATTGTGACCACTAGCATGACCCAACTATATGATTTACCAAGTTTTGGTAAGCTATATGAATTAATGTAATTCATCCTATTGTTCATCTATAAGGATCATTTATAATTTTTAGGGTTTATCTCAACATGCATCATCAATATAATCACTGGGTTCATAGGCTTAGGTGTAGACATCTACTTGATGATGGAAGATGACATAGAAGTGGAGAGGGTTGTGAAAATCCTTAGTTATTATAATTTATGGTTCACATTCCCAATCAATGACATAAAGGACCCTATCATAATGGCCATAATTCACCTCATAGACTCTAAACTATACCTGATAGATGGTTTATAGACATCAACAAGACCTACTTATGCATCACTCACCACATGGTGCAAGGGGTCAAGTTCAACATTGCTAAAATATTTACTAAAATGCACTAGAGTGTCATAAGGTGCATGAGGCCTTTAGGTGGGGGTCAATGCTGATATTGATGGTGATGGAAGAGATCAACATGACTAATGGTTATGAGGATAATATTTGGGTTTTCCTAACACATAATGCATCCCCAATGCTGAAATACCAAGAATTCACCTACCCACCCTCATCCCATAAATATAAGATAAGATTAATATGATGTTGTACTCAATATTGAGGCATTTTGGATTGAATGGTACATCCCATAAGAGTTCCCCCAACATATGTTTAGAATATTAACCTTGACTGTCATGTAGCAATTTTGTGTAGTGCACTTGGCACTAACATATGGGAACCTATTTGGCTAGCCTAGACTGCCTTATGCATTTCCAAAAAATATTTCATAGTAGTACTAAAGATTAATCCCAATGTCTAGTAGTTAGAAATCTTATTGAAGGCCATGGATGGAGAAAGAAGTAGGTTGAGATGCTAGTAAATATACCCAAGAGAGAAAGCCATAAAGGATGAGGAGGATGACTCTGACCACATATAAATCCATCCCCTCTAGAGGGAATTTATAAATGGGCACATCTTCATGTTATATTATGAGATGAAGCTATAGAAGAAGGGCACATACCCTATAAAAGATGATGATCACCCCTCTAAATTGGGAACAAAGGGAAGCCAATGCCAATAACATAGAAGAAGTCTCCAACAAATAAAAAGAGGGAGATACTTGAGTAGATTGAAGAGAAAATTATATTAAGGGTCATCTTTGGCAAGAAAACAACTTCTCTAACCCCTAAGAAACAAGCAACCTTCATGCTAGAGACTGCTTCCTCTAGTATGAAGAAGAAGAAAAAGTCTAAGGGACTCATTGTGCTCCCTACAATAAATTTGGTAGAAATGGAGGTGGAAGAGGCCCTCACATGGGGAAAGGAGGAAGAGACAGAGGAAGTAAGAATAAAACCTTACATTATGAAAGAAGAAGTAGGAGAGGAGCCCAGTGTCAAGGATGTTCAGAAGGCCTTCCAAGGTGGCACTACCACTATGCTTGAAGAATTAAATAAGCTATCCAACATCTCATCTAGAAAACCCTAAACATAGCCTTCACAAATAGAAAAATAAAAGAGAATGTTGTGGAACAAAATGGGCCAAAATGAGGAGGAAATCAAAATGGTGCTAGTTCTGGAGAAGAGGAGGAAGGCATGGAAGGAAATGGGCATGAGTTAGGTAGAGATTGAGAAGGTTGAGGCTGAGGAAGAGAAGGATAAGAGAAAGAAGAAGATGAATAAGGTTCCCATAAACATGGAACCAAATATTTATAAATTTAATAAGGAACCTAATTACCTCACTAAAAAAACAAATGAAGCTACATAATAGGCACACCTAAGAAGGGAATGGGTGCTTAAGGAAAAGGAAGGTGATACTAGCACTTTAAAAAAGAAAATGGAGAGTGATGAAGAACCCCAATAAGAATAGGAATAATTAAAATTTGGTTATAATAGAATACACCTAGAGGTTAGAATTTAAAAACCCTAGGAAGAAGGAGACAAAGGGGAAAAGATAGAAGAAGAACCCCTTGTAGAATGAGAAGATGGGTCCTTAGAAGCAAGTGCAAAAGAAATCAGTAGTGCTAGTGAAGAGGAAGAAGAGAAAATAAAAATAGCCATCATCAAGGAAGAAGGTGTAGAATTGAGCATCAGAGATAAATTATAGAAGGGGTGGATGAATGAAGACTTATATATGTTTGACTTCATACCACTCAAAACTACCACAACTAGGACATGTAAATAGATCACATTTGTATTTGATAGCTACATGGATGAGCCTCACTTTGATGTGCCTCAAAAGGCCATATTAGGTATGGATGAACCTGATGAAGGGCATGAATCCCTAATCATAAACCCCCATGCCATGAAACTAGTATGGTTTGGTAATGTACTTATCAAGATGGCCATAGAAGTCATGTGCAAGAATATCCTCAATGATGGTAGAGCAAAGAAATGGAATAAACTTTGTAAGGATACTGAAGATGAAGTGTAGGCCATGAAATTAAAACTAAATGAACTATGTTAGTGCATAGATATGGCCAAAACATCCCTCCTAGTTGATGTTAATACATCCAACCTCTTTGAGGTTGATAAAATCTGTGATAGTGGAGTAGATGTTCCTAAGGATAAAATCATAGTCAGTGCAAGAAGAATAAGAAGATCCCTACATCATGCTACAAAAAAAGCTAGCTACTAATATTGAAGAGGTGGATGACCTATTTATGAAAATTCAAGAGGGCATAGATGTGTTTAACACCATATTTTTCAAATTTTCCAGCCAAATGTTAGCCATAGATGTGTACCCCAAGTAGGAAAAAGGGGAAAAGGAGGAGCTAATGATGCAAGTGTACTATGTAATTAGGTAAAATTTCACATAGATAATGGGGAAGGTAAATTCACTAAGCACATAAATAAAATGCCAAGAACATAACTTGGAAGCACTCTTCTATGCCTTACATACTAAGTCTTGTGAATAAGGAACAATCCTGGATGGAGGAGTGACAAAAACTAAGGTAAGTCTAGAGGCCTTCAAGAAGGAATTAGAGAAGATATATGTGTTCATGCTTAGAACCATCTCCATGGAAATATAAAGTGTCACTAAAGAAATCAAGATCATTATCAAGGGATTTGAAGACTTCAATGCTAATATTAAGGAGAGTGTGCCTAAATTCTATGTGCTTAAGGATTTGATAGACTAGTCTGAGGGTGGACTAGGAATTTTGTATGGGGTAATGTTGGGCCCATATTTTCATAAGTATGGGATTCATGCTAGTAAGATAAACACCCCAATGTGAGGAAATCACTTAGGTGATGATTGATATTTTGGCATTTTGGCACTAGTTAGAGGAACCAATACAGATCCTATGCCAGTGGGTAGGTGGTTAACTAGTGCCTATATATTTAGGGCATCTTCTAGGAGTGGTAACATGTGGTGACTATAGTATGAAGGATATAAGGTGATATAAGAGGTGGAATGATCAATAAAGGCTCCAACTTAGCACCTGGCATGTGTTGTCCACCCTAGCAAAGAGATACTCCTATGTGCTATAAAGCAATCTCAAACCAATGAAGGAGGGATGTGATTTGAATGTAACAAAACTTGAAGAAATAGTTCTGCAAGTGATAGCTACCATTAGTGTTAGGAATACCATGGATCCCATTAAGTCTCTATCTATATAAAATTAAGCTCACTTGTGAGCCTATGGGTAGTTAAATATCTCAAGCAAAGTATTTACTCTATTTTCTTTATAATTTACTCTATTTTAAGTGGACTTTGATTAATGAAGGATGTTGTACCTAATTGAGCTTGATCTGGTTATGTGTCTAGATAATGTCATTTGAATGTGTAATGAATGTGATAGTTATAATGTTGTAATTTCAACTCATTCATGTTAAGAATTTCCTTTTCAAGCTTTTATTCTAGGTCATTAATGGCATCCCTTTATTAAATAATGATGCCAATGTATCTTGTATGAATATCCTAAGTATAGAAAAGGTCGTGCACCAAGTGTTACCTTACTAATAAGTGTTAGCTTAAGCATGAAAAATTGAAGTGAGAACATTCCATTGACCCCTAAAATTGTATATATGATGCTAAGCTTAGTTAAACAATGACTTGTACCCTTAAGACTATATAACCACCCAAATTAGGCTTGTACCTATAGACCAATAGGACTAGCCTAGAAAAGGCTTGAGCCAATGAATCTACCAAAATTCTATGTTGAAATGACCAAGTTCTATAAGTGATGCCTTACACCATGGCACAACTAGCCCAATGTGGGCACCAATACTTTATCTACTACACTTTGGGTGAGAATATAAGGCTTGTTCCTTATGTGAATTGATGCCAACATATTTGAGTGATAAATGTTGAGTGCTATGGGAATATACTATGTTTTTGCCAAGTTGTAATAAGTCCAAAACTGACTTGTAAAAATGAATGAGTGCTTAATTTGATATTTGACCCGTTTTTATACAAAACATATGCCCTAACCTAAGAAATTGGAAACAATATTTATTCAAGTCATGATACACTTTTCCAACTAATGATCTTTCCCCTTGCCACTTGTCATTCACTTTCTTGCAATCACTCACTAACTTTCTAAGTCTCAATTCACACACTTGTCACTAGGATGACCTGTACACACTCAAGGAAGTTTCATTATAGAGATGTGGGACACCTATTAAGACCTTATTTTTCTTCTAGTCTATCATGTAGACTTCAATAAACTTAGTATCACACTTCTCACTTCCAATTTTGACATTCACATTACTTGTCACTATTCTATTCAAGACTGTCTACAATATCTAGCTTAATAGAAGAGTTTTCAATCATGTCTAAGGTGAGAATTGGGTATGAGGAGTTATAATACATCTCCACACACATTATACCATGTTTTTCACTCATATGTTCCCTTCTACACCTTGGAGTTACCTCAAAACTTATAGAAAATAGAAGAGTTGACCTATCTATACAAGTTATAGTACAAAAAAATTGAATGGTAGGGAGCATGGGAGAGTTAAAAGTAGGTCCAAATTACTTTCTAGGATAATCAACCTACTCTTGGTGAATTTATCACCATATCTTTCTCACTAGGTTCTTAATAGGTTTTATGAGTGTTTTAGGTCATTCAAGTTCTTAACAATGATTCATAAAGGTTAAGCTATTAAACTTAGAAATAATTCCATTTATTTTAATTATAGGGCCCCATTCAACTCTCCTTAATTTCCTAATATCCCATGCATATTTTTTGTATAGATATAAATGAAATAAAATGGCTCTCAAGTTCTTACTAGGCATTCTAGATACCCCTGATATAAATTTAGGCTAAAATGACTAGTTTTAAGTTGTTTTCTATAAAAAAATGGGTCTTATCAATCCTTAAATCTCCCATAAAGACTCCTAAATTTATTGGTAATATCATATGATTTTCATTATAATCCATGAGGGTTAATACCTAGTTTTAGGCCTAATAGGCACATATTATGTTTTTGAGTGTGTGGCCAATTTTGAGTGGTCCCAATGGATGTAAGTGATTATACAAACTTTTTTACATCTAATCAAACTATTCATATCATTATTTAGTGCCTTAAGAATCTCTCATTCATTTTTCCACTACCCATGTACTA
Source organism: Torreya grandis (assembly GCA_037957365.1). NCBI lineage: Eukaryota > Viridiplantae > Streptophyta > Pinopsida > Cupressales > Taxaceae > Torreya > Torreya grandis. Next base: position 1,848,256 of record JARHVA010003729.1, read on the forward strand.
TATGTGCAAATTACCTTGACTGTGGAGTGCCTCTAGTCTAAGACAAAATAATGGGCACTTCCACTATTAGTATGGCCCAAATGAGACCATGTAGGTCTATTAAAAATATTTATGACCCTATATAATAAATTTTAATCCCTGGTCACACTTTTAGATCCCGCAACATTTCAAATTCTCAAGACTAGCCATAAGCCTGTCAAGACTGTATAGGGTTTTGGTTGACTGAGTATGAGATTTGAAAACTCAGCTTAGTTCATCCTTGCTCTATCTCCTTTACCTATAAAAATCACATTAAGTGTGATATCATTATTTCAATATTGGTTTATAAATATTAATATTCATCTTATATCTCTTCTCCCCAACCAAACTATATCTTTCATTAACTTATGGATAATGTATTTCCTAAGCTAGATTATATGTTGCAATTAGGGAATATAAGAGACTCTTGTAGGTGGTGATACATACTTAGATAATATAATTCACTCTTTTAGTTATATATTATGGTTATAAGGACCATCTCAAACTTATATGAGCTCATTTATATCTTGAGACCAAGCCTTTAATCCTTACCATCAAAGCCCTATAGGTCTACAAGTTGCATTACTCTAGGTTAGTTTTCACCTAATGGCATTATAGTTATCTAAATTTTTCCAGTAGAAACTTGAATAAGTTGAAAATAATTTGACCATCCTCTTATCTTAACCAAAAAACCTCTTTTTATGTTAAAGTGTGACATCTGCATCTAGGCTATAAGAATGAAACCATCAAACTTGCCTCGACCTCATAGTCTTTCACTATAAGATGACATTGTATAGAGAAAAGTCTCTTAAGGATAAGTTAAGGTAAAAATTCCCATTTAAAAATTTATTTAACTTGATTTATTGTAGGTGTTTCTTGAGGGGTCTTGACTATCTTTATAAACCTTGAATGACTTGAGAACTCCATTTAAGTCTTGAAATTGTACATAACTTATCTCTTGGGTTTTGGATAGTACTAAAATTAGTTGTACATACCTACAATTGATTTTAGGTGACTATGAAAATTAGGGCTCTAATTAATCTTTACATAGTGTCTTATAACCCTATCTCAATCAATCTCTAGGTCCTTCAATGGAGAATATGAACAATCCATGATTTTAGGGGATGAAAACCTATGTATTACCTTTAACTTTAAGTCACTCATAGAAGATCTGAATATTGTAACTACCAAAACATTGTTTTGTAGACTATTAGTGTTCACTCCTTGTGTAAGAGAGTGATTATACCTATCCTTTCATTAACACACATGACAACTAAGGTTGGAATCATCATGAAATGAGTGTATATGCTCTAAAAGTCCACCTACACTACTTGGTTCATACAAAATAATGAAATCAGATGAGAAAAACTAATATGTTGGGGTTATATAGGTAGTTTGGAGGTGTTAAAAATATTAGTGAATGTTAATACAAAAAAACCATGAATATTGAAACTATGACCATGAAATGGAAGTACATAGGGACACCTAACATCCACCAAGTAAATTCACTTCAACTCTTCTTACCCTATCCATACCAACTAAAAATTGTTGACTCTTCTTGAAATGTCCAAGGGAGTGATAGGAAAGAGAAATAAGTTTTTAGAAATTTTAGATTTGTTGAAGCTACCTAATACTAAGACTAAATTTTTGGGGATCTAAATATAGTTTCCTAAAGCATCACACGTGCCAGATGAGTCATCTCAGTTTATACAACTATCTAAAACTAACCTTTTGCACATGATCTCCTTTCTTGATCCAGAGGATTTTTTTATGGTTTGGATATTCTTTTCCACATATCCAATTATTCCCATCGTAATTCCTTCATTTTCAAAATATTAATTAAATACCCTATTGAGTGGTTTTTTTAAATTTTACCATGAGATATGTTTAATTTAATTAAATACCCTATTTAATCTACCATTGGATGTTTTAGTTAAATACCTTATTCCCCAATTTTTCCTTTCCCCACATTTTCCTTTCCCCACAAGGAATTTATTCATGGGTATTTAAAAAGACATGGTAAATTGTTTAAAAAATAATAATAAAACCATTATTCCACACTTTATTCCTTTCCCACCACGTGATATCCATGTTTTAAAAGGGATTGATTTTGGTTTACGTGGAAAAGTTATGGGATATTTTTTTAAACCTCATATCTTTTACCTTAGCACTAAAATTTATTAACCTCCATGTGTATCCACTCAAAAGTGGTTGGTGGTTTCACTCTAGATGGGGCATGGAAAATGGTTATGGTTTATATTTTAAACTTTATCTCTTACCTTTTTGTTTAACATGCATGCCAACTTCACATGAATATGAATATTCTTGGAATGGTTGGCAAAGGTGGAAGTTTATTTTATAATTGGAAAGCATATATGTTGACACCCACTTTAAAAGGGGCTACAATTTTGCATGGAGATATTTTAGTATCTTTTATGTTTGGGTGTAAAAAAACATACACGTTACCACCTTATACTCTAGATTTCCACTTGTCAATGATTTTGGTGGGAAGGTATGTTATTTATGGGGAGATAATGGTAGCATGGACCATATTATTTATGGGCAAGTGTTTTGATAAATTAAGCATGGTGTTTCAACATCCCATAAATTATGATATTTTATTCCTTCTTATTTTCATGCAGCCTATCTAGAGTTTAACCATACTTCATAAAAATAAAGGTTGTTAACCAATGTTGGTTATTAAAAACTTTATTTCATTTTATATTATGGACGATCCATAGATAGAGAATGGAGAATAGAGGACATACAAATTATATTTTTTTGTATAGGGGCAGAACTTTGGAATAGCCTAGTTGAGGGTATTTTGCCTATTGAAAAATCTTTTTTTAATCTATGTAAATTACAGAGAGGGATTTGTGAAAACTAGAAGGTATGTTATAAAAATTTTAAGAGTGTTTACCTCCTTAAAGAGAGAGAAATTACCCATTTTAGAGATATATATTTGCAAGTGATCATTTTGGAAATGAAGGATATTTGTGATCTCTGATCAGAGTTCTTTAGTGGTTGATCAACCAATTGCAAGTTATTTATGGATGTAAATTTTAGTAATTGTATTTACATTTTATTTAAATGGAATGGTTTAAATGAGCCTAGGGATTTAGCCAATTGGTGAACCCTGTAAACAATCTCTGGTCTCTATTTTATTTCAATTTTCCATCAGTCTATCAATTTTTAATTATTATTGATATTTAGAATTTAATTACTAAAATTTAATTAAAATACTATTTTTAGAGGATAAAAAGGTGAATTGAATGTTTTTTTAACTAAATAATAAAATTATATGAGTTTATAAAAATACTTATTCAAAATTATTTAGTTAATTTTACATTCAAATTAAAATAAAAGTCAATTCCTTTGATTTAAATAAATTTTGGAAAAATGACTTATTTTTAAAAATCCATTTTAAATAAATAGTATTGATTAGTAGGGGATAATTATTGTTTATGGATCAATTTGATATCAAAGAAATTGATCAACAAGATTTAACAATGTGGTTTACCTATGGTTAACAGTTTACTATTTGACAATTATTGTAGTTGGTTCAGTTGTGTGTTGAATATAAGAACAAGTGAACTTTGGGAAAATTGTCAAAATAGGAAAAGGTTAATGAGCTTGAGTCATATAATCAAAAAATTCAAGAACAAAATTCTCTCTTGAGATCAAAATTGTACTCCATGGAAGAGGAGATTGAAAAGTTGAAATATGATTTGCAGATCAAAGATGAGCTCTTGGTAAAGTTTCATAATGGTGAACAAAGGAAGGAATTGTCTTCCATATTAGATGTAGAAATAATGATAGATGAATACACTATAAGTAATTCATCATGTATTACTTCCTCTCATTTAGTTTTAAATATTTCTTTTGATATTTTTCTAAAACACACTAAGGGTATTAGGTCTAAAATGTTAGATAAAATGGGATTTGAAGGAAAAGACCTTGGTAAATATGGACAAGACATAACTAACCCCATACAAGTAGAGGACAGGCCTTATTTTGTAGGTTTTGGGTATACTAGTGAGAAAATAGAAATTGGAAATATTTTCAAACCCATAGAAGGAAGACAAGATTCCAACTACCAAGTATATAAGCCACTAGATTTTTAGAATAAACCATCACAAGTGGATGAGAAGTATAAGAGAACTAGAAGAAAAGATATTGATATTGCACCTAATTTTTATTAAAAAACACATATCACTAAGAATTTGGTAAATTTTAAAACTTATAATGCACTCTTTCAATTTAAACAATATGGCTATGATATAGAGAAAATGTGGTATGCTTTTCCTTGTATTTTTTGTGGGTTAAGTAATCATCCTATTGATTATTATTGGAAAATAAAATCTCTTCTAAAGAATTTGTTGTATTTTTTGAAAGATAAGGTAGGTGATAATGATTAATCTTTTCATTCAGAGGTGAGAAATGGTAAACATGATTCCTCATTTAAGAATAAGGATGAGAGGAACTTTTACACTCATTATCACAAGAGTGGACATAGAGTTGAGAAATGTTGGAAATTAAAACCATCAAACTATCCTAAACCTGGTAAATATTACAATGTATATTTCAATTTTGAAAATAAGGACTTATTATCATAGGATTTTTGGTCTAAACATCCATGCTTTTTTATGGACTGAATAATCATTGTGTTGCCTTCTATTTGAAAAGAAAACTATCTAGTAGGATATCTTTTTTTTAGGAGAGACAAATGGGTAATAATTATTTTACTAATTGTAATCTGAGTGGTCACCAAAATGATAAATTTTGGTTATTGCATCCATAACTATGTCCTAATTATTGAAGGAAGACATCGATGAAGAATAATGCATCCATAAGCAAACAAGAAATTGTTTCAAATCTAACAGTTTTAGATATGAACTATGCAACTAATTAGATATTCACTGAGGAAATTAAACCACCTAAATAGGAAAATGTGATAAAGTGGGTTGGTAATCAATTCTTTATTTTAATTTTTTCATAGCTATGATATTTTATTAACATGCAAATGTTCAAAGCATTTTTGGAATTCCATTACAAGGAATATATTTTGACTTTGAACAATTTTGGAGCTACTAGCTATGAAGAAATATTAGTGATAAGTTTATCATACTTGGATTATTCTCATGTTTATGGTTTTGATAAACTCTATTTATTCTCATAAATAAGTTTTTGAGTTCTAGATGCATTGGTAAAAGGAATTAACTCATGTTTAAACTTGGAGATATTTTCAAATGATTTTAAGATTCGAATATGGTTTATTGGAGTACTTTTTATAGAAAAACCAAGGGACATGTTTATCATACTTGGATTATTTTATCATGTTTGGGTTTTTGTAAAATACTTCATTTTTAAACCTTGACAATAGTATATGCAAATTATATGGGGCATGATCAGTATGTCTATTTTGGGAAAATTTGCATTTCAATATATATGTTGTCTTTTACATTATGAAAATAAAGGCTTATAAGATCCTTTTTAGGCACCATTTTTAATTATAATAAATATAAAAACTTTTTGTATCTATGTATGATATTTACACATTTATTTGTAACTGTCAAATGCAGTTACAACTAGCATGTATATTTATTACACTAACAAACTGGTTTGTAGCTACACTTGGTGATCATTTTGCAGTGATTGGTAGATTCACCATTTTTGGAGATATGAAATTTGAGAAGGAAATTTACTTCTATCTACAATTTGGTATTGGGTAGATATTTATTTCACTAGAATTTTAGGGATTCAATTTGATTTTTGAATCATTACCATGATATTTTGTAGTGATGTTTTGTAGAGTGAACCATTTGTAGATTTAGTGGGTGACTTGACCTTTTGGGGACCAAAAGGGTCTTATTGGGGAGGTTTGATCCAAAGTATTTTTTTTATGGTTTGGATACTCTTTCCCACATATCCAATTATTCCCACCATAATTCCTCCATTTTCAAAATACTAATTAAATATCCTAGTTAATATTTTTTTATTTTACCATTGGATATGTTTAATTAATTAAATATCATATTTAATCTACCATTGTATATTTTAGTGCATGGAATTTATTTATGGGTATATAACAATCCATGGGAAATTATTTAAAAAATAATAATAAAACTATTATTCCACACTTTATTCCTTTCCCACCATGTGATATCCACTTTAAAAGGGATGGATTTTGGTTTACGTGGAAAAGTTATGGGATATATTTTTAAACCTCATAAATTTTACCTTAGTTCTAAACTTTATTACCATCCACTTGGATCCACTCAAAAGTGGTCAATAGTTTTAATTTAGATGGGGAGTGGAAAGTGGTTATGGTCTATGTTTTAAACTTTATCTCTTGCTTTTTTGTTTAACATGCATGCCAACTTCACACCAACATGGATATTCTGTGAATGGTCAGTGAAGGTGGATGTTTATTTTATAATTGGTGAGAATATACATGGACACCCAATTTACAAGGGGATATGGTTTTGCATGGGGATATTTTAGAATGTTTTATGTTTGGGCATAAACAAAACATGCACATTACCACCTTATACTCCATGTTTCCACTTGTCGACCGTTTTGGTAGGAAGTTATGTTAATTATGGGGAGATAATGGTAAGGTGGAAAATATTATTTATGGTCAAGTGTTTTGATAAATTAAGCATGGTGTTTCAATATCCCATAAATTATGGGATTTTATTCCTTCTTATTTTCAAGCAACCTATCAGGTGTTTAACCGTACTTCAGGAAAATGAAGGTTGTTAGCCAATGTTGGCTATTAACAACTTTATTTCATTTTATATTTTGGATGATCCAAAGATAGATAATAGAGAATAGAGGAAATATAGATTGTATTTTTTTTATAGGGTAAATTTTTTGAAATAACCTGGTTGAGGCTATTTTGCTTATTGCATAATCTTTTGTTAATCTATCTAAATTATAAAGAGGGATTTGTGAAAACTAGAAGGTAGTTTATAAACCTTTTGAGAGTGTTTACCTCCTTGAAGAGAGATAAGTTTCCCATTTTAGAGATATATATTTTTAGGTGATCATTTTATAAATGAAGGGTATTTGTGATCTGTGATCAAATTTCTTCAGAGTTTGATCAACCAATTACAAGTTATTCAGGGGTGTAAGCTTTAATCATTATATTTACATCTTATTTAAATGGAATAGTTATAATGAACCCAATGATGTAGCCAATCAGTGAACCCCATAAATAATATTTACTCTCTATTTTATTATTTTATTTTAGTTTTCTATTAGTATATCAATTTTTAATTATAATTGATCTTTGGAATTTAATTACTAAAATTTAATTAAGAGAATATTTTTAGAGGATAAAAAGGTGAATCGAATTTTTTTTTAACTAAATAATAAAATTATATGAGTTGAAAAAAAAACTCATTTAGGATTGTTTAGTTAATTTTACATTCAAATTAAAATAAAATTCAATTCCTTTGATTTAAATAAATTTTGGAAAAATGACTTATTTTTAAAAATCCATTAAATAAACAATATTGATTAGTAGGGGCTAATTACTATTTATGGATCATTTATTTCTACATTAAACCTACAAAATTTTAGTTTCAAAAATATCTTCTTACATTTTATGATAGGTCATAAATTAGATTGCATTGTGGAATATTTGTCCTTTTGTGTAAAATCATACAATTTCATTTTAATGACCAAAAGGTAGCATAAAATGGCATAAGACAAACTAGAAAAATGTGACCAAGGTGAAAACATATTATGTGACCTTTAAGGTGTGACTTAACCTCATTTAGGACCTTGGTAAACATTTCAAACCTATAAGACCCTTTGAAAAGATTGAATATGCAAGGGGGTTGACCAAATTTGACCTTGGGTGAAATTTGGCAATAGGTGCTATGGAGGAGTCAAGGGAACCAAATTTTGGTATATACCCTTCATTAGGTTTTACTAATTTGAAATACTTAAAAATATTATTATATACATGGCATGTGTATAAATGTCCTTCATACATAAATTTTAAGCAACTATGTAAGGTGAATGAGATTATTTCTATGACATGAATCCAAGGTCTACCAATTATTAGGTTATATTGAAAATGATTTGGGCATCACTTGAAATTTAGTAAATTATGTTTTAGGCCCCAATATTACAACCAATGTTATTATTCCTAACACTTGGCAAGGTACATTATCAATACCTTGTATGTTATTATTGGATTTATGAATAGAATCTACATTGATACCAAGTGGTTTTAGAAATGTGAATGTTTCAATTTTTTAACCCCAGTCTATTATCTATAAGGATGTGCTAAACCCCATTATTTATGATATGTACTTGAATTAAAAGTGGGATATTATGGTCTATAGTATATTGAGTAGGTAAATCTTATTTCTCAAAATAAACCATGTCTTCACTATCTTTGATTATTAACAATGGATGAAAAATAAACTAGTTCCATATTGTTTGGTAAGGTTGCATCATATAGTATGTTATAAATTGATGATTATTATCAAACCATCAGTTAAACCTAATACAAAAACACTCACCTAAAACCAAATATAGTCACTCGAGGGAAAGTCATTGGATTTATTTATAATTCTAATTTCATTAATTATCAACCCATGGTGTGTATTTTGTAAGGTGTCAACACTGTGTATGCAACACTAATATCTTTCAAGGTTTGAGGTGCTAACAATTGTGTATAGGGAAACACACTTGTGTAAAAAAAGTAACCCACTTACATGTAAATTAAACAATAGGAAATTAAATAACATGAAAGTAAATATACTTCTAAATTGGAAGTTTTTTCACACTATATGTAATTAAACTTGTAAGAATCAGAAATTATTATGCAAAAAACATAACAAATATATTATGGTCTAATCAAATAATGA
>JARHVA010003730.1:1490000-1660000 GCA_037957365.1 Torreya grandis
AATCAATCTTGGAACATTAGATATGTGATGTACACTTTGTGAAGGATAATAAAACATTAGACATTAATCCTTCTAGGACACCTACAAATATGCATGTCATATTATTTGAAGGAGGGTTTTCATTTGAAATGCTTCTTATCTACATGCCATGGCTGCACTACAGGTGGAAAATCTCAAAAAAAAAAAAAAAATTGCAAGAATTATCAAAATATTAAAAAATTAGTACATCAGATCACGGTACACCATGTGGTCTATGTTGTAAGTTAGATCTACTATCATACAGGTACCAAAAACTAGATTCAACAATTTATTTTTGTCTTCTTTATCTATATTGTGCCTTACAGGGTTCCTCCTCAACCAAATCAAACTTGCAACATATATCTCAATCATTCATTATAACAAACAAAAACTATGCAAAATAAGCACCATACAGGTTTGGCACAGTTTGTTTTGAGAATAAAATTCACAATTTTATTCAACAAAAAAATCTTTTTGATTTCCTAGAGTCTCCCAAGCTAATTCAATGCAGATGTATTATTTCAAACTATGCCAATACATTTTTTTCTCATCATACACAAGAAATGAAACAATAACCAAGTTTGCATTATGGTTTCCCTATAACTCAAAATTTGGTTGCTTAAAAAAAATCTTCAATCCTCTTATAAATCACCGTAGAGATCCTCAATCCTCCTACTTGGCTCTAATAACACTGTTGGCTTGGGTAAATGGAGGAAATGTGAAGAAATTACATTATGAGTAAATCATTTGACAAAATATTAAATTATATTATTTGGGATATTCATTTAAAATGAGGATAAAATCTTTATAAGCTTTTACGGTTGGTTACAAGATCTAACCAATTCCCATAAACCAACCAAGACAAATAAAATTATTAACACAACAAAATTAACCTATAAAATAATAAATAAAACTATTTTGGATCATACGACCCAAAAAACACCAACCACAATAGGTCCCAGGTCATAAACAATATAAACAGGTCCCATATGAGATTACTGCACCAAAGTGAGGAAATAGTCTATTTTACCCAATAGTTCTTTTATGTTTGAGGCTTTAATAAAGTTAACAAGATTCTCAACATCATTTATGTTCCCATATTGGATAAAATTTCAAGTTTTGAATAAGTTTTATTAACAAATACATCAATACTTTTAATAACACTTTGACTTATATCCTTTCCATCACCTAAAATACCCCTCTCACAACCAGTACCAATAGAAGGAGAGACCTTGCAGCCCATAACAACCTTATAAATAACATCCAACTTTGTTGCCTCACTAGAATATGAATCCTCCTCATTCTTATAATCCTAAAGGGCATGATGGACATATCTATTTTCATACAACCAAGCAACAATACCATTCTTATTAGAATCTAATGAGCTAGCCTAGCCTACAACTAGATCATTGGCTTGCTCAAAATAAGCTTCCTTGATCAGAGCCTAATCATACTCTAAAATCTATACCTGAGAAAAATCATTATTGAAAATACTCCAATTAGGAGGATAAGTAAATATCGGGTATCCGACTCTATATAACAAGTAATTAGAGGAAATTTTCATCATTCTAATTTTTAGGAACTTTTCCAGTTTACTTTATGACACCTTCATTTGTAAAAAAATATACCAATAAACACATCTCACAGTAACTTCAAGATTGAAGTTAGTAAGCATTATAGACTTAAACTGAAAAAATTCCAAATTTCTTTGCATTCAAATGAACCATAGGATTTCAATGGAAAATACAAGCCAAAATTTATTGAAAAAATTATGAACCTTATTTTTAGAACAAACATATCCAAAAACAACATTATACCATAGATTATTAGAACCAAACAAAGAGTTCCAACTATTAAGACAACTTTTCCAAATACTTATTGTAAAAGGACACAAGAAAAAGAGTTGTTCAATAGTTTCTAACTTGTTATATAGAAAATAATGAGGAATACCAAAACCAAATCTGGAATTAACCGACCCAACAACTAGTTTATCATACAAAACATGCTTCTAAAATAAGACTTCATTAGTTCAAGACAAGATGGACAAACAACATGGAATCTAAACAACCAACTGAAGAAGGGGTCATGAACATGCCACACCCAGTTAAGGCTAAGGAAGAGACTTTTAGAGAAAGTGAGTTTATCATAGAGCATTTTAGTGGTTTATTCCAATAGGGGAGGGCCATTAATCCATTTAATATCCTTCCAAAAACCCCCAACATCATCAAAGGTAAAAACACCTTTAATAGATTTCAGAGTCTTAGTTAACAGGGTGTAGGTTCTTCTTTGAGATGAAGGAATCTAAAACCTCTCTCTGATCTTGGTCCACGAAGTCCAAACATTAAAGGAGTAAATATCCTTCAAGCATCTTAAACCCTTGGAGAACCAAATAAAGGCTGAACACCCTCTAGTTAGGGAGAGGGGCCTTCTATTCACTGAAAGGTTCCACCATCCTTGACACCTTGACCCCAACCCATTAAAAATAGGAGGCACAATGACAAGGTATTTTAAAATTAACCAAGCCTTCCAAATGAACCAAAAAATTGGCAAACCCATAAATTTAACTAAAAATAAACCAACCAATAGATCATAAATGTGCAACCCTTTCTAATTTAGTTTACCTTTTGGGAATCCCCTAAGAATATTATATCTAACCAGGACCTTCCACTGATCATCCTTCTCTAGATCTATAATGATCCATTTCACAACCATGGTAATACCTTGGATCCTAAGGCCTTTCAACCCAATCCCTCCAAATTATATGGGCACACAAAAAATCTTTCATGCCATATCATATCTTTTTTTATTACATTTGACATCTAAAAAAATAAAGTCTCTAATAATTATATGCAAAAGATTAATCTAAGACTTATTGAACATCCAACAAGAGGCATAATATATGTTATAAGAAGAAAGCACTTTTTGAAAGACTTGTATTCTGCTTGGGAGAGAGAGAAAGTGGCCATACCACTTACCAATTTTCCTATTGATTTTTACTTACAACCAATCCCATATATTTTTGAAGGAAGGTGTCAAGGGAAAAGGAATACCCAAGTATCCGACCATCTGATAAGGGGCCCTCCATACCCACCCAAACTCTACCAACTAGTTGTTAGGATTGTGGAGCTAAAAGCTTCACTGATGCAAACAGGAGAGGAGGTTGCTGAAGGTTGCTGAGTTGCAGAAGAAGTTGGGGTCGGTCTGATCAGCCGACGTCGGCGGGATAGCACAGAGAAGCAACCGACGTCGGTCATATATCGGCCGACGTCGGTCACCTCCAGGCGAACAGGGACCGGTGTCGGTCGCCTGTGTGGTTCGACTGCGAGCTATTTATGGGCAGTTAGCTAATGAACCAAGAGTTTGCATGATGAGTGCTAATTTTAGACTCATAGCTGCGGATCTAATTATGGTAATTAGATGTCTAATCATTGTTTGGATGAGATCTATATAATAGACTCATGGTTGTATTGGAAAAGTGTGCTAGGGAGTAAGAGAGCATAATTATAAGCTCCTTCTGTGTGTGAGGTAGAGCTATGGTGCGTTCCTCCTAGTGCCACAGTACCAGGTGTGTTGGTGCTGGATTGGAGAGCCAGCTGGGTTCTTCAAGAGTGTAGGATCTTGGTCACAGGTGCATGGCCTATATAGGAGATCTACATGGTAAGTAAGATCGTTGATCTGCAGGTGTATGTGTGTGCAAGGTCGAGGTTCACAGGTGATTGGAACCATTGCTTGATTTACAGGTGTGCAAGGTCATACAGACAGCAACACAACAGGGAGCAGTATCAGGCAGGATCTACTTGGAGTACAGGTGTGTACTCAGATAGAGCGAGAGGAAGGCAAGGGAGTTCCTTCCATAAGTATGATCTGTTGAATTGCAGGTTGTTGCAGATTCATGGGAGATCTACTTGAAGTACCTTGAGTACTTGTGGAGCACGTGGAGTGCTTGTGGAGTGCGTGGAGCACTTGTGGTGTGCGTGGAGCACGGGAGGTGAACACCAACTCTGTATTTGAGTTGGGTGTTGGGACCTGTGAGAGGGAGAGCTTTGGGGAGAAGAATTACTGTTCACTTGAGGCGTGGGAAACCTCTGTAAGGTGGTGGAGAAGAAGTGGCATCTTCTTTATTATATTCTTTTCTGTATAAAGTGTTAATACAATTTGGTATTGTCTCTCATATGCTGTGTTATTCTGAATTCTAGTTACTTGGTGAATCTGGTTAATTTCCGCATATTAAGTTGCTTGGTATTAGTAATCAAATTGTGTGCTTCCGGTGTACATCCTCTCCCAACAAGTGGTATCAGAGCCTTGGTTGTAGGTTCTTGAGCTTGATACCAACAGGTGGTATCTGAGCTGAGGTTGGAGGAAGCAGGTTTTGTTTTTGGTTAAAGGGCACTCTCAGGGGTTTCTGATCGAGTGGGAGTAGAGCAACTGCAGATCAAAGTAAGCTAAGAATGGAGGAGTTGAAAAGCACAGATGGTCACTCACGGTCCTATGGAAAGAAAGAGCAGGTAAAAGATTATTGCTGGTTGGTAGCAGATCAGCATGAAGAAACTGAAGATACAGATGTAGCAGGTGTTGTTGCACAGGATGTGTCTGCAGGTTTCTTGGATAAAGTTGAATCTTGGATAAAAGATTCGGTTGCCTCTTTCCATGCAGTTCCAGGTAGAGGAGCTGGTAAGCCTTGTCAGATCGTTGGCAAAGGCAAAGTGAAGCTGAAATTGCAGGCGGCCAACACACAGGTGTTGATGAAGGTCATGCAGGTCCCAGGTTTGGAGATATGGCTAATTTCTTCAGAAAGATTGGGTGATGAGAGATGCACAAGAACTCTCACAGCGGATGCACTTGAATTAGCTGGTGGTAAGAAAACAAGTATCCTTTATCTACTTGTTTATATTACTGATTCTTCTTTTGTTGCGAAGACGTGGCTTCGTAGGCTTGGTCACATGAGCAGGAAGGAGATGCATGTTCTTAAGTGAAAGACAGATATATTTGACAGGCTTAAGAACTGGAAAGCCTTGGTGTTTATGGAGGAGATGGCGGATAGAACCCAGTGGATGTGGCTGGATACTTCTGAGCAGGGCAGTTTGGACATGGATTTTGATTCAAAGAAGCTCGCGGGTAAAAAGTCATCACTCACAGGCGAACACAGATACTGATGTCGGTTAGGAGGAACCGGCATCGAACAGACAGGTGCCGATGTCGGTCATGTGCAGACCGAAGCCGGCGATGTCGGGCAGGGTAAGACCGATGTCGGTCATGGGACCGACGTCGGCAGTATATAAGACTGATGTCGGTTAGAAGGACCGACGTCGGCAGCAGTGACACCAGCGCAGGCAGGTTGGTAGTCAGGTACAGATGCATGAAACCGACGTCGGTCAGATGCAGACTGTGGGGTGACCGAGGTCGGTCACTGTAACGGATTTTGGGTGGACAGCAAGCTGTCAAGGAGTCTCAAACACCCATACGGAGGACTGAAGGCGTAAGTAGGCCCTCAAATTCGTTGTTCCTCTTCTTTATACATGTTGCTGATTGTAGAGCAGGAAGGATCCAGGAAACAGGTGTGAGCTTGGCATGGATGAGGATGTGATTCCTTGGAGGAGAACCAGACAGGTGTGTCTTGGTAGAGTTGCCAGGAGGTATAAAAGCACAGAGATGAATGGATTCCTTAGTAGAAGAATAGAGAGAACGGACACATGAGACGGAAGATCAGGTATATGATCTTGTGGAGCTGCAGGACAGTGGTACAGGTTTTGACAGGTGGAGGACGGAGCATGGCTTCAGTCAGTGTCAGGTAACTACTGTGTTTTGTCTTACCAGGGGGATGATGAGTCGCGACATCATTCTGTTGCTGTATGTGGATGGTATGTTTTGCTATAGCAGGTGTGTACATACAGGGTTTTGCTGAGCTAAGGGTAAGATTAGTTCAGTGGCATGTCATGAGGAGTTTGGAGCAGCGGAATTCTTTGACATGGGAGGCATGGAGATCACAGGGTGATTTTGTCTCGAGTGGGAGCTGATGTGAATCAGGTGTTGGCGAGGTTCGGGATGCAGAGCCAGAGCACACTAAGGGCTGGACAGGTACAGTGTCCAAAATCACATGAGGTCTGGTATAGACCTGAGTATTCCCATGCAGTGGGAGCTGTCAGAGAGTTAGGAGCCAATTCGGGGAAGTGGGTTCTCAGGTTTTCTAAGAGGGACCGGCAGCAGGTGTTGCTATGCAGGGTCAGGACTTCACTACAGGTGTTGTAGGTTCGGATGTGGCAGGTTACTCAGATGACAGGTGGTACACCACGGGATGTGTGGTGGGTTGTCTTCAGGTGGGAGCTTGAAGAGGGATACAAACCAGGAAATAGATTAGATGGAGTACAGGTACAGGTACAGTGCATCTATTTATCTCCAAGTGGGAGATTGTTAGGATTGTGGAGCTAAAAGCTTCATTGATGCAAACAGGAGAGGAGGTTGCTGAAGGTTGCTGAGTTGCAGAAGAAGTTGGGGTCGGTCTGATCAGCCGACGTCGGCGGGATAGCACAAAGAAGCAACCGACGTCGGTCATATATCGGCCGACGTCGGTCACCTCCAGGCGAACAGGGACCGGCGTCGGTCGCCTGTGTGGTTCGACTGCGAGCTATTTACGGGCAGTTAGCTAACGAACCAAGAGTTTGCATGATGAGTGCTAATTTTAGACTCATAGCTGCGGATCTAATTATGGTAATTAGATGTCTAATCATTGTTTGGATGAGATCTATATAATAGACTCATGGTTGTATTGGAAAAGTGTGCTAGGGAGTAAGAGAGCATAATTATAAGCTCCTTCTGTGTGTGAGGTAGAGCTATGGTGCGTTCCTCCTAGTGCCACAGTACCAGGTGTGTTGGTGCTGGATTGGAGAGCCAGCTGGGTTCTTCAAGAGTGTAGGATCTTGGTCACAAGTGCATGGCCTATATAGGAGATCTACATGGTAAGTAAGATCGTTGATCTGCAGGTGTATGTGTGTGCAAGGTCGAGGTTCACAGGTGATTGGAACCATTGCTTGATTTGCAGGTGTGCAAGGTCATACAGACAGCAACACAACAGGGAGCAGTATCAGGCAGGATCTACTTGGAGTACAGGTGTGTACTCAGATAGAGCGAGAGGAAGGCAAAGGAGTTCCTTCCATAAGTATGATCTGTTGAATTGCAGGTTGTTGCAGATTCATGGGAGATCTACTTGAAGTACCTTGAGTACTTGTGGAGCACGTGGAGTGCTTGTGGAGTGCGTGGAGCACTTGTGGTGTGCGTGGAGCACGGGAGGTGAACACCAACTCTGTATTTGAGTTGGGTGTTGGGACCTGTGAGAGGGAGAGCTTTGGGGAGAAGAATTACTGTTCACTTGAGGCGTGGGAAACCTCTGTAAGGTGGTGGAGAAGAAGTGGCATCTTCTTTATTGTATTCTTTTCTATATAAAGTGTTAATACAATTTGGTATTGTCTCTCATATGCTGTGTTATTCTGAATTCTAGTTACTTGGTGAATCTGGTTAATTTCCGCATATTAAGTTGCTTGGTATTAGTAATCAAATTGTGTGCTTCCGGTGTACACCCTCCCAACACTAGTTCAGTGGATCCTCATTCTAACCTATCATACATGATTTGTGAAATGCCACTTTAAGAACCAAAGGTAGAAAAATAAATGTCAAGCCTTTTATCCACCTAATAAAGATTTTCCTTTTCAAGTTTGGAAAGTAACTTAGAATATTCTTCAATTAGAACATAAATAATTTATGAATCATTAGGTAATGAAATGCCTCTAAATAGTGAACCAATATAAGAGCTTCTCAAAAGGTAGTGTAGTGCTTTAGCTGTCAGGGGGCAAGAGGGAAACCTTGTTTGATTAATCTCTAAAGATTAATTGATTCAATTAGCTCCCCATTGAATTCAATAACAATTGAGTCATCCTTAAATAATAAATTTTCCAGTATGCAAAACTTATCTTGAACCCTAAAATATTTCAATATTAGGTTAATGAATGACCACTCAATCCTATGATATGAATTTTAAAAATCAAGATCATGCCTATGTCTTGGCCAAAATCACGTGCCCAATTCATAACTTCCCACATGGAAATAATATTGTCAAGGATATATTTTCCATCAACAAACCTAGTTTGAGTAACTGAGATCAACGATGGTAAAATGGAGGAAAGCCTCTTGGCTAAAAGCTTAGCCCATATTTTATAGGAGACATTGAGAAGAGTGATAGGTATCCAATTATTAACCATGGTATGTTCTTCATACTTTAGGATAAGCTTAACCACACCTATGTTTATTTTAGGTCGCAAGGTTCCCACTTAAATAACTTCATTAAAGACCCCTAGACATTCAAGTGCAATCAAATCTTTATTACACTCGTAAAAATCTATAGGAAAACCATCAAAACCTAGGGATTTGTCAATATTTAGAGGGTCAATGGTTAATTTTATCTCATCTAAGAAGACTATTTAGCCATTCATCTTGCTCACTGGAGACATTTTTTGGAATACCTTTTGTACGAAGATCTCTGCTATGATCAGTTTGTGGGCTCAATCCATTTGATGAGAATAGTTTAGATTAAAAGGAGAAGAAGGCCTTTGTAATCTTAGTCGGATCACCAAACATAAAACTACCACAATCAATCATTGGAATATTTATTTTACATTGCTTTGTTTTCAAGAAATTTAAAAAAAATCTAGAGCCGTTATCCCCCATCTTGAGCCAATTCAGTCTAGAATGAACTTGAGCCCCATAGCAGCAAAAAATTTATGGTGCTTGATCTCATGATTTAGGCTTGTTAGCTTATCATGTAAGAGATTAAAATTTATTTTAGTAAATCCCCCACCTTTTTACATTCTAAGGTTATATACTTGAATCTCTTAGGAATTTGTATGCATTATAGAGTGTATGTGTTATAGTGCATATGTGCTTTTGTTATGTGTAATTTCAAAAAGCATTATAACTAAAAAATATTTTTACTTGCATACTTTTAAGAATGAATACATGTTATAGTATGTACATGTTTTTAAATTTTTAAAATGTGTACACATTATATGCATGGTGTTTACCAATCCTAAACAAAATAATGCATATGTGTTATTACAATATTACATATGCACTTTGGGTTATTTCATGAAAATGTTCATGAAATTGTTCCAAACTCCATGCACTTACCCACAGTTCCATTACAACACATATGCATTTATGAGGCCACCAAAGTAAAACATACTTTGTTCAAGACAAAAAATTATCCTAATGGTTTTTAGAAGGGAGTGGAAAAAAGTCCAAAGGGGTGACAAAAATAGATAAATTCGACCCATACAAGGATTTTGAGCTTTCCTCAAATAGACACAACAAAGTCTCATGTCCAAGAAGAAAATATAAGAAATGAACCCTTAATAAACTAGGGTCCATGCTTGAAATTACTCCATAATTTTAAGGATTATAAAATGGTAAACAAAACTATGACATGATGTTTTGAAAGACTATGATCTTGTCTCCATGAGGCTTCCAATTAGTTTGAACCCAATTTTTGAGATTAAATTTAAAGGGGATTATTTTCCTAAAATTACTTAAATTAATTTTAATTATAAGTTTAAATTTACACTTTTAAATTTATATTCCTTATACCTTAAATTTATTTTAGTAAATATAAGAAATTAAGGTCACTCTCCATCTTCTAGAATTGGTCTCATTGCTGGATGACTTACAACTTGGAAGATAATTTTTTAAAATCTAATCTAGTCAATACTTAATCATTTTCAATATTTCAGTATTGAACCTACTGATTTCAAGACATAAATTTTGTAATTGATGTCCATATAGTCATTTATTAGATTTGGGTTAGTTTAGTTCCCTAAACTATTTGAAGGTATTGTTCTACATTTGACCTAAATAATATTTAGAAAATAATTATATACTTGTTTTACATTATTTTGATCAAATATATAATTTTTTAGTGTGATTATAGGTGTAAAATTATAAAATATGAGAATGATAAAGATGTACAATATTAAAAAATTCTAATTTTCATATTTTATTAAATATGGAAAAGTGTTATTTCTGGTAAACACTAAGAAGAGATATACTTAGCTTGCATATGGATTTATGTTAATTTTTTGATGACATTTTTAGGAGTTATCAATTTTTCAAAATTAATGTTTAAAAACCAATGCATACCCAAACACTCATCTATGTTAATTTTGTTAGTTGTTAGTGTATACACAAGTAGCATTGATACCACTTGTCAGGATCTTAGATCACAATTGATTACTTTTGTATAAGCAACTAAACATAGAATTAAACCATAAGTAATAAGTAACTAGAAATTAGAAACAACAAAGAATAGGAGATACGAGAAATAATACAATCTATATTAAACTCTTCCAGAAGGAAATACAATGGAGAAATCTCTCTTCTCCTCACACCTCTTAGGTGTACATTAATTCTCCTTCAAGAGTTCTCTCTCTCTCAATCAATTACAACCAACTCAAATCCTGAGTTGACTCCAACAGATCTTCTTGATCTTGCACCTTGCAAATCTAACTGATTTTGCTCACCTCTTATGTTGCAGATCTTCTTGATCTTGCTACCCCACAAATCTAATTGATCTTGCACACACACACCCTCCCACAGATCTTGTTGATCTTTCACACTTAAAAATCTAATTGACCTTGCTTACATTAAAATATAGCCCCATGGGTCTCTTAAATAGAACCCAAAGCAAACAATAATTAGAAATGCGGACTCAAGACTAAAATTAGTCTTTACATGCAAACTAATTGTTTGTCTAAAATTAGAACAGTTCTAGAAACACACAGGTGACCGATGTCGGTTCCTATCTGATTGATGCCAGCCAACCATAATTGATGTCAGTTACTATGTAGCTGAAGATAACTGATGTCGATCGACCCCTAACCGATGTTAGTTGGCTCTGACCGATATTGGTTACTTTGTAACCCAACAACCTCCACATTTGCACATTAGTGAAGCTTTTAACTCCACAACTCAACAATCTCCCACTTGGAGATAAATAATTGCACCTGTACCTGTATAACAACATCCTCTAATTTGTTTCTGGCTTGTTTCTCCATCTTCAAGTTCAATCTTGAAGACCAATAAAAGTTTAATGAAGATTCAACTTCTCCTTTGTTACCGGCTTTGTTAACATATCTGCAGGGTTCTTATCCATATGGATCTTTTCCAGCTTCAACTGTCCATCCTCCAATACCTATCTAATGAAGTGGTACCTAAGCTGTATATGTTTGGTTCTTGAATGAAAGGCTGAATTCTTTGCCAAAGGAATTGCACTTTGACTATCACTATACAATCTGCAACTCTCTTGCTCCTTTCCCAACTCTTCCATGAACTGAGTCATCCATATCATTTCCTTACTAGCCTCTGTGACTGCAATGTATTCTGCCTCTGTAGTAGATGGGGCAACAACCTTTTGCAACTTTGAAATCCAGCTAACTGCCATTCCACCAACAGTGAACACATATCATGTGGTGCTTCTCCTGCCATCCAAGTCACCTGCCATATCCGAATCTACATACCCATATAGAGAAGTGTTTGACCCTCCATAGCATAAATGCCTACTGTTGGTCCCTCTCAGATATCTGAGAATCCACTAAACTGCTTTCCAGTGTTCCTTTCCTGGATTGGCTATAAACTTGATGACAACTCCCACTACTTGGGCAATATCTGGTCTAGGTGTGCTTACCAGTTTTATATCCTACATATTGAACCTCTCGAACACCAACCTGGCCATATGTCTCATTTGTCCATTCTCTCTTTCCTTTAACCTATAAAGCCATTTGTTTTTCAGTGCTTTTTTTCTGGCTGTCAACTCTACCAAATCCCACATTTGGTTCTCTTCCAAGGAATCAATTTCCTCATTCATGCCATGCTCCCACTATTTCTTAGATTCTACCTGCATTGCCTCATCAAAACTTTCTAGTTCTCCACCATCAGTGAGAAACAAGTAGTGTAAAGAAGGGGAATAATGAATTGGAGGTTTACATACCTTTTCAGACCTCCTCATGGGCATTTGAGACTCATTGACAACTTGTTGTCCACCCAAATTTTATTCTAACAGTGATCGATCCCGGTCATCTCTCAGTCTACACCCAATCGATGTCAATTCCACCTGATCGACCTAACCGATGTCTATTTCCATCTGATCGACATCGGTTTCCACCTGCCTGACATCACCGACTTTGGTCTTCACCTGACTGATGTTGGTTCTTGCCTGATCAACGTTAGTCTCTGCCTGATTGATGTCAGTGTCTGTGTTTTCCTGTGAGTGATGATTTTTACCTGTGAGCTCATTTTGGATCATAACCTCATCCAAATCAAGATTGCCCTGCTCAAAATTATTTAGCCTCTTGAGCTGATCATTGTACATCACCTTCTCATTGAAAACCAAGGCTTTCCAATTCTTAAATGTGTAAAAAACATCAAATTTCCTCTTTATACAATAAACCCATACCTTTCTTGTAGCATCATCAATGAAAGAAACAAAATAATGTGATCCTCTAATAGAAGCTCCATGAGCTGGTCCCCACACATCTGTGTGAACAAGATCCAACTTGTGCTTCTTCTTTATTGACCCAATTTTGAGAAATCTCACTTTCTTCTATTTCCCAAAAATACAATGCTCACAGAAATCTAGATCTATCAAATCTGAAAGCTTACCTTTTGACTTAAGAAAATCCATTCCCTTCTTACTCATGTGACCAAGCCTACAGTGCCACATCTTTGCATCTACATCTGAAGTAGATAAAATAGAAGGAGAATCAGTAATACAAGTAAATAGATAAAGTGTACCTACTTTCTTACCTCTAGCTAATACAAGTGCACCCTTGGAAACTTTCCAAGATTCAGTTGTGAGAGTTACTGTGCAAGCCTCATCACCCTACTTTCCTGTAGAAATCAGATTCCTCTTTAGGATGGGTACATGCATGACATCTTTAAACACCCATGTGTTTCCATTCTGCAATTTCAGCTACACTTTTCCTTTTCCAAAAATTTGACAAGGCTCACCATCCCCTAAATAAACTTTTCCAAAATCTCCATGGACATAATCATTGAAAAATTCTCTATTTGAGGTTGCATGGAAAGAAGCACCAGAATCTAAAACCCATGATTCTATCTGATTATCCAAAGAAAATATAAGGGCATCTTGTGTAATAATACCTGCATCATTTGCTTCTTTATTACCTTCATGCTGATCTTCTTTCAACCAACACTCTTTCTTTGCATGTCCTTTCTTTCCACAATTCCAGTAGGTTATACTTCCATTTCTGGATTTGGATCTACTGCCTATCTTTGACCTTGATTTCCCTTGCTTTCCCTTCTCTCTTTGCCATCCCTTGCTTTCAACACTTAAAGCATTACCTGATGTTTCCCCTGTGCTTTTCCTATGAATTTCTTCATTCAAGATTACATTAACAACATCATCAACTTTCAAGATATTTGAAGCAGACACAGTATTACTAACTACCATTACCAAACTATGCCAACTTTTAGGTAAAGAGCATAAGATTAAGAGAGCCTTAATTTCATCATCAAAAACTATTTTGACTGAAACTAACTAATTTAATAATCTATGGAAATCATTAAGATGACTATATACCGATCCACCTTCCTGCATTTGCAAATTAAATAATTGCTTCATAAGATATACCTTATTCGAAGCTGAGGGTTTTTCATATAAATTTGCCAAAGTATCCATTAACTCTACCGTTGCCTTTGCCTGTGATAAGTTGGAAATCACAGAAGCTGCCAGGGTTAACCTTATAGATCCAAGAGCCTTTCAATCAAGAACATTCCATTCTTCATCTTTCATATCTGTGGGCTTACTTGAAACCCCATCCAATGGTAAGTACATATCTTTCTGATACAAATAATATTCTATCTACATCCTCCATAATTGATAATTCTTGCCATTAAATTTCTCCATTCTTAGTTTACTTTCTTCTGCCATTATGTTACTCCGACTCAATTAGAAACCCCTGTAAGTGAATCCTGTAATCAACAAACACTAACCTGCTCTGAAAATTGTGCTCTGAGATTTTCTTCAACCTGGGATCTAATAACAATTGTTAGTTGTTAGTGTATACACAAGTAGCTCTGATACCACCTGTCAGGATCTTAGATCACAATTGATTACTTTTGTATAAGCAACTAAACACAAAATTAAACCATAAGTAATAAGTAACTAGAAATCAGAAATAACAAAGAATAAGAGATACGAGAAACAATACAATCTATATTAAACTCTTCTAGAAGGAAATAAAATGGAGAAATCTCTGTTCTCCTCACACCTCTTAGGTGTACAGTAATTCTCCTTCAAGAGTTCTCTCTCTCTCAATCAATTACAACCAACTCAAATCCTGAGTTGACTCCAACAGATCTTCTTGATCTTGCACCTTGCAGATCTAATTGATCTTGCTCACCTCTTGTGTTGCAGATCTTCTTGATCTTGCTACCTTGTAGATCTAATTGATCTTGCACACACACACCCTCCCATAGATCTTCTTGATCTTGCACACTTGTAGATCTAATTGACCTTGCTTACATTACAATACAGCCCCATGGGTCTCTTAAATAGAACCCAAAACAAACAATAATTAGAAACGCAGACTCAAGACTAAAATTAGTCTTTACATGCAAACTAACTATTCATCTAAAATTAGAATAGTTCTAGAAACACACAGGTGATCGATGTCGGTTCCTGTCTGACTGATGTCGGTCGACCATAACCGATGCCGGTTGCTATGTAGCTGAAGATAACCGATGTCGGTCGACCCCTAACCGATGTCAGTTGGCTCTGACCGATGTCGATTACTATGTAACCCAACAACCTCCACATTTGCACATCAGCGAAGCTTTTAACTCCACAACTCAACAACTTTTACTTTTGATTAGGTCCCTTATAGGCCAAAAACAACATCATAATTATTTTCAACTAGGTAAATAGGAATAATTTGGGTCATATTTGTGTGTGGTCATCCAAATTGAAATTAAATTCATGTCATAAGGATGTGCATAGTGAAACATAGGTCATATTGGTGACCCATGCACACCTAACCACCCATTTATGCTAATTTCACTTGCGATTATATCCCGTACAAGCTAAAAGAGACACAATACACCATATCTAATTGCGACCAAGGTAAATGCAAACAATTTTAGGCACATTTTTTTATGATCACCCCATTTCTCTCTAATTTGGGGAAAAAGTGTGATTATGTAAATTTAAGTCATATTGTGACCCTTACACATCCAATAACAATTTATGCTGATTTTACTTGTGAATATGATGATAATCCCAATACCATTAACATAATATAGTGTTTCTTATAACTCATATTAAATTGATTGAAATCTGACCAATTTCTAGGTTCATTTTTATATGTTTCACCATCTTTCACAATCAATCCTACTAAATTGTACCTTTGTTTATCTAGACTATGTATCATTCACATGTTTATCAAATAGGTTTGCAATTCTTTTGCTCTTCTTAGGTATGTATTTTAATCTAAAGTCAGTCAGTCACTATCTTTTCTTGTTTATTTGATTTGATTTTCTCTCTATTAAGAATTATTCCAATTTGTTGACAATATCTTCAAATTAATCTTGATCTCTTGTTCTTGATACAATATTCATTCAAACAAACACAATTCTACATGATTTTAATTTTAAATTTTCATAATAGCCAACTATATTTTAGATATATCTCCCACAATATCCAATCAATCTAGCTCTAATAAGATTCATTGGATTTGTGATTCAAAGGTACACCTAATATCCAAGTTTCATAAATTTTCATTGGCTAATTTTGAGTCATGATCAATTTACTAGTCATGTCTTCATTATGATTTTACACAGTCCTATGTAGCACAAGAGCTATAAAATGATACTTTATATAGTATATAGGCTCTCAAGACTTATTTCCACTTAGATCCTGACCTTAATTATTTCCATTATAATCATTTTCTCTCTCTATTAACATAAAATCTCTTGGATTAATGCACTTATATGGACTGTCACATAGATTTGGTATTGCTTTTAAACCCAACAACATAATTTGATAGAATTATCAAATCTAATTTTGATCCACCATAGAAAAAAATATAAATGAATGAAAGAGTATCCTTTATTACCTTTTAAAACTTATAATCAAGCTCAGACACTAATTTATTCAAGGAATATATTGACTATATATGATTGTCACAACCTTCGTTGACTTGAGAGGCTAATAATGATGTTAATTATCAATTTTCCAGCTAATCGATCCAAACTAAGAAATCCAAAAGATAGTTAATTCATAGTTATTTCTTGGTAAATGATTATTTAGTGACCATGAAACTTAAAATATGACTTGTTGTCCCCCAAAAATATCACTCATTTTTGGGACAACATTTGAACTATTTTGGTCCCACAGACCAAAATCCTCTCTTCCCCTTTCAAAAAATTGTTTTAAGCATTCAGGTTCACTTTTCAAGCTTTCCAAAAATCTACAGACTCTGTAGGCTTGAATCTATGGACTCTGCAGGCTTGAATCTATGAACTCTGCAGGCAGGCTCAAATCTATGGACTCTCAAGGTTGGTTTCTATGGACTTTGCAGGCTTGAATCTATGGACTATGCAGGCTTGAATCTATGAACTTTGCAGGCAGGCTCAAATCTACGGACTCTCAAGGTTGGTTTCTACGGACTCTGCAGGAAAGAAAAGGGTTCAAGACTTAGCCAAATAACGAAGAATGAATCGATTAGACCATTGAACCGTTGAACCAAAGTTGGTTCAATCGGTAGGTTCAAGGGGCTGCCCCAAAGCCAAAGAGGCAAGTGCCCTTGCGGAGGGCAGGCAACATTGGTTTGAAGGTCAAAGAAAAGACAGAATTCCTTTAGATTTGTTCAAAAGCCCGAAGTAAAGACAAAAGCCCGATAGAAAGCAAAAGCCTGGCGAAAGAAACAACACAAAGGAAAGAAACCAACAAAAGTCCACCGAAGAAAATAAAGCCTGAAGGCTGCCCAAAGGATCCCAAAGGGTAGGTACCCTTGCGGGAGGCTCTCGCTGAAGGAAGCAGACTGTTTCTCAAGGCCCTAAAGGGTAGGTGGGGAAATATCAAATGACAAAGCCGAAGGAATTGCCAAAGAAAGTGATGGGCCCGTAGACGTCGAATTCATGGCAATGAAATAACCATTGATCTTTGAAGGCTTGAGCGTGGACCCAAATGCATTTGAAGGCCAAAATGCTGAAGGGGAGAACCGCTGAGAGAAGGAGTGTAAAGAGCCAGTAAAGCTAGGAAGATAGCCTAATAGCTCAAATTGCAGCAGGAAGAGACAAAGCTGGAAAAGCCTGACTGAAGAGAAAAGCCTGCAGAAAAGCGCCCGATGGAAAAAGACAAGTGCAGTGAATGTGACAAGTGTTTGCGTCCATGTTCCCCTTTTGAGTTGCTCAGGCAAAACGTGTCGTGGAATCCATTTTTCTATGAGTTTCTAATGAGTTTCATGACAACGGAGCTTGCCACTTGTCAAAGACGTAGAAAGGCCCCCTCCCAAAAGACATAGGCAAGAAGGGCTATAAAGAGCAAAGAAGCGCTTAAGTAGTGAAGAGAGGAGCGAGACTAAAGGATCAAAAATATCTTCGAAAGAGTTATTTCTAGTAGGTGAAACAATGGATCGAGTAGACTTCTGAGCACATTAAACCAAGGACACGACCTATTTTCTTCCATGAAGTAAAGACAAATGGATAGCTGTGCAGACATCAGAGGGGACAAACCAGATGATCCAAACTCGAGAGAAGACATATGGGATGAAATAGTTAAGACAGCTACCCTATTTTCAATGCAGTCCTTTGATAAACTTGAAAATGCCTTCAAGGCATTGAATGCAGGGCATGGGCCGACATATGAAAAACAAGTGCCCAAGTCTTTCTTGGGGACTATATATTGTAATCTCTCATTTGTTGTAAAGGGAGACTTCTCATTTTTACAAGAATGAAAATCTGCCCATTTTGAAAGAAGAAGACTGAGACTTTGAGCTCAGGTTGTAATTTCATTTTCCTTGTTATTTGAATGAGAAAGCAGGTTTTTCCAGACTTTGTGCTGTTCTGACTTGTGTCATCTGAAGGTGTCCTTATTCATTTAATTTGGTGCGTAGAATTAGTAAAGGTAACAAAGAAGTGTCCTAAAACCAACTGTGAGAAGACTTTGTGCCTTCACAAGTGATTTCAGTCTATGTTTTCCTTTCCTTTTTGTGTTGAGGATTTTAGGGAGACTTTGTGCCCCCATTATCCTTTGTGATATACTCTTTGGGCAGTTGAGGTGGAGACTTTGCACTACATTTCAGGTTGTTGGTTACTCTGCACTTTTGGTTACCTGTTACCAAAAATATTCTTGTTGCCTTCTGTTGCTTCATCAGGATTTCTACTATTGAGGAAGAAATCTGGCTCTTGGTTGAAAGTTGCTTCTGAAAGAAGAGAAGCACCTTCCCCATCACCCAGTATTTCTCTTTTGTTTGTAAGCATCATCTCTGAAAGAAGAGAGATGGATGGTTTATCCTACCCCTGTGTCTTACTTTTTGCATATATATATATAGCCTCCTGCATCTCCTGCATATCTATAGGGAACCTCCCCTTGATGAGAGGAGAGATTTGTCCCCTGGTGATGCAATAAACCTACACATTTGGTTGATTGATCTCCCTATGCTGTGGTGATAGGAACTATTTTGGTCACCAGTTAGCTGGCTGATAAAATATTCACCCAACAGTTTTTGGCGACTCTGCTGGGGACACAGTAATTTTGTGCAATTTGGAACCTCAAGTTTCAAATTGAAACATCACTTGTGTCTTACCCATTGTCATTATCACCTTATCTATTATAGAGTCTGGCGACTCCCATCTGGGTCTTACCCATTATCCATTTATAGCCTTACCATTTTCATCCATTTCCATTATATTATCTGGTTTGCAAAACCAGAGCTGCTGGGAAAGAAAGTGTAGTTTGAAGCCTCAAGCTTTAAGCTGAGGTAGGGCAAGTTTCTTTTCCATTTTTGTCCTATAATCTGGCAAATCCACTCAGATGTGTTATTCCTATTTTTCATAATTAAATCATGGCATTTTGAGGCCCCTGGGGTAACTCTTTTGGCCCACTTAATCTAACTCCACCCCTGCATGAGCTACCACTCAGTTCAAGGAAGAATTTCCCCAAATTCTTTGGTGATGGAAGAGTCCACCCTGATGAACACATTGTAGCCTTCACCATAGCCTGTGGTGTGATAGGGGTGGAATTTGAAGATGTAGCAGTCAGGCTATTTATGGAGACACTACAAGGTGCTGCTACAGACTGGTTTTACCATCTATAGACTGGATCAGTGACTGGTTGGGACACTATCAAAGCCAAGTTTGAAGCAAGGTTCAAACTAGCAGAAGATGCACATGCCCTTCTAGCCTAGTTCATGCAAATGAAGAAGGAGCCTCATGAGCCTATGATGGATTTCATTGCGAGGTTTGACAAGCTGAGGAATCGGATTCCTATCATTGCTCAGCCAACACCTGAAAACCTAAAGTGCTTCTTCATCAACTCACAACTGCTTGAAGTAAGTTTTTTGCTAAGGCATGTTGGCCAGATAAACCTTGCTGAAGCTCAGGACTTGGCTACTGAGGTAGAAGATGACCTTATCTTGGTTGGAAAGATAAGAATGGATTTAAATAGAGGTGCATTTTCCTCATCTTCTAATAACTCACCTACAACCACCACTGACCCAATGGTGCAGAAGTTAGCAAATGAAGTGCTGGCCCTCAAAAGACGAATGGTCCAAGGTATGTTTTCTGCTCCTCATCAGGATGCCCCAAGGAGGACATTTCAGAATCAGGCATACCAAGGCAATGCTACCAGGGGTCAAGGGTAGCCAAATCATCTTCCTCCCCCACAAAGGAACCTTGCCATTGAAGCACCTCCAGCCAACTCAGCAGTTGGATATTTGGAAATAGAGCATGAGTTCTCTTTCCAACCTGAGTTTAATCAAGAAGAGTCAGCTAGCGACTCCCACATTGGTTTCTTGAGTTACCAGGATGAACCTAGAAGTAAAGGTGAAGCAGCCGAGGGATCATGCGTAGTGTTCACTAGGTCCAAGAACTAGTCAGCCTAGCAAGCTGATAAAGAAAAGATAGAGGATCAACCTCAACTGGCAATTTCAATTGCTAAGCAGGGAACCACTCTGCCTCTCCAGCCAAAGGATCTGGTAGTTGTTGTAGAAGTAAGTACATCAAACATCCCTGCACCTTCTACTTCAAAATCATAAATCAGTTCTCCCACCCCTCCCATAAACTAAAAAGAAGAACTCCCATCCCTTGTGCCTAGTCCAACCCAGCCATTTGACATAATTAATCATGTCAAATGTGTCAAGACCCAAATGGCTACCCCTGTAGCCTAAATTTTATTTGAGTCTTCAGGCAGGGATGAAATAGCAGAAGAATTGGTGGAGTTCAGCATAAGTATAGGGGAACCCTCCCTCCCAAATAAAGAAGAATTTGAGATATTTGAGGGGGAGAATCAAGACATGTGTTGGGCTAAGTTATCAGGACAACAAATTATGGTACTGAACCATACTGCTGTGCTCCAAAATTAGGCAGAGGAACTCTTCACAGGGAGAGTAAGGAGTTATGGTTTTCAGTTTGAAGACCATGTTCTACCTTGGAGCAAGAAGAAGAAAAGGCCAAGAGAAAGATGCAGGAGATTGGTTCCCTGGTGGAAAGTTCCATTCGCCCATCACCATTTTTGGGGACAAAATGGTTTCCTGCTAGTTTATTAGGATGGCGCACCATTTTCACTATCTCGCAGTGGGCAGCATCTGAAGCGCTTCAAATCTTGAGGCATCAGATAAGATCATCTGTACATATGTATATTTGTATAGTCTTTAGTTCTATTTTGTGCTTTTCATTTTCATTTTTGGAGCCTTTCTTTTTGGGTAGCATGACTTCGTAGCCCAATGGCACGCTTCTAAGGCACTGGAGATTCTGGATTCTACTCCATTCAATTGATTTTTGCAACAAAAGGAAGTTCCCCAACTGGAGCCAGCTGTTGTCCCCCAAAAATATCACTCATTTTTGGAACAACATTTGAACTATTTTGGTCCCACAGACCAAAATCCTCTCTTCCCCTTTCAAAAAATTATTCTAAGCATTCAGGTTCACTTTTCAAGCTTTCCAAAAATCTACAGACTCTGCAGGCTTGAATCTATGGACTCTACAGGCTTGAATCTACGAACTCTGTAGGCAGGCTCAAATCTACGGACTCTCAAGGTTGGTTTCTATGGACTCTGTAGGCTTGAATCTATGGACTCTGTAGGCTTGAATCTATGAACTCTGTAGGCAGGCTCAAATCTACAGACTCTCAAGGTTGGTTTCTACAGACTCTGTAAGAAAGAAAAGGGTTCAACACTTAGTCAAATAATGAAGAATGAATTGATTGGACCATTCAACCAAAGTTGGTTCAATCGGTAGGTTCAAGGGGCTACCCCAAAGCCAAAGAGGCAAGTGCCCTTGCGGAGGGTAGGTAACATTGGTTTGAAGGTCAAAGAAAAGATAGAATTCCTTAGATTTGTTCAAAATCCTCAAGTAAAGACAAAATCCTGATGGAAAGCAAAAGCCTGGTGAAAGAAACAACACGAAGGAAAGAAACCAACAAAAGTCCACTGAAGAAAATAAAGCCCGAAGGCTGCTCGAAGGATCCTGAAGGGTAGGTACCCTTACAAGAGGCTCTCACCAAAGGAAGTAGACCGTTTCTCAAGGCCCCGAAGGGCAGGTGGGGAAAGATCAAATGACAAAGCCGAAGGAATTGCCAAAGAAAGTGACGGGCCCGTAGACGTCAAATTTGCGGTAACAAAAAAACCATTTATCTTTGAAGGCTTGAGCGCAGACCCAAATGCATTCAAAGGCCAAAACACCGAAGGGGAGAACCGCTGAGAGAAGGAGCATAAAGAGCCAGTAAAGTTGGGAAGATATCCTGATAGCTCAAATTGCAGTAGGAAGAGACAAAGCTGGAAAAGCCTGACTGAAGAGAAAAGCCCGTGAAAAAGCCCCTGATGGAAAAAGACAAGTGCAGCGAATTTGACAAGTGTTTGCATCCATGTTCCCCTTTTGAGTTGCTCAGGCAAAACGTGTCTTGGACTCCATTTTTCCATGAGTTTCTAATGAGTTTCATGATAGTGGAGCTTGCCACTTGTCAAAGACGCAGAAAGGCCCCCTTCCAAAAGACATAGGCAAGAAGGGCTATAAAGAGCAAAGAAGTGCTTAAGCAGTGAAGAGAGGAGCGAGACTAAAGGATTAGAAATATCTTCAAAAGAGTTATTTCTAGTAGGTGAAATAGTGGATCGAGTAGACTTATGAGCACACCAAACCAAGGACACGGCTTGTTTTCTTCCATGAAGTAAAGATGAATGGATAGCTCCGCAGACATCAGAGGGGACATACCAGATGATCCAGACTCGAGAGAAGACATATGGGATGAAATAGTTAAGACAACTACCCTATTTTCAACACAGTCCTTTGATAAACCTAAAAATGCCTTCAAGGCATTAAATGCACGTCATGGGCCGACATATGAAAAACAAGCACCCAAGTCTTTCTTGGGGACTATCTATTGTAATCTCTCATTTGTTGTAAAGGGAGACTTCTCATTTTTACAAGAATGAAACTCTGCCCATTTTGAAAGAAGAAGACTGAGACTTTGAGCTCAGGTTGTAATTTCATTTTCCTTGTTATTTGAATGAGAAAGCAGGTTTTTCTAGACTTTGTGCTGTTCTGACTTGTGTCATCTGAAGGTGTCCTTATTCATTTAATTTGGTGCACAGAATTAGTAAAGGTAACAAAAAAGTGTCCTGAAACCAACTGTGAGAAGACTTTGTGCTTTCACAATTGATTTTAGTCTATGTTTTCCTTTCCTTTTTGTGTTGAGGATTCTGGGGAGACTTTGTGCCCCCATTATCCTTTGTGATATACTCTTTGGGCAGTTGAGGTGGAGACTTTGCACTACATTTCAGGTTGTTGGTTACTCTGCACTTTTGGTTACCTGTTACCAGAAAGATTCTTGTTTCCTTTTGTTGCTTCATCAGGATTTCTACTATTTAGGAAAAATTCTGGCTCTTGGCTGAAAGTTGCTTCTGAAAGAAGAGAAGCACCTACCCCATCACCCAGTATTTCTCTTCTATTTGTAAGCATCATCTCTGAAAGAAGAGAGATGGATGGTTTATCCTACCCCCTGTGTCTTACTTTTTTCATACACACACACACACACACACACACACACACACACACACACACACACACACACAGATATATATATATATATATATATATATATATATATATATATATATATATATATATATATATATATATATATATATATATATATATATATATATATATATATAGCCTCCTGCATCTCCTGCATATCTATAGGGAACCTCCCCTCGATGAGAGGAGAGATTTGTCCCCTGTTGATGCAATAAACCTGCACATCTGGTCGATTGATCTCCCTATGCTGTGGTGATAGGAACTATTTTGGTCACTAGTTAGCTGGCCGACAAAATATTCACCCAACATGACTAATTACTTTTATTTTTAGACTTGATAAACCATAGAATTCTATTTATCATAGGCAATGTTTCTCTTTCAAAGGCAAAACATAGTCTTAGACAAAAAATGGACAAAATCAATCTTTTTCTTATTTGATTCTTCAAGATGATGCTAAAAATGAATGATGGATTATTAAATATTACCTTATATAAGGTTATTTATCTCTCATATAACCAAAATATGTTGAAGCATCCTCTACCATAATCCTTTTCTATACAAAATTCTATATTTCTTGACACAGTCCTCTGAGTTCCCTAGTGGTAGACTATCCATAAGAATTCTATCTTTAATTTGTAGTTAGAATTTTATCATAATATCATAAAAAAATAAAAATAAAAATAAAATAACATAATACTCATTCAAATTGTCTGAAGAGTCTTTTTAGTACAACCATTCTCCTTTATTGACCAATATTCATCTTCATCTATGTACTTATAGTCACAACACATACCTAAAGCCTTAAGCTTCCTCACTCACTCATCCACAAATCACTTTAGTACAAAGAATAATTATTTACCTTATAAACATGTTTCCTTAATTTTATATTAAACTCCTATCTAAGTGGTTCAAACTTATCTTTTATCTATATTGAGACTTGACAACATGCTTAACTAGGTCTTTTATCCCAAGATGTCCTCCACTTAGTTCTCCATGATAAAATAGGTCTTAAACATAGGAGATAACCTATTTATAAGGTGATGAGGTATTTACATAAGTAAATAATCCTTTTAAAACATATTATTGACCCTTTAAGGTCATTACATCAATCTATGCCCTTCACAAGGGCTTATCATAATTCAAATATTCAAACCCTCATTTTAGAGGGAAATCCTATTTTAAGACTAATAAAGCATCTCATGCTCCTTATTGACTCTTATAAGACCCATAAATACCTTATAAAACTCATTACATCACAATTTTTTTTATGTTTACAAATTTACATTGGTGTTCCCCTGACGGATCTTGCATCAAACTTCCTTGGTGGAAAATATTTGAGATCCTTCTCAAATGAAAGTATTAATCACTCTTTTTCTCTTCTTACAATTCCTGAGCTTCTTCCTCAATTCTTATTTTGTCTTATTTATTAATTCACTTTCCATTATTCATGTGATATGAGCTCATATGGTTGAATATTCATTTAATCTTCTTTGTTGAATCCCATGAGAAAGGACTCCATTTCCTCATCTACCTAATCTTCTACACTTGAAAACATAAAACTCAAAAAAACATCAGATTTTAAATATAGAGGCATTAGTTACCCTTTATCTTGTTCATTCAAGAGCTTCAAGAGTTCCATCTTATCTTCTGTGACAACCTCTTCATCTCTTATGAGGCTCAAATCTTCTGACTCTATCATGATTTGATGCCAAATCATTTCTTCTTTTTCATTAATCTTTGTCATATCCTAACTCAAATCTGGTTTGTCTTCAATTTGTGTCACTTGAAACAATTATTCCTACTTAATTTTAGGTTCCATAAGTACCTCAATGGGTTCTTCTTCCATACATTCACTATTCATGAACCTATCTAACAATACTATTGTTTGTTTATACAAAGCATCTTCTTGAAAATTTACATTTTCTTCATCTAATACAATATTATAAGGAAAATTTTGAGGACATTGAGCCTCTTCAAATGATTTTTTTATTCACATTAATATTCAATGAGTCCATACATATACTCACCTTATTCTTCATCTCCCTTTTCCTACAATACATCACCATCCTCATATAATTTCACATTCATGTCAACAAAATCATTATTTGAAGTAAAACAAATTTTAACATTATCAAAATTTTATTGAATCAGATCTACATCTCTTATGAGATATTGATATTATTGAATATATTCTCCTAACTTCATGTCTTCAAGCATTTCTCCTTCCCTTGTATGACAAAACACTACTTCATGATCTGATAGTATGTTAACTTCTTTCATAGTACAATCATGTTGTCCATGCTTCTCTTTTGCTGCCAGCACTTTGAATTTTTTTATCATTTAGGCCCTCAAATTAGACCCTTTATTAATATATCTCTTAATTTCATTCACACAACAAAATAAATCATTAGTTTTAAAAACTTGAGGCTTACTTTCCTCTTCTTTTCCTCCTTGGATTGTTTTATTAGAAACCTTTTTTGTTTCCTCCTTTCTCTTTTCTCAAGTATTTCTCTTAGAGACCACTTGATATTTTTTTTGATCCTCAAAATAAACTTTTGTCTTGAATCCTTAAAGAATTCTAACATGGATGCTAAAACCATTCTTATCTCTATAATTTCTTTTTCTACCTCTATCTCTCTCATCTTCTTATGGCAATTGACTTTATGTAAGCCCTCCATTATCTCTTCTTTTTAATCTTTCTCTTTTCTTTAGGCCTAACTTGGACCTATTTCATTTAGAATGTATATTTCAACCTACCATATAGTACCATAACTAGGTATTTTTCACTCTAGTCTATTGGTAACTTACTAGCCCTTTCCCTTGGACTTTTCACCTTCTTACTTAATCTCTCCTTAAGATTTTCCCTGAGTTTTGACTAAATATATTCACTCTTATAAGCCTTAATGGCTATAGGGATTTTCCACTCAAATATCTTACTTAAGGTTTCCAAAAAACTCTTGCCTCTCACCCTTTATAAAATATCTATAAATTGTTAATCATTGTAACCTACCCCTTAACCAAATCTAGATAAATAAATACATACATTTTTAAATATCTTCTGTCATGCTCCCCAAATTCCTTTACTGTCAAACTTCCTAAACTTTTTCACTAATTTACTATAACTATCAACTTGTATCCAACTCAAAACCTACATATCCCAATTATCCAATTCAAAAATCACTAAAATATTCATCAGATAATTTAAACTAAAAAATGACTATCTTTACCCAAGAGCTTATTTAAGGTCTGATACCAAAAATTAATGACAATCCCAATACCATTAACACAATATAGTGTTTCTTATAACTCATATTAACTTGATTGAAATATGACAAATTTATAGGTTCCTTTGTATATTTTTCACCATCCTTCACAATCAATTCTACTGAATGTCACCTTTGTTTATCTAGATTATGTCTCATTCAAATGTTTATCAAATAGGTTTTCAATTCTTTTGTTCCTCTTAGGTCTATATTTTACTTTAAAGTCTATCATTCACTATCTTTGCTTGTTTATTTGATATTATTTTCTCTCTGTTAATAAGTCTACCACAATGTTGATAATATCTTCAACTTAATCTTGATATCTTGTTCCTGATATAATATTCATTCAACCAAACACAACTCTGTAGTATTTTAATTTTAAATTGTCTTAGTGGCCGATTGTAGTTGGCTATATCTCCCTTGATATCCAACCAATTGAGATATAATTGGATTTTTTAGATTCATTAGTTAAAGGTGAACCTACCATCCAAGTTTCATAAATTTTCATTTTCTAATTTTGAGTTATGATCAATTTACTAGTCATGCCTTAATTATGATTTTACATAGTCCTATGTAGCATGAGAGCTATAAATGATACTTTATATAGTAAATAGTCTCTTAGGAATTATTTCCACTTGGATTACGACCTTAATTATCATATGTTTCCATTATAATATTTTTTTCTCTCTATGAACATAAAATCACTTGGATTAATGCACTTATATTGACTATCACACAAATTTGGTATTGCTTGTAAACCCAACAACATAATTTGATAGAATTATCAAATCTAACATTGATCCACCATAGAAAAGATGCTAAATGAAATAAAGAGTATCATTTATTACCTTTTAAAACTTATACTCGAGCTCATACACTAATTTATTCATGGAATATATTGACTGTATATGATTGTCACAACCTTCATTGACCCGAGAGGCTAATAATGATGTTAATTATCAATTTTCTAGCTAATTGATCCAAACTAATAAATCCAAATCATAGTATACTCATAGTTATTTCCTAGTCAATGATTATTAAGTGAACATGAAACTTAAAATATGACTAATTCCTTTTATTTTTAGACCTGATACAACACAAAATTATATTTATCATACACAGTCTTTCTCCTTCAAAGGCAAAACATAGTCTTAAGACCAAAAATGGATAAAATCAATATTTTTCTTGTTTGATTATTTAGGATGATGATATACTATTAAATATTACCTTATACAAAGTTATTTATCTCTCATATAACCAAAATACATTGAATCATCCTCTACCACAGTCTTCTTTTATACAAAATTCTATATTTCTTGACACAGTCCTCTAAGTTCCTTAGCGTTAGACTATCTAAAAGAATTATGTCTTCAATTTACAATCAAGATTATTTAATAATATCATCAAACATAATCAATAATTATAAAATAACATAACCTTACTAATTCATACTATCTAAAGAGTCTTTTTAGTACCACCATTCTCCTTTATTAACTAATAATCATCTTCATATATGTACTTATAGTCACAACACATGCCTAAACGCCTTAATCTTCCTCACTCACTCATCCAAAACTCAATTTTGTACAAAGACTACTTCTTTCCCATATAATCACGTTTCCTTACTTTTATTTACCTCATATCTAAGTGGTTCAAACTTATCTTTTATCTATATTGAGACTTAATAACATGCTTAACTAGGTTGTTTATGCAAAGATATCCTCCACTTAGTTATCCATGATAAAATAGGTATTCAATGTAGGATATCACCTATTTATAGGGTGATGAGGTATTTATATAGGTAAATAATCTTTTTACAACATAATCTTGACCTTCTAAGGTCATTACTTAAGTCTATGCCCTTCATAAGGGCTTATCATAATTCAAATATTCAAACCCTCATTTTAGAGGGAAATCCTATTTTAAGACTAATGAAGCATCTCACACTCCTTATTTAATCTTATAAGACCCCTGAATACCTTATAAAAATTATTACATCATAATTATTTTTATATTTACAAATTTACATTGGTGTTCTCTTACATCAGAATAGCTCTATTATATGCCACAAGTGACATAATAGCACCATATCTACTTGGGACCATGGAAATGAAAAAAAATTATCACATGTATGCATGATCAACCTAAATCACTTTGAATTTAAGCCAAATTAGTGTGATTGGGGTAACATAGGTCACACTAATGACACGTGTATACCAAACCACCACTTTATGTTGATTTCATTTGAAATTAAGTCCTTTATGTGCCAAAATACACACAACAACACTAAATTATGACCATGAAAAATGTTGATGATTTGGGGAAAATATGTATGTGATCACCCAAATTCACCTTTAAATCAAGTCAAATTGATATACTTTGTGAAACTTGGGTCACATTGGTGACTTGTACATATCCAACCACCACTTTATGTACTTTTTACTTGAGATTATGAGGATTATAGGCCAAAATAGTATAAAGATACTATATCCATTTGAGATCAATATAATTTATGCATAGGCACATTTATGAATTCTCCCTCATCACATAGGTAAATTCAATCCATTCTTAATTGAGATAGTGTACCAACAACACTATCTCTATAACTAGTAAAAATACCATATTGATTGCTATTGAGGACATTGATGATATGGGTTGTGCATTATTATTGGCGATCAAATATTCTACCTTGACCCCCACCATTTAAATATAAATTTCAATCTAAATAAATTGAGGCCCTCCCTTATTTATATAGATGCATGGAGAAGCTTATGTATAATTTGTGCACTCCACACTGAATGAATGGTTTGTGTGTCACTACTTTATTCTTCCTAGTAATCATTGGTGTTCTTATTAGCAATCATTGATTTTTTAACAAAATAGAATAGAGTGATTTATATAATCTATTAAATTTATGTAATATGATATATTAAAACCTAGAAAATCCTTGATTCCTTGATATGGCTATGGGTGCCCATCAATAATTTCTCAATAATATAATCCTCTTTCTCAATTGATAAGCATCTATTAGTTTAGGGTATCAATCACATGTGGTTGAATCCCTCATTTCATTGATATATTTTCTATTCCCTATATAAATAGAATGGAAACTTTACACATCACTCACTATAATTTGGGGCCCTCGATTTCCCCTATATATAAATATGGCAATCAATCCCCCTAATCTCTATATGTTTCCATCGTTAGATAAATATATAAGGTCAATCATCAATTGAGTGCCCCTCATCTATTATGGGACCTCTCTCTTGGCCTTAACTATAGATGTTTAGTCTATATATAGGGGTTTTTCATATATATAGAAAGGGGATAAGCACCACCCACTAGTGTGTTTGTTATATTATATATGCCTTATCCATATCTTAAATAGATAGAAGGGCATAAGGTAAATTGTCTGTACATAACTCAAGCATCAATCACTGATGACTAATGTTATATATTTTATATTAGTAAATGTATAGGGGTTGGGACACCATTATATATATGGATTCAATTGAGCAATCAATTTATAAACCAATCTAGAACCCTTATCTATATATGGGTACTTGGCCACCCCTATATATCTAGGGAGGACAATACCCCCTATATATAGACAAAATCTCAATTGATTTATTATATTAATTGAGGGCCCTTATATATATGGGCACTCTCCTATACCTATTTATATTTGAGGAGGGTGAGGGGTGTGCAGGGTTTAAACCCACAGTCTTCAATTTGTGGGCCTAACGAGTTTACCACTATAAATGTTAGAAAATAATATAGAATGACCCAAAAACTAATAAATTATTATATGTTTACCCAAAATGGGCATTGATTACAAAATTTATTACCTAAAATCCTTAGGTTTAATACTAAAATCCTAAAAATGATCAAGTACTGACTATTTTAGATTTTTAAAAAATATCTTCTAAATCGCAAGTCATGCATCTGTGAGATCAATTCCATAAGATGAAGAGTGAACCTAATTTATTATATTTACTAAAATAAATTTTAATGTCAATTTATACTTAACATTTAGTTTAGTAAACCCTCTCCCGTCACTTTTTAATTTATCACCTTTTTGTATTCTAAGGCTTTATACTTACATCTATTAGGAACATGTATGCATTATAGATTTTATGTGTTATAGTGTGTATGTGATTTTGTTATGTGAATTTTAAAAAAATTATAGTTAAAAAATATTTGTATTTGTATACTTTTAAGAATTCAGACATGTTATAACATGTACACATTTTTACACATTTAAAAAGCATACCCATTCTATGCATGGTGTTTACCAAGATTATAAAACATAACACATATGTGTTATTACAATAGTGCATACACATTTTGAGATACTTCATGAAAATGTCCATGAAATTAATCACCATCTCCATGCACTTACCCACAATTCCATTCTGATGCATATGCATTTACGAGGCCACCAAATTAAAACATACTTTATTTAAGACAAATAAATTGTCCTAATGGTTTGATAAGGGAATGGAAAAAAATTTCAAAGGGGTGACAAAAATAGAGAAATTTAACTCGGACAAGGATTTTGAGCTTTCCTCTATTAGACAAAAAAAAGTCTCATGTCCAAGATGAAAATTTAAGAAATGAACCCTTACTAAACTAGGGGCCATGCTTGAAAATTTCTACATAATTTTAAGCATTATAAAATTATAAATAAAACTGTGACACGATGTTTTAAAATACTATGATCTTGTCTCTATGAGGATTCCAATTAGTTTAAACCCAACTCTTGAGAGTAAATTTAAAGGGGATTATGCTAATAAAACATTCAAATGTATATGATTTTCTAATGAATTATAATAATGATCTAATTCTAACATTTAAAATACAATATTAGAAGGAATTTCATTGAAAGGGGATCTTTACCTCATATAAGATCAAGTTAAAAATGAAAAATTAGGGATTCTTAGGTGTCTTGAGTGTTATCACATCCATTAGTTAGTGTTCCATCGATGAATGCACACAATTAAGGGGTGACCACTAAATAAACATAATAAGACCTTAAAAAAGCATGGATTTACAAGAACACAATAAATATACATGTATATAATCAACATAGAAGAGAAAAATGGAGGAGGAATAGAGCACAAGGGTAGGAACATGGTGTGATGGATGATAGGTTGAAATAAATTAGGGGAAACATGAAGGCTCTTAGGAGGACAACCTTTGAAAGGGTTTGGTAATAGGAGGTCAGATGACAATGAAAGGCTTTTTAATAAGGTAATATCTTCTCAACCAAGATGTTTTTAGAAATGCAACAAGGGTAAGAAATTTAAGTAACTTCATCAAGGATAAAGTTAGGATTCATCTAGAAGTGAAAGTTTCTACCAGGATCTCAGAGGATAAACTAAAGGATATTTTAAGGGAAATATCATTAGAAGAGGCTAATATTTTATTTGGGCATATCTGGTTACTTTTTTCCCATCCTTTACTGGATGATGAAGGAGAAGGATATAAAATAAGGAGGATCCTTGTGGATGAGGGGCTTGAGATAGAAGTTTTAGATGTTATTCTATAAGTTTCAGTGGTAAATAATATTTGGGAGATAGTCTCTAAGGAAATAGAAAACAAATACATAATATGTAAATTTGTGGGAGCTTGGCCAAGTCAAGATGCATTGAAAACCTGGATGGGAGTGAATTGGTTCTTCTACCCAAAACTAGAAATAAAGTGGCTAAACAAGGGATTCTTCAAAGTATCATTCCAATCTACTGAAGATAGAGAGAATATTTTTAAAGGAGGACCATGGTTATTTAGAAATGCAAATTTATATCTAAGAAAATGGTCCCCTAGATTTTGATCCATTAATAGAGTGGTTGAAATATGTTTTGATTTGGGTGAGATTGTCTAAACTATCTAGTGAATATTGGAGTGTTGCCATTTAAATGATGTGCATAGAGGAATTAGGGGTTTTTATGAGTTTGGTAGAAGAGATAGATAAGGGCAAAGTGGGAGATTATGCTAGGTTCTGTGTGAGAATATATTTAGGCAAACTTGTACCTAAATCAATAAAATTAGTTTATGACATCTTGAGTTTTATTAAGGAGTTGGATTATGAATGCCTTCTATTTAGATGTTTTGGGTGCATAAAAATAGGCCAGATAATATTATATTTCCTAAATAAAAATATTTATTTTACACTAGTTTCTAGGCTGAAGCACATTAGGAAAAATATTGATGGCAAGTTTAGAAATAGGTTCACCCATTTAAAATCCCAGACTCCTATCAGGAAATGGAAAGTTCATGTCACTTCAAAGGAGAGGAAAAATTACTTCCATTGGAGACATCATCTCCAATTCTTTGATCCAAGTAAGTTTGTATTGTATTTTTTTTAAAAGCTTAGTAGTGGGTTAATGCATGATAATGAGGTTGGGGTGGTGAATAAGGA
This sequence comes from Torreya grandis, assembly GCA_037957365.1. NCBI lineage: Eukaryota > Viridiplantae > Streptophyta > Pinopsida > Cupressales > Taxaceae > Torreya > Torreya grandis. The sequence goes on from JARHVA010003730.1 coordinate 1,523,010, forward strand.
TTAGGTATCTTTAAAGCCTAAATTTAGAGAAGATTTTTAATAAACTACCATGGAGTAAATTGAAGCTATACTTTCATATAAAATAAGGTCTATAATTGTGAAGGAAATCATCTCCTTAGCTTGTGATATAGAACTTGAAGAATTAAGAATTGGGTTTGAAGTGGGGGTGGTGGAAATCCCCCTGCCTCCCCAGGAAGAAAAAGGGTGGGAGAATAGTAAATATAAGGAAGAAACTATGGGAAGAAGTCCTCTTTCTTCTAAGGATCTAAATTTAGAGGTAGAATAAATAGAGGTTATGTTGATATCTTCAAAAATCCTCCAAAATTTGGCTACAACGAGGAGCTATCCATCCTCAAGGTCTTTAAAAGGTAAAGGTAGGAAAAAAAATAGTGAGAGGATTCAATTAGATACACAAGCTAGCTTAGAGCAGGGGAGTCAAAGGTTACTGATTGAGAGGCCAATGGGTGGTAGGGGTATCTTTACCACCAAATTATTATGAAAATATTAAGTTATAATGTCCAAGGTCTAAACACCTATGAAGAGTGCCATTTAGTAAAATGATTAGTGGAATGTTGGAAACCAGATATTCTTTTGCTTTAGGAAATAAATATTGGGAAGAAGGATTGGGCAGTTACCCTTAAAAAATGATGGGAAGGAGTTAAAGGTATTTTTTACACATCTCTACAGGTGGTCTAGCAATTATTTTTCAACCAAAAATGTGTAAGTACAATCTAATTTGGTCAGAACCTTAAATGTTTAATGTTTTGGTTAGAGAATAAGGTGTTATCAATTGCTTCTTGATGTCTAATGTGTATGGGCCCTTGGAGGTGGACGAGAAAAAGCTTCTATGGGAAAAGTTGAGAACTTTGAATGGGGGATATTTTACTATTAATTGGATACTAGGAGGTGATTTCAATGTAATCCAAAGACTTCCTAAAAAGAAAGGGGGTATCATCAAACTATCACAAATGATGACAAATTTTAATAATTTATACTAAGAGGTTGGTTTGGTTTATTTGGAACCTTATGGAACAAACTTTACTTGGAATAATAAGAGGTAGGGGGATCAATTGATTTTAGATAAATGAGATATATTTATTTTAAATTCTTAAATCTTTAATAAAAAATTCAAATTTTTGGTAGAATCAAATTTTCTAATTTGGATCATTGGCTAGTTCTCCTTAAGATGGATAGTGACTTGAAAACCAAAGAAATTACCTTCAAGTTTAAATTTATGAGATTTTAGGATTCATATTTTGAGGAACTTGTTAAGAACTACTAGAAGATTAAGGTCTTGGGTCTAAATGTTTTATTCTATGTCAAAAGCTCCAAAACATCAAAAAGGTAACCATCGAGTGGAATAAGAAGTTTGGTAATATTTTTGATAAAAAAAGAGAAAGTGGAAGTAGAGATGAGTGTTTTAAAATCTACTCTAAAAGAAGGTGAATGGTCTGTGGACTTGTTAACTATAGAGAGGAATTTAATATTAGAACATCAAAATATTATTTCAATGGAAGAGACATTCTGGTGACAGAAATCTAGAGTAGTGTGACTCAAAGAAGGTGATATTAATACAAAATTATTTCATATTTACACTAAAATAGAAATAAATAAGAACATGATTGATGAAATTGAGACCCATGATAAGAGTAATTTGGAGGATATTGAGAAGGAAGTAGTGTATTTTTATCAACATCTTTTGAGGGAAGAAGAGCTAGAAAAAGAGACAACTCAAGATAGGATTCTTTAGAACATCCCAAAGTTGATCACAACTGATATGAAATTCAAGTTGATGGATCTAATTTTAATTTAAGAATCCATAAATTTAGTCTTTATCTTAGGTACTAACAAAGCCCTAGGGCCAGATGGTTTCCAACAAGGGTTCTTCCAACATTTCTAGGAAGTGATTGGTTCATATGTGTGGGAAGTTATGGAGGAAAGCAGAAAAAGGAAGAAAGTGTTGAAGGAGTGGAATAATACTTTCTTAGAAATAGTTTAGAAAAGGAAGAAAAACCTTACATAGGCTCTTTTCACCTATTTACCTTTGTAATATAGTTTATAAGGTGGTTTAAAAGGTAATGTCTTGAAGGTTAAAATATAGCCTTGCGATAATCATTTTAGAGGATCAAGGAGGTTTTATAAGAGGGAGGCATATTTTAGATGGAATTATTGTCTCACATGAAGTTTTTCATTTTATCCATCATTCTATATGGCCCAAGATGTGTATCAAAATTGATATGGTCAAATCATATGGTTAAATTAATTGGAGGTTCTTGGAAAAGATGTTGGACAACTTTGGATGTAGTGAGGTTTTGGATTCAAAATTGTATTTCTTTAGCCTCCTTCTCAATTTTGGTCAATGAGACTAAAATAAGGTTATATTAGTCTTCAAAAGGGATTAGGCAGGGGGACCCAATGTCCCCTTACCTCTTTATAATTATGGTAGAGGTGGTGGGGAGAGCTTTGTCAAAGGCAAGACAAGAGGTAAGTTTGAAAGGGTTATTTCTAAGTGTGAATCTAGAGAGCATTACCCACCTTGAATTTGTGGATGACACCTTATTAAATGACCTTTTAGAGAAAGAAACCTGAGAGTTTAATAAAATTATATATCTATATGAGGTAGTGGTTTGGATAAAAGGTAAGTATTGATAAATCTATGATATTTTTAATTAATGTTTGAAAGAATATTAAAGCTAAAATAATTATCTTGTAATTTGGAGAAAATTTGCTGCTAGGGTCTTATCTTAGAATGCCCTATTTTTAGGGAGAAATATAATAGACTTCTATCACCCAATGATTATCCAAATCCAGAAGAATTTGGAAGGGTGGAAAGGTAAGTGGCTATCATCGGTAGGAAAAGTTTATTTGATCTAAGTGGATTTCTAAGCAATGTCGGTCTATATGTTGTCAATATTCAAAATTCCTAGGAAGATTAAAGAGGGCATAATAAAATTGCAAAGATATTTCCTTTGTAATGAAGTGGAAGGGAAAAAAATTGTTTTGGTTTCTTGGGATAAAATCTGTACTCCAAAATACTAGGGTGGATCAAGGTTAAGAAGGTTGGATAGAATGAATAAAGCTTTGGTATTGAAGTTATTTTGGATAATTTATGAATATAGACATAAATTATGGATTACATTCCTACATCATAAATATCTATATTTAAAATAAATTCTCAGATTGTTTTCCCAATATTTTTTCCCCTAAGGGTCATCCATATGGAAATTTGTGAAAATGTGTAGGGCCTTTGTTCTCACCGGCATTAGATGGAAAATTGGGAGTGGTTAGAATATATCTTTTTGGAGGGATGCTAGGCAATGCTCAGAGACTTTAGTTTCTTATGAGAGTTTGGTATAGCTGGTACTATTTACCAAAAAATAGTGGGGTTTACTAGTAGTAAATTATATAGAGGATGAGAGGGAAGGGAGAAAATGGAAGTTCCTTAAGTGGATGATAGATGAGCTTTAGTTGGATGTAGAGGGATTATTATGTGAGATAAATAAATTATTAATCCTTATGAAGGTTTGGGAAGATGTTCTAATCTAGGAAGGTTGTCCATCAGGGAGTGTGTTAGTAGAGGCAACATATGAGGTAATTCTATGGATTGAAGGTGTAGTAAAAGGTAAGTTCCTTATAGATAAGATTTGGATTCATAAATGGATCCCTAAGGATAATTTATTTCATTGGAAATATACTCTAAATAAGATTTTAAATTTTAATCATAGTAAAATAAAAGGGTTCAAGGGTCTGTTGAGGTGACCCTTATATTACAAAGAAGAGGAATTTGGTGATCATCTAGTTTTGCATTATGATTTTTTTTGTATAATTTGGGGATGGTTCTATGAGGGATTAAAACTTAAAATACCCTTCCATAAGTCTCTTGAATTGTTCTTGTATCAATTGAAGATGAACCTTAAATCCCATCCTTTAGCCATTATTTAGGAAGCATCCCCTATAGTGATAGGCTATAATTTGTAGATTGAAATAAACACACAAATTTTTAGAGATATTTCTCATTCAGAGGATTGGGTTTGGTAAAGTGTGAAAAAAACTTGATTAAAATTACAATAGCTTGGGGTGAAAAATATATCTAAAAAGATCAAAGGAAAGAAGATTGGATGAAGAATTAGGTTGAATATTAGAGGCCTAATAATGGGTGTGAGATGATAATAAAGAAGAAGAAAGATAAACTACAAAGATGGAGGCCACCAAGCAAAGGTGAAATAAAAATGAATTTTTATGGGGCTTCAAAAGGTAATCCAAGACTAACTAGTGCAAGGGGAATTTTTTGAAATGAGGAAGGAAAACTAATTCTTATCTTTGCTCAAACATTAGCAATATATTCAAATAATGTGGTAGAAACAAGGGTTATTCATTTAGGTTTAAAAATAGTAATTAAGAAGGGATGTAATAATCTTAGTATATAAGGTGATTAATAAACTCATTTAAGGGAAAGAAACAACTTGGAGTATTAGGTCAATCATTGAAAACTGTCAGACAGTCTCGATTATGTTGGGGTCAGTGAGTTTTAAACATGTGAAAATAAAAGGTAATGTAGTTGCTGATTGGGTAGATAATAAAGGAATGTAGCTCTAAGAGAAGGAAATAGTAGGTTATAATGAGTGGACTATAAATTTTATAAAAGTAGCTCACACCTTGATAAATGGTGATTTGAGAGGATATCTCAAGTCAAAACTAGAGGAAATCTAAAAAAGGATTAATAGTCTAGTGTGGAAGGGTAAAAATTATTATAGTCTTAAAGATGATCTCCTTTGATATCTTGGTATGAGTTTTTCCTTTTTGATTATAAGATTGTTATGCCTAGGTGGCATAACAATAGTCAAATTAAGTTGGGGCATGTTAAGTCACTCGAACTCAATGATGGTAAGCATTAAGGATCAATCATTATAAAGTGTGTGAGGATGGATGAAGCATTTGGGAGACTTGTTAAGATTATGAGGTGAGATGGGAGTTATATATAATTCTATGAGTTAAGGATTGATGGCATATGTCAAGTTGTGCCTTAGATCTATGTTGAGAAAATGTTTAGAGGAGTGCATTGCTGGGTTGCCGTCAATGATTAGAATATATGGATAGAGGCAAATGAGCTAAAAAAAAGGAAGGTGGTGTAAGCAATGAGAAAGTAGGTAAGAGAATATCCTTTAACACATGGCTAATATGGGATGGAACTATTAATAACTTTGATGAGATGGTGGATAAGGATATCATCAATACTTACATGTGAATTTGGCTCAAGATGATGTGGGAGGTGAAAGAAGGAATGGAGGAGGTGGAAGACAAGGATTAAAAAAATCTGATGAAAGCCTTCTTGTTGGATCCTAAGTAGTTGATCGGATGTAGGAATGTATTCTATATAGCTTAGAGTATTATAAAGGTAAATTTATTTTTGAACGCTGATGGGTCTTTTCCTTGCATAAAGAGCACCTAAAAATTGAGGATTTGGTCTATATGATGGGTTTGTAAGTGGTATAAAATATCCATGCAATTATGGATAAGATAGTCAAGTTGTAGAAGGGTCTGACATTTGTGTCAAAAGGATGGGCACTAAGATCCCACAAGATTGTATTTTTGAACCTCCATGCTATTGTGATGTTGAGGATGTGGAAGAAGGGGAGGTAGGACCAAAACAAGGGATCAAAATAGGGGTGATGGTAGGAGGGAAGTAAAGGGACAAAGTGAATATAAAGGAAAGTGTGGAGGTAATTTGGATCTACTAACTTGTGCAAATAATGATTGTAACTCTATTTTAAGCTTAGTTGGTAGTCTATAGGCATCTAGCCTAATTTTTGTAATGCGTATAATTACCTTTGGGATGTTTATTTTAATTATGTTTATAAATATAATGTTAATTTTTTATTTTTATGATTATGGTGTTCATGGGTGTGTTGATCCCATGATAATGGATAACACCTATTTATCTAATTGAAGGGGTCTGAATCAGTCTTTGCTAGTGGGGTATTCCCCTAGGGTATTTTTTCAAGTACTTTTTTGATCTTGGGATGTACTCATGCTATCTTATCAAAAAAATAAAGATGTTTCTTAAAAATAGTATAAAAATATCTAATATATGAAGTTTAAAAACCTAAAACATTCTACATTCTAAAATAAACACCATCACAAAAACATTTACAAACAAAATTGTGCTATTTAAATTCATTTTACTAACATTATCATATACCAAATCTTGAAATAAAGTTTAAAACCATTGGATCACTTATATAAGTTGTTTAATTTTACTACCATACTTCAAGATTAATGCCTTTGATTTTGGCTTGTAGATTACACTTTATTTATTTGTATTGAAAAGTACACTTTCTTTATTGACTTTGTAAATATCTATACTTTTCCTATGTCCCATACAAGTAAATTAGGTATTGTTTCTTGACCTTGCACATTGAGGTTTTATAATACATTGATTAAAAATATAATTATTATAATAATCCATATTATTTAAGAATATTATTAAAATTAGGATTATGGTTTTGGAGACATATTATTTCAAAATATTCTTAATGTAACTTCTGAATGCTTTGTATATCTTAAGTTTTAGTGGTTTTATTACATATACATACATAAATACATACATACATACATGCATGCATGCATACATACATACATACATTGTGTGTGTGTGTGTGTGTACATATCTATACATACATACAAACATATATATATGTATGTATATATATATATATATATCTATGCATATGTGTGTACACACACACACACACACACAATGTCATGTTACCTTTTAGATTACACATACATACATACATACATACATATGTGTGTGTGTGTGCGTACATATCTATACATACATATAAACATATATCTCTATATATGTGTATGTGTGTGTAATCTAAAAGTAACATGACATTGTGTGTGTGTGTGTGTACACACACACACACACACACACACACACACACACACAGGGATATATGTTTATATGTATGTATAGATATGTAAAAACACACACATATGTATTTAAGTGTAATCTCAAAGGTAACATGACATTGTGTGTGTGTGTACACAAACATACACATAGAGAGATATATATTTGTATGTATGTATAGATATGTACACACACACACACACACATATGTATATATGTACAGATATGTACACACACACACATATATACAAACACACACACACACACACACACACACACACACACACACACACACACACACACACACACACACACACACACACACACACACACACACACACACACACACGTGTGTGTGTGTGTGTGTGTGTGTGTGTGTGTGTGTGTGTGTGTGTGTGTGTGTGTGTGTGTGTGTGTACACACACACATACACAACACACAATGTCATGTTATCTTTGAGATTACATACACATACACACAGAGAGAGATATATGTTTGTATGTATGTATTGATATGTACACACACACATGTATGTATGTATATGTACACACACACACACACATAAATACATATATACATGTGTGTGTGTGTGTGTGTAATGTATGTATGTGTACATATCTACACACACACACACACACACACACACACACACACACACACACACACACACACACACACACACACACACACACACACATGCATGTGTGTGTACACACACACACACACACAATGTCATGTTACCTTTGAGATTACACTTTATTTAATTTTTTGGATTGAAAATTATACTTTCTTTATAAACTTTGTAAATATATATAATTTTCTTATGTCCCACACAAGTATAATATGTATTGTTTCTTGAATTTTTATTTACAGTATGTACATTAAGTTTTTATAATATATAAATAAAAAATAATTATTATAATAATCCTTGTTATTTAGGAATAGTATTAAAAATAAAGTTATGGTTTTGGAGACTGATTCTTTGAAGATATTCTTAATGTGACTTCTTATTTCTTTGTATATATTTTGTTAGTGGTTGTATTGGAAAGATTATTCAACATAAATATAAGAACATAAATATACACTATAAAGGCTAAAATAATATCACATTTCACCACAGAGTCTATAATCATACCTCAATTATTGTATGTTATTGTATGGAGCTTCAAGGTATGTTCCAAACATTTTAGATGAAGAATATATAATAGTTTACATGAGGAAAATGCATATACCATGGAATATATGTAAATATTCTCTAATTGGTAGTTAAGAAGGTAAATAATTTTAAACCAATGGTTACCAAAAGCAATGATGAGTGAAGATATGTAACATTCAGATTTTAAAGGGTATATAATGATGTAAGTGGTATGAAAGAGAATATACGATAACATAATATATAACATTCAAGAGAGAATAATAAGGAGAGAAGAACATAACATAAAGAGAGAGTAATAATAGGAATAAGGTGCAATATATAAAGATATAAAGAGTATAGAGATAAAGTGTGGAGGTATAAAGTAAAGATATATGTAGAGTGTAACATATATTTTATATATATATATATATATATATATATATATATATATATATATATATATATATATATATATATGAATAAAGAGAGTTAGAGTAGGAAACATCTGTGTACTATGTATTTGAACATGTGGATAATGAATGCACATATTAACTAAGGATTAACCCCCACTACTAACCTTTATGTAGCATTATATCTAACTGAGGTCAACTTGAACCTCATAAATATTTGCACTCAAGTAATAAATTTTATGTCAACATTTTGTGGCACTACATGGACTTTGGTTATCTAATGTCTAGAGGATAGTAATTCATACAAAGGAAAAAAAAAGTTTTCTTAAAGAAAAAGAAAATAATTTATTTTCCCCCCTTATATACCTTGTGGAAAGTGGAATATATTAAAAATGTGTTCTAACCCAATCTAAGGTGCTAACCACCTAAGGATGGTGCATAGAAAAGGGGTGATCCTTGAAATGATGTAACTTATAGAGATATCACATATGATGATTTAGGGGTATAAATAGAAGGAAAATATAAGGTGTGATTACGTAAGGGGATTCATAAGATGAAAAATAAAAGGAAGACATTAGATGTATAAAAAATTAAAACATAAGAGAAGAGAAAAATATAAAAGAAAGATAAAAGATAAGTATATAGAAGAAGACAGTAGATTATGAAGATGAAAGTGTAGAACATAATGTGGATAAAGAACAAGAAGAAATTAGTCAAATAAAAGAAAATAAATGATTATTTATGAGGAAGAAGTTAAATAAGTAGAAGTAAAATAAGAGGATAGAGAATAAAATGAAAATGATAATTTAAAAGACACCTAATTTTTAAACCTCAACCAGAAAGATACCACATAAGGATATGAAACATGTAGACCAAGAACCATCCCATATGTTACTAGTAGGAATAAGGAAGAAACCAAGAGAGTGAAGAAGTGTTTAATAAATACATACATTCCAATGAGGAAATAGAACTAAAAATAAAAACTATATAATAGTAATAAGATCTATATCTATTCTACCAATATTGGGACAAAACTAGATGAAAATGCATTTATTTGGTAAAGATATAAAAGATGTATAGAAACACTAATTATTGTTGGATTGATACTAGAGGAATCATGGCATAAATGATCCTAAAATAAAAATATTTGATTTTATGCATATATTATGGGATGAAACATTGAAATGGTAAATGAATATAATCCCAAACCATAATATGACATGGGATGAATTACAAAAGGCATTTAAAAATTAATTTCACTACCTTGATATACCAACATAGAATGTTATTAAGACAAGACACCTTATACATAAGGAGAATGAGATGGTGAAGGATTATGACCTTCATTTTAAATAAGTAGTGAGGAAGTGAGAATAACCATTGAATGAAATAAAAGGATATAATGGATCATATTAGGATTGGTGCCATATATAAGAGATTCCAATAACAAAATGAGGTTTAATACAATCATAAAGACTTTAGAAATAGTGAAAAGATTATAAACACACTCATGGAGAAGGGAGAATGATTATGTGAGAAAATGGAGTTATAAAACATGACTTAAGAGTTAATGCTATTAAGTTTCAAGAAAGAAATTTTGATGAAAGGATAAGTAGGACATTCTACCTCACCAAAGATTTCATCAAGTCAAAAAAGATGATGCATAGTATGTGGAAATGATAGACACATGGGAAAATAGTGTCCATATGATAAATATCACCTCTAAAATATATAGAAAGGTTATGTTATGGATTTTATAGATTTTGGGACCAACATGATCAAAGAATGTGCCCATTTATTGAAAATATTGCATACGCTAATTTATATGAAGCAAGAATACTACAAATGAATAAAATGAGTATAAAAGGATGCTAATAATTTCTTAATCCATACCGTATAGTGGATTAAAGTTATATCAAAAGCCTAATGATAAATTGTTATCAACCCCAAATGCAATATCAAAAACCACCTCCACCAGAGCCAAATGTGAGACCACAAGTCCAAAACATTAGTTTTATAATGGATAATGATGTTGGTATCAAGGAGGAAACTAAGAAGTATACTTTGGAATAAATATGGAGACAATTATGGTCAAAATATAAGAGGATTCTAAGGAGGAAGGGGATATCACCAAGATAAGAATATTATCACTTGATTTAAATGCAGTAAGAAAGGACACATTGTGAGAAATTATATTAAACAATATGGATTCTGTCAGGAAAAGGGTAAACATGATTCATCTAATTTCCCCATAGATGAGAAATATTATAATTATGGGTGCATGAAAATAGAATATATGCTATAAATAATACCTTACAAAGGTAAAAATCATATAAAAGGGGTAACATAGTTATAGGAAATTATGTAGAGATGTAGTGAAATACATAGACCAAACACCCCTGATGCTCATAATGAAAGTGAAGAAGTAAGCCCAAAATGGAAAAAATAGTAATTATGAGTCTAAAAAAACATAAATAAGTGGAGAAATAATCAAAAGAGTTAACACAAAGAAAATGCTAATCAATTTATTAAAAGAATTAGATGAGGAATAAAAAATAGAGAAAGGGAAGAGGATCAACAGATAAAGAAAAATGTAAACATAAAAATAAAAAGTGTTTTTAAAACAATCCATATATGGAAGAAGAAAAATATTTTTTGGATGTGAAATAAAATGGGCATGACTTTGAGAATGGATTGTTGGATTTAGGAGTGGAGATAAACATGATGTCATGTAGTAATTGGAAAATTTTAGGAAACTTGACATATGCAATAACATATAACATATCTCTAGAATATAAAAAGATGAGATCTCCCATTTGTGTGATTTTAGGTGTGGAAGTAAATTTTATGGGGTTTAATAAAAATGTTGATATTTAATTCATGGAAATATATGAAAATGATGCATCATATCAAATTTTACTAAATTCAAAATGGTTCATAGATTTTCATTGGATATTAGACTCAAAAAGTAAATAAATGATAATGGAAAGAAATGGAGTAATATTCCACTTACCATTAGAAATGGGTATGCATTTTGCATGGATGATAACATAGTGTCATTAAGATCATGAAAGTGATCCTAGATTGAGAAAAGACTACAAAGTACATAATGATGACCGTATTAACATAGAGAGTAAAAAACATGAGTCAAAATCATAAGTAGATATTCCACATAAAAAAAAACCTAAGAAAATATTTAAAAAGTGATTCCACATAAAGAGGATGGTTCCTATTTCTACCAAAAATATTTCAAACCCAAAGGAGATATTGCAAACCCAAAATAACGTAGTCCTAAATGATAGTGTAATCCTATAAGAGTTGGGAAAACTGTTGCAACATTATAATATAAATAACGAAGTAAAGAAGCATGCAAAAAACATGAGGTAAGATGTCTTAAAATAGAGAGAGAAGGTGAGAAAGAGTTATTAAGACCATAGATAGATAAAATTAATATTAATACCAACTTTAATAAGTCATTGAAGAGAATATTACGTTGGTGAAGAAGTAAAAGATGTAAAAAGAATGGGAATATTGGAAGAAAATACAAGGAAAGTAATAGTATTTTAGTGCTAGATTGAAGGTATATAACATATATTCAACATAAATGTGGAAAATATTTCAAAAAATGGAAACAGTAAATTTTTTTTTAAAAATAAAATAAAATTACAAAACAATTTTGAAAATAAATGAGAAAAGAATTAAAAGAATACACCCACCCATACACACACACATGGATTGACCATCAATTTTTATATTGGTAATTAACAACTTGATGTGATAAGTCTCAAGGGTGAGACAATGCTTCAAACTAGGGGTAAATGGTGGTTGGAATCTAGCAGATCATTTTGGTGTAAAACAAAAGTCTCACACATATTACATGGATATTAAAGGAAAATATATAGATATAAAAAAGCAATAATAATGTGAAAGTATATTTGAGTACTTAATAAAACCCTATGATATATTCAAGAGCATTAAAACATTAAATAGTGTCACTGCATAGTATAATTATTTTTTAAAAAAATAAAATATTTAAAGTATTGATAAAAGGTATTTGAGGAGCCGTATTTTTACTGTACAAGCACTATGATAATTTGATATAATATTGGAGCACATAATTGACATCATGACCATGTATAACATCAATATAATTAATTCAAAGATTTCAGAATGACCATATATAAAGAAGGTTTAATTTTTATAAGGGGTGTCCTATAAATCAAGTTGGGTGAGTCAAGTAAAGATACTGAGTTATATTATACAAGATGTCTAAGTTTCTAGCTATTGACCATGTTACCTTTATGTGGTAAAATGTTTTGTATCATTTTTTCATAGTGGTATGATGTAGATTTGTGTGTTTGGATTATTCATTTCATGATTAGTTAGGGATGTCTCGAGGATGAGACAAAGTTATAAAGGCTAGGAAAATGTTGGCAGGATTATTCAATGGAATTATAAGAACATAGATATACACTATAAAGGCTAAAAACATACCTCATTTCACTTCAGAGTCTAAAATTATACAATAATTGATGTATGGTATCATATGGAAATTCAAGACAGGTTAGATACATTTTGGAGGAAGAATATATAATATTTTACATAAGTAAAATACATATATTCCATGGAGTATATATAAATATCCTCTCATTGGTAGTTAATCAAGTAAATAAGTGTAAAGTAATGGTTACCAAAAGTAATGATGAGTCAAGAGATGTAACCTTTGGATTTTAAAGGGCATATAATGATTTAAATGGTGTGGAAGAAAATATATCATATCATAATCAATAATATTCAAGAGAGAGTAATAAAAAGAGAAGAACATAACATAAAGAGAGAGGAATAGGAGGAATAAGATGGAATATAGAAAAAGATAAAGAGTATAGATATAAAGAGTGGAGGTATAGAGTAAATAGATATGTTGAATGTGAAAAATGTTTTATAATTATATATGAATAAAGAGAGTAAGAGTAGGAATGGATAATTAATGCACATATTAACTAAGGATGACCCTCCAATACTAACCTCTGTAGATCATTAGCTCTAACTAAAGTCAACTTAAACCTCAAATATCTATAACCAAGTTTCATATTTTATGTCAATAGGTTGTCTTTATGATCTCTTAATTTAATTATAATATATATATTTTTATTTTTTTTAGTTAATTTCATGCTACCTTGTAGATTACACTTTATATATTTATTTGGATTGAAAATTACACTTCCTTTATTATCTTGTTGAAGGCAAGTTATATAGTTTTTATATTGTTTTTTAAATATTTTAATTACATCAATCACCTTCTATCACATGGAGTATTTTATAGGTATATTATATTTGGTGCTGAAATAATCTTAAAAAAAAATATATAGATCATTATTTATCTATGATTAGATACCTTTTTTTCTATAAAATTACATGATAGTTATGATTGGAAAAGACATAGGAATAAAACAAAGATGTGCCAATGAATTATTAATTTAACATCAAATACTTATAAATGTAAAATTCACAAAAATACATAGTACTTGTGTTTTCTTGACCAAATTTGGGTGAATAGATTTTTCCCATTTTTTCTAGTAATGTAATGAAAATATATAATATAATGAAAGGAAAGAAGTAATATTAGAGCTTACATGTGTCACATGTGCTTGATTTCAAGTGGAGATGCCATGGGCCCAATGTAATCACCCCATGTAGAGATAAAATGGTCTATAATATTCTCTTCTTATCCAGAGAGTTGAACAAAACTTCAAGTGATGCCTATGTAGATGAACTCTGATATAAAGTATATGCATATAGAAACCATTATAGTATGGAGAACTAGGATAAGATTTACCCTAATCATTATAGTTTAAATATGTGCATATAAGTAAAAACCATGTATTTAACTTCAAATATAGATAAATCAATATACTACTAGTACAAAAAATGGAATCAATTGCTCAGATGGAATAAGATTCATTTCGGTGTAAAATTGGTGTATATATAATTTTAAACATAATTTGGTGTATACACCATACATAATGACATGAATTTCCATTCCATCTATATAATATAGTGGAAAAAATAAGAGATGAGACCATGTGTCATACACATGACCCAAATTTAGTAATAAAACATATAAAGTCATACAATCTGAGTAAAAAAACTGAATTTTGAGAAATAATTTTGTGGTTATGCAATTGTGTTGTGAAATTCCCCCATTATCATAATTTTTTTTAATTAGATTCATATTGTGTTAAATGAGAAAATATGCCATTCATGTGCCTAGTTTCTTGTGTTCTTATATGGGAAAATAATATAACAATTTACAATAATTTGTAACAATCTTAAGCAATTATTTTTGAAAAAATGTTGATGATACCACTTTATTTGTACAAAATAGAACTTGTGTTACTCTATTTATGGTGTGAACCTATCTAATAATAGAAAGAAAAATCAATGTCTAAAATAAACTAAGTATTTTTTGAGTAATTATATCAATCTATCAAAAACCTATGTCATAATGTGCAAAAACCATGTATAATCAGTGTATAAATTGAGTAAAATTAGAATGTATTGAGCCAATTATGTATAAACTAAAGCATTTTGAACCACAACTAAAAAATGTATTGAGTAGTTTGAATTATATTTTGAGTAAAAATATGACGTGTAGAGAGTTTGCACTATGCTAATTTCTAAATGTGTATTTGTGTTTGAATAAATAACACTTATGTATGCCCCTGTTTTGGTTAGAGGGATGAAACTTGTGTGAATAGAGATCAAACCAAAAAGTGAAAGATGGCATATCTTGAGCTATGAAATTAGTTTATGATTTTATAATGTTTATTCTCAAATTTTTGGTGTGAGTGATAGACTAAATTTTGATTAATATTTATTACAAGTTCCCAAAGCAATAGAGGAATGGCTATGGAAAAATAAAGTACATGATATCAAAGTAACGAAAAGGTTGAAATAGGATAAAAATTTGGGAAACACAAAAGGTGATGTTACGATGTTTTGCATGGAAGAACAATGTTTGAAAATGAGTTACAATTTACAAGATGCCAGATTTTTAGTGTAGAAATCCATGAATTTGACATTTCTACCCCATACTATAGTAATATGGAATAGGTAGGAATATATAAAAAATTCAAAAATTAAAATTTGAATTCATTTGAAATTTTCAAATAGTGAAAATTTTGAGCTCTAAGTTGAAATATGTAAAAAAATGTGTTATTTCATGTAGTCGAATTGAGGATGTGAAGGATCTCATTGAATAAGAGGATGTGGGACTAGTGAGTACCAAAATAAACTTTTCTCCTTTGGAAAAAAACTATTAAGATAATTTTATTTTATTTTATTTTCATTTTAAATTTTATATTTATAGGAGTAGTCCCATCCTTGATGGGTTGATAGTGTCCTGAATAGTTGTAGGTTTACATAAAATGTTATAGTATTATCCAACATTGTTGATATTTAGGAAGAAAATGTGTTCAATTTTGTTTTGATTACTAAATAAATCATTTTGTATTTAATGGTGTCACTTTTAGGCATATATTTTGGCATTTCTAATATAAAATATAGTGTTTTTGATTTTGTGTAAGGGGGCATTTATTTTAGAGAGTTACAATGGGGTTAGATGATGGATATGATTCATTCGCTAGCCTTATCTAATGATGAAAAGAGTGTTATTGAGAGAATAGTCCTAAGTTACATGGGATGGTTATATTTTATGCCTTATGATGTACACATGATGAATGCATTAACCAGGTGATGGGATGTTGACACTTTCATATTATGGTTACCCACCGACGAGATGGCAATGACTTTGAAAGATGTATAGAAGCTAATAAGAATTTTAGCTACTGGTAATAGGGTTATATTTCATTGTGATATAGGTCTAGGCCCCAAGGATATTTCCCACACACATTTTACTGAGACCTCTTGGATGTAGACATTGTACTAGAGATTTAGATGTTGTATTGTTTGAGATTGTTTTATTGGGTGCTCCATAAGTGCAAAAGTTTCTTGTTATTTTATTGGCATCATTTTTATCTATAGATGGTGGTGGTGTCTTTATATCTTACAAGATGTATTCCATTATTTATAACATTTTAAGGTCATGGTAAAATGCATTCCTAGGGTCATATGATGCTTGCACATTTGTATCATGATATATACTAGTTTACATAGGAGGAGTTTAGCATCAGTATAGGATAAAAAACACTTCTATACTACTAGTCCTACAAAAACATTATAGTCACTAAACTAGTTAGAATGACTTGTGGTAATTGGGCACTCTCTTAGGTATTTTCACAAAGATGGGTTGGCATAGGGTATATGTGGGATTAAATCATCATGCAATCTAAGAGATTGCTTGATGAGTTGACCTTGAATTCAATCATTTAGAGGACATATAGAGGATTTGTTGGTTGGATAGAAATTGGGAATAGTTATATCATGATCATGTTATTTGTTGGTATTAAAATTAGTGGCATAATTTTTATGAGTAGTTCTAGTATGAGAATGTTAATCAGTAGCTCAATGCTTGACCAGATGTGTCCTCATCTTTTTGGGTGTAAGCCTAGAGTGTTATAGCTCTAGTGAGACCAACAAATAAAGGTAAACCATATGACATGGGTCTTCTATCCATATCTATGGATGAGATGGATCTAATCATAAAGATCCCAAATATAGATGATGTGGGGTCTATAGATGCATATATTGCATGGTGGATGAAGCATTAATGGTCTAGACTATTCTTAGTTAGAGGAGATGGGTCTATTGATGATGTAATAGATGTGCCACATGTGAGGTCTACTATAGGTATAATATGTTTGAGTTAATTTGTTAGCATAGTTATATTTTTGGATTTGTGAATGATAGCTAATGTCTTTCTTTTTTGTGTTTATATAGGTGATGAGAAATATTGGATTATGATGAATCATTGAGCCAACATTGCATGAGTTAAAGTTTTATGTTCCCAATGACATAGTGGAGGGTATTATTATTGATTGAGTGAAAAATGTTTCTAGGGTACATGCTCTATTATTTGACCATGTTGTGATTTCTAATACTACTTATGTTTAGGCTACTACAGATCAAGATGAGCTAAGTGCATACTTAATGAGATCATAGATTCCACCACCAGACCTAGCTTCTACTTTAGGTCCATTATTACTAAATGATTATGTGTGATTACAGAGAGAAAATGGATCTAAAATCTAGAGAAACTATATATAATGACATGGAGCAAAGGGAGAGGTCAATATTTAAGATGTGAGGTGATCCCAAGGTGTGTACTTCTAGGGATCCATTGTTAGTAGAGATAGAGGATGTTGACATGGACGTGGAGGGTCATATGGCCCATTCCCTGATTACATGGTAATGGATAACTTGAAGTAGTTTTTTTAATTTAATTTGTTATGATATTATAGAATTTGCATAGTGTTCTTTGAAATGTATGTTTTATATTATTATAAAATGTAAAATTTTAGCATTTTATAATTACATTGTGTATCTAAGTTTTATGTGAATAAGTATCAATACCATACATAATCATCTGACCAAATGAAAGGCATAAAAAATGTGAACCACTTTGATCATTATGTATGTCTGAATCACTGTAGTCTGGTTGTGGAACTATCTTGGTGTAAATAACAATAGTACGAATATGTGTAACCTTTGTCACAATTTTTTTATTAGATATCAAATAGTCATTGTTGATTTATTTTTATTTCCTTGTATTAAAACACTAATATAAGTTTTTTTAGATTTATACACTGGCCTCCACTGTTGTTGAACTAGTGACATAATGGATCCTTCATAACGTAGTTTTCTAGATACATTTCTAGCCACATGATGACTGACCATTAGTTCTTGAACAAGATCATCCTAGGATAACTCAATCATGGTATAATATGATATACTATAACAAGGAGAGAGAGGTCTAGATGTCATCTTAGAAAATGTGATAACACCCTTATCAACATACTATTCAATCTTACCTCTAAGTGCACAACAATCATTATATTAGTGACCATTAATGTGATGATAGTTACAATAAGGTCTGTTTATGATTATGTCTAATCAATGTGGTGGATTACAATAATTTGGATGAATATTAATCATCCTCTTATCTAACAATATCATAATAATGTCATGAGGCTTATCTCTAACTGAATCAAACTATATAGGTTGATTTTTATTATAAGGTGCTTTTATTACTATAGAAGCTAATTTGAAAACTGAATATTTCCATTTGTTTAGTATTTTAACCTATTTATTTTGTGGAATATTTGATTTGGGATAAGGTGATACATTTATTTAATGAATTTATATGACTTAGTGGTAATAACTCAATATAAAAATCTGCCTTTATATTTTTTTTCACAAGTCCTAATTTCTTCTCTAATGCAATAGTCTAATAACAAAGATTATTAAAAGGATTAGACATTTGATGAAAGATATTTTATTTAATATGGAATATGAGACCCATTACAAATATATATTGAGTCTCTACATTTGATGATTGATAAATTAATTTTTTCATGTGTCTTAAACCATAATATATAATCATAAACTAATTCTATTTTCCCCTAGTGTTATGATGGTAATTGCTCGTATGATTTTCCTTGATGTTATGATGGTAATCACTCGTATGTAAATTTGGGTACCTTAATCTAGATAAAGTGCATAATAAATGCTTACTCTAACTTATAATATGTTTGTAAAGATCCACTAGGAAGATAATGATGAAACCAATTCAATGCATCATATTCTAAGATCTTTGGAAATAACTGTAGTAAAATCTAAATACTAATGTAACCATTCTTATATATATTTATAATGTTTGATATGTAAATAACGATCCCAATGTCCATTGAAATTATAAAATATGTGTATCTTAAAACCACATGTTAATGGTGCATACACAATATTGTGCACTATAGGGTTACCATAGATAGCATTCAAATAAATCAAAGAGTGATATGCCTTACTTTATAATTTAATTTTATATAATTTATGTTATAGAGCACCAAAAACATGTACTAGATAAATAACCTCTTGTGAATGCATGTTAAGATCGTTAAGGGGTTCATTTAATAATTAGATTTTATTTTTAATTTTATCCATTTGTACATTATCTGTAATAAGAGAAGAAGGATTATGAATGAATTATTATCTACAAATGGTAGGCTTGGGAGATTCATTGGTAAATAATGTATCATTAGTTTGCAAAGTATCAAGACATTTAAATTAAATATAATAAATAAAACTATTATTATCATCACTAGAATCAACATGCTTACTATTTTCCTATTGAAAATTTCATTATTGAAATAGAGAATCAACATCACTAGAATCAACATGCTCACTACTAAAATAGAGAAATAACACTACTATTCTTTCAAGGGAGAACTAGGAACATCATCATGAGATATAACACATTACTATTAATAAATACATAATTTTATTTATCATGTGACATACAATCATCATCAATATGAGGGGATGGTAAAAAATAATTTATAATAGGATTAGTAGAAACATTTTCCTCTTCATTATAGACATGATAGTCATCATCATTCCAATTTTCATCATTATTGCTATATTTTTCATTTTTAGAATCAACATTTGAAATAACAACACTTTCATGTTCATAAGAAGAGGGTGTAAAACATGCATCTATATTTTATACTTTGTTCAAATTATTATCACATGTAAAAGGAATGTAAGTTTAATTTCCATTATCAATATTGGGAATTGAAACATTATCATTTTGAGAAGGGAAGAAAGAGGATAAATAGTTACATTTTATATCTTGCTTTATGTATCATCACATTCAAAAGGAATACTATTTTATTTTTCATTATCAACATTTGAAATATCATGTTTATTGTTATGAGAAGATAGAATATCAAATGTATTTTCATTTTATACCCTAGTCCTATCATTATCATATGCAAAATGAACATTAACATAATTGGAATGCAATTGTTGAGATACAAATTTGT
Organism: Torreya grandis; assembly: GCA_037957365.1. Lineage (NCBI taxonomy): Eukaryota > Viridiplantae > Streptophyta > Pinopsida > Cupressales > Taxaceae > Torreya > Torreya grandis. Next base: position 1,543,467 of record JARHVA010003730.1, read on the forward strand.
CTTTTTCATTATGTAACGAAATTTTAAATTTTTTTAATTTATATTTTGAAATTAAAAAAAGAGACATAGAAATAGTTTTTAATAACCTAGGAGTATTATCAAGTAATGCATAAAATACAAGGGAATCTTTTGGAATTATATTTTTATTTTTTTTCCATTTTTTGTAAGAGATAAAATAGAGGAAATAGGAGAAGAGAATTCATATAAATCACTATATTTTTCACATTGATTATCAATTGAATAACATTCTTCATTATCATCATGATAAAATTTATCATTATCATCATTATACATATAGTCATGCTCTTCATTAGTATCTAACACACAATCTTGATAATTAGTCCAATCTTTATAAGGAATGCCTAAGAATTTTATTTGAAACCTTAGGCCAACAATTTAGAAGGAAAACCCTAAGGAAAATTAGGGCTTGTGATGTTCAACAAATAAAATAGGTTGAACAATATGTTTTATTCAAAATTGATATCAGGGAAATAGATCTAATAGATTTTAGATTAAACAAACTAATTAAAATATATTTTAAGTAATATATACATCCACACACACATCTATTTATAACAAATAAAAATTTAAGTTTTTGATTAAGAGATGAATGAATTAGAACTTATATATATTTACATTACATAGAAATGTAGACGATCATGATTTATTGTAGCATTGACTAAGGTACCTCCTAATCCATAATTCTTTTACTCTTTTACTAATTTGGATGTGATTAGTGGATTTTGTCAACAATGATATGTGCCTTTGTCTAGATGGACTGGTCTTGTCTACATTGACTATGGATGACACTTATAAATTATGAAAATGTGAAAAGTAACTATATATTTATTTTTACCTAGTGGGATCATGCAATATTGTGTTACATTTTATGTTTTTATCTTTTCTTCTTTAAAAAAAAAACCCTAGCAAGATCCTACACAAAAAACCATTAATAAAATAAGAAAGGGGGGACAATGGGTAAAGGGAATAGCTGAGGTGACCTCAAAAACCCCTTTGTAACTGAGTGTTTCATACATAGTCCCCAATAAGAGACCTTAAGTTGATGTATTTCTCCATATCATGTGTGTGTGTGTGTGTGACTAGATCATATGCATTGTGAATCTTAGTTTTATTCACCTAGGCCCTCCTCTTGTTCCAAACATGAAATCTAGATGTACAATACAAAATTTAGATAAAAAATGCATATATTAGGTTTTTTTTATAGTGTATTGTCATTTTTATATGATTTTATAGATAGATAAGAGTTACATGTAAAATTTCTCTTAGGACTGTTTAAATAAATGACTCACAAATTCAAATTTTGAAATCCCACTAACATGTTAAACCGAATCAAAAGAAATAAAATAGTCATAAAAGATACCCAAATGAAACATGACTTTGAAAAGTACCTAAAAGTGATTTAGGATAATATTGCTCTTTTAAGATAATCACACACAGTGTGATAGTTCAGAAGGAGTAGTTTTTTTTAAAATCAAGAAGACAATAAGAAAGAAGAGAGGAAGGACCGATGATCCCTATGACCTAGATTAGAATTGAAATTGAATAATAATGTAATGAGAACATCAGCGTGAGGGATCAAAAGAAAAGACATAGGAATAAAACCAATATACACCAATGAATTCTTAATTTGGTATTAGGAAATTCTAAATGTATATGTCATAAAAGACATACTACTTATGTTTACTTGATCAAAATTTTGTGTTTATTATAGATAGATTTTTTATTTATTTAGATTTTTAATTTTGAAAATCAACTCTAATTTCAAGTAGATGTTTATTTAAATAATTTTATATAATTATTTTAATTCATTCATGAAGAATCAATAAAGATTAGTGTTCATGAAATTATGATTAAATTGTGCCTATTAATATTTTTCTTTACTAGTTTATAGTTTCATCAAAAATCCATATTTTAATATGATGTTGACTGTTATCTTCATTTGAGAATTAGGTACAATTATGATCTCTAGGAATACATTTATAATTATAATCATAGGGTGTTCCTAATGTTTATTATTATGCATGATACACCATACAATATTGATGTCAAACCTTGGTAATATTTACCTTGGATTTATGGGGTCAAGTTATTTACTTTGTTTGACAGTAACATGTATTAAATTAGAGGACAATGAATAATGGCCTAAATTTCAAAGGTGACGAAAATTGTTTTATTGTGCCTATTGTGGTAATTGTTATAGAAAATATTTTGTGCATTTGCAAATAATGTAAGCTCATACTTGATATGAAAATATAATAACTTTTTGAATCAAACAATGCATATTCAGTTGGCTCTTTTGGAAAAATTGTTATTGTTGTTGTTGTTGTTATTATTATTATTATTATTATTATTATTATAATAATAGTGTAATTAAGCACTCAACAAGAACTACTTTCCTCAAAAAGGTAAATTTTTATTCTAGAACCATGACACTTTTCCTATTAAAAAATGTTTATAGACATAAGCCAAAATGTTCTTAGACTATCCGTACAAAACTTTTCTCCTTTATTAACCTATTGAATGATGAATGCACTAAAGAATATTTTGAAAAAGACAACATAGAGCCATGTAGTCATGCTCTTAGTCATCATCATGCATATATATAATTCTCTCATGTTTTTCATATAACTATTTAATTTTTAAATAAAATAAGTATTAAGACTTTTGATGCCAAATAACATTTACCTCTTTGTGTTTTAGCTAATTTGTATGAATTGGGGTGAGCACTTCCAATTTATATATTTCATAGAAATAATGCTATTTTTAATTTTTATTATTGACTTATGAACTAAACAATTTTTTTTTTGAGGTTTGGATACATTTCATTATGATCATTATGCTTTAAATCCACTTTGTTAATCTTCATAAGTGGAAAAAATTTTTTGGACCATACTCTACAACCCAAGATTTTATAACATAGGATTTTTTTTCGATGTTATTTTAAACTTATCCATTTTTTTTTGCTTATAATAACAATTAAAATTTTTTTTTACATAGATATTGCATAGTCATTTTATGTTACTTTATTTGCTCAACATTAATTGGGCATTTCACAATCTCTATCTTTATTGGAAATAAATATATTTTTCCATAATTTAAATTCATTTATGCTCTATTTATTACATTTCTATTTAGTTTCATCTTAATTAAATCAATTACAATTACTTCTAATAATATTATTAATCATGTAGCTTATTTCTTCTATATTCATGTTATTGTTATTTTTTTAAGCTTTTACAATTGTGGTGGTAATGTTTGTCTAGCTAGGCAGATTTGTGAAGAGTTTTTTATGGATAAATTTATAACAACATTTAAAAAAAATTATTGCACATTATTTAAAGCTAAATACTTTTTCAGTTTTCAAATTTTATGTTTAAATGTTATATAGGCTCTAAAAACTTTTATAAAGGCTTCAAGTACATTCATTTTTTTAATAATTAGTACTTATGTACTAAACAAGAAGTTTGTGTTTTCTTTTAATATTTTATGTGATGTGAACTTCAAACGTATTATTATTATTATTATTATTATTATTATTATTATTATTATTTTTATTATTATTATTAAATCTATTGTAATTAGAAAAATTCTTGCTAACCAACAACAAATCTACTAAAAACCTCTCATAATATTATTCCCTATTTATACCCTTTTCAATGTTCACTTTTCATTTCTAATTTTGAAAAGGTCAGAAACCAAGTTAATCAATCATATGGAAATTAAATTGAATTACTTTAATCAGTATAAGATTTTGATTAAATTCAAAATAGCCTTGTATTTTATAGTAGTTTCCTAAATATTAAAGATGTGGAAACAATTAGGTTTTCTAAATTAAAAGATATTTAAAAAAAAAAAACCTTTCAAAATTATTACTACTATTTTGTTTATGAATAATAAAACCCACTAATTGAATTTAAGATATAAATGTTTTGGAGGTGGAAAATTATTGAATAAAATTTGACTACAAATTTTAAAAATAAATGATCTTAAACAATAAGCCTATAATTAATATTTAAGGTTTAGCCTAAAAATAGGGTAAATTTCATCAGAAGGACTCATTAAAAAATATTTTAAATGAAAAAAAAATTCTTATAATATTACTAATCTCATTCCAAAATTAATTTCATGATTTTTTTCAAAAAATAAATTTACATAAATATTAATTATTAGCATTTGGACCAATACACATTCAAGATAAAGCTGAGTGAACTCCTTATCCTCATTTTTAGATTGAATAACTAGTTGAATGCATATTAACAGTGAAAAATGAAATCTATGCGAAGAAATAAAACTCAAAAGTATTGAAATTTATTATGACAATTAAAAACTAGATACCATTATACATGGTTAGATTTAATTTAGAAAAAACTCTCAAGCTTTACAAAATATTTTCTAATTTTTTTGTAAACCTATTTATATTTAAAGAGACAATTGATACATGACTTCCACTTAAAATTCCCTTGGAATTATACCTTGAAAGAATAGAAGATCATAGAGTGCCACTTGAAACTTCAACCAACCATATGCTTTCCTTTGTAAACCTGCATACATAGATTTTATTCTCATACACTTGTGTCATATCTATAATGGAATCATTTAAGATAACTCTATAATTTGTCTAAAATTACCAAATTACCATATTCAGTGTACACTACTGGATTTTTTTAATATTTTTGATAAAAAAATTGATCTCAACTATGAATTATGTTAATTTTATTCTCTTAAACCTCAAAACATTCAATATGCGTATCTTAGTTTCACTATAGAAGTTTTCAAAATGGAAGTCACCTGTGAGCTATGTTAATTGGGTATAATTTTTGGATATAAAATGTAGTTTTAGTTTAAATTAGAAAGGCCACTATATATGTCTAATATTATTCACCCCTCAATACTATGAATTAATGAAAGATGACATTGATTTACTCTTACATTTTGGTCTCTATAAGTTTAGTTTACAATAAGTTCATAAATTTTATTTTAATGGATAATTTGGAGCATCCATGTGTTGTGATAATGTAGCCTCGAGGTCATAGATGTCATGAGATGCCTCATTAAACTTTTATATTTACTTTATTCTCCAAGAATACATTATATATTAATTTGTTTCTATATTTTCTTAGGTTTGAGTGATATTTGTCATCACATTTGTCATGGCCATATGTCATCATCTGATAAGGTTTGGAATTATTGAATCCAAGTAGTCATTATATTTTTTCATTTATCATGATCACACAGAGAAATACACGTGACCATTTATTTTCACCTCATGTTCATGAAATCATAGAGGCTTTTTTATTCTCAATGTGAACTTCAAAAAATTGTGCAGATTTGTGGATTTATGAAATCCAGTATGTACTCTCCCTTTTATAAATATCTTCTCCCATTTTCATATCACATATCCACACGTAAAAATCTTGTGAATTGAGTCCTTATAAGATTTAAGTCCTTTTTTGCCTTTAGCCTTTCCTGCATCCACTAAAATTGAAACGTGTGGCAAATGTTGATTGATTTGTAACCACATGATCATATATTATCATAATATTTCATATTAATTTATTCAAATTCCATGGATCCATTAGATAATGAAACCTACTTTATATTTGTGAACTATATTAATTAGAATATTTTTTTCATATCCAATTCATTATAATTTTGAATTCAAAATGACATAGTATGTCCAATATCATTCAACCCTGAAAGCTATGAATTAACGACAGGAGATGTGGATTAATATTTTAATTTTGGTCACTATAAATTTAGTGAACAATGATTTTATGGATTGATCTTAATAGATAATCTCAACTTTCCATGTGATGTAATCATGTAGTTTTGATGGAATGAAGGTCAGGAATCCCTAGTTCGCTTTTAATACCCAATATATTCTTTGTGGATGCATAATATTATTAATTCAATCTATATTGGCTTAGATTTAAGTGTTATCTTTCATCACATTTATCATGATCACGTTTCATGATTTTTATAGTGTGGCTTTGTTTAATCAAATCCTTCATTCTCTTTAACCATTAATTGCATTCAGACATAGACATACATGTGGCCATTTATTGTGCCACAAAGTTATGGAGTCACTTAGGCTTATTTATTCTCAATGTTAATTTTAGTGACTTGTGCAAATATGTGATCTATTAATTCTAATTTTTACTCTCCTTTGTCTTAATATCTTCTCTCTTTTATATATATTGTCTCCACATGGTGACATATTTTGAAATGAGTTCTCATAGGCTCAAAGTATTTATTTACATTTGAAATTTATTGTGTCCTTTTAAATTGGAAAATGTGGTACTCCCTAATTACTGCACACTCATGGGCTCATGAATTATTGTAAGCTTTCAAATTGATTTACGTAAAGTCATGAATATTTTTTGGAGAATAAAATCCACTTTATATATTTTTATGTCCACACATTTACATGTATAATGAATAAAAATGATAAAATTATATTAAAAAACACTAAAAAAGTGCATATATCATTTAATAAAACTTGTGATATCTGAGAAGAGACATGATGATTATCTAGGGGATATCCATTTTATCAAACCTTAAAACATTCATGTTAGGAACCTAATTAAAGAATAATTAGTATAAAAATAAAATATAACCAATATGCACTAAATGGAAAGAGAATAAAAATATTTTATTAAAAATGATATAATCTTACTGCAAAGTATCATATGACTCTTCAAGTGGACAACCACCATTGAGCATAACTCAATACAACATATTACACAAGCCCTCTATTTAAACTATTATTATCAAGAAAACTAGTACCTGACATAAATTTGGGATGATTAAAATTAACAAATATGATGACTTAAAAATCATATGAAGTTGATATTTTATTAATAATACCTAGTACAAACTAAACAAGTTAGCACAAATGTGTCTTAACATACCCTCTCACATAGAAAATCTTTGTTCTCAAAGAGTGAGATGAATAAATTTCTATTGTGATTAGAGTATGGATTCTCATGTCATGTATTCCATCTAGATGTCATGCCATCATACCAAAATCATGGTGGAAGTACAATTTTGGACTTGGAAAGAGCACTTATTGAGGATTGAATAAGGTTCTAAGAGGATAGATCTTTAGGTTTTAAGATTAAGGAGTGTTTTTTAGACACAAAAAGGTTGAACATTGACCTTATTTAAACATGATACATGGAAAAATTTATGGATCTTGGAGGATGAGGGAATTTACAACTTGTATGTTACAATAAAAATCTTGGAAAGCACTTTATAAGGACCCTAAAACTTTGATGCAACTCTATGAGATCCCTTTAGATATAGAGAGTATTGCTTATAAAGTTAGATATAGATAAAAATAATGTCATTAAAATTAAAATACCATTCTAAGGGGTGTTGATAAAATTTTGTATTCATGCATTTTTGTGCTATATGGAGGCTATCCTTGAGATTTTGGAGGATAATTACACGTGTGCAAATTGTGCCATAAATTACATATACCTTGGAGCTTTATGGAAGGAATGTTTGAATAAAAGGTAGTGGTTGAATGTAAATGGCCTCATATGGGGTCATCTTGGTGAAAATATGGTATGTAAACTTATAAAACCATTCAACAAGTGGTAATCATTTGACCTAGTGAGTATGTTGATTAGAGGCAAAATAATGTAGATAGGTCTCCAAGAATTTTTTGAATTTTTTTTATTAACCACAAGTTTGTAGATGGTAGGTATATACCTCATTAAAATAAGGTGCCATAGTGGTGGAAAGTTACCTTATATAAATTATTAATACAATTGAAATCACAACCACACATAATTATGACAAGTATCCTATGGTAGCGGCATATTTGAATGATAAAAGTTTGAGCAACAATGGAGGTCATAAAAGGATGGTTGAGGGGGGGGGATGATAAATATTAGAGATATAATACACCACCATGAGAGTCACTAATTTACCACTTGACATGGATATTCCGTCAACATGAAATAGCTAGCCATACTCGGATATAGATAGGCAATGATTAAAGCATGCTTATGGTGGAAAAAATTTCCTAATTATTGTACTAGCATGTTTCACATTATAACATTAAATGTTTTATGTATTATTTAATACCTTCCTATAAAATATTTTGGAAGATATTTTTAAAAGTTTTTAAAAAACCTAAGTGGTTAGCTAATGGAGAGGCATGCAACTCTAATATAATTTTATATTTCAATATTATTAAATTTGGTGTGAGTAACATACATCCTTGTGAATTAAATAATGACCATCCAAAGAGTAATTTGGTCAAGGGGAAAGGTTAGTGGTCACTTATTGAATGAGTTTCTAAATCTAGGTGTCATGTGACCATTCTTGTTGTGCCTGATGCACCTAATCTAGCACGGGGAAGGATAGTATGCACAAGGTTGTCTGTTATTCACACTTTCAAGATAATACATATGTGACAACATTGTATTTACCCTTATTTTATTTAATATCATAGTTTTAGTCCATTAATTTTATCACCGACTTTTATTTTTTAGGTAAATAAATTATTTTCTCCAAGAAATACTTAAGGCCATGGTGATCATTATTGATGAAAGTTCCTCCTGACTATGTAAGGGATTCACTTGTTGATGACATGGAGTATAACTATCATCTCTTTATATTATGTGTATTGAGAAAAGGTTTTCTTCATAAGTGCTTGATATTTAATTTAAGGGGTCGACCTATTGCATTAGAACAAATCCAATGCCACTTCCTAAGGCATCACTTTCAATGAAAAATGGTTTGGAGAAGTTGAGCATAGCCATAATAGGTATAGTGCACATTAAATTCATGAGAAATTGGAATCATTTTCTGATACCTTAAACCAATAAAAGGCATATTTTTTTAACATGGTATTAAATGGAGTGATAATTTTCCCATAGTCCATTTATTTATAATACCCAATTAGGACCAAAACATTGTGAAGACTCTTGAGTGATTTGGAATTAGGTGAATTTTTAATATCCTCATTTTTTTCAAGATCCACTTTGATGCCTTCCTTAGAGACAATACGTCCAAGATACTCAATTTCATTTTGGCCAAAGGCATACTTGGACATTTTGGAACATAAGTGGTTATTAGCAAGGAGTTGGAAGGTGTGGTCCAAATGTATCACATGCTCTTCCTAGGTACAACTATAAAAAAATATGTCATCAAAGAAAACCTAGATGAATTTGTGTAAAAATGGCCATAATATATTATTCATTAATCTTTAAGTGGTTACATGAAAATAAATTCATAATGGTGATCATGAGATAAAAAAATGTGTCTTGGAAATATCATCTTCCTTAATGTGGATCTAGTGATAGTCTGATCACACATCGAGCTTCAATAAATAATGATCTCTATGCATTTTTTCCAACAAATCATCAATAATTGGAATGGGAAACTTGTCTTCAATAGTGAGTTGATTGATTGCATGAAATTAAATATAGAGGCATTAATATATATATTTATTCTCACCCAACATATATGATAAGAGTAAGGACTGATGTTGGCCCTATTGACTCTACCCTACCAAAATTCTATCACCATTTTTTATTTCATTCATATTTAGAAATGGGTACCAATAAGGTCAAATTTATAGTTTTACACCACATATAATCATCTAAATCACATGGTCTTCAATATATTGTAGGGTTAACCCTTTAGGTTCCTAAAAAATAACTCAATTCCTGGATAAGAGTTTTGATAAATCTTATAGATTCTTGGAATATGAGAATTCATTAAACTAAATGGTGAAAATATGGGAAAAGTACCATATGATAGGGATTAATTCCCAAATCCATCATGCTCTTAAAATTATATTGCAACCTCCTAGAGGTATAACAAACATGTTTGATTTCAAATTATAATCCCTTATCTAAATGCATACATTGTGGCATTTTCTCAAGTACAAGGTAAAGTTCCTCCATTGGTGATCGTGACTTTAAAATTTTATAAAAGATAAACATAACATTCAATGTATTTGGCCATATTAGGATCAATAAATTTATGTGTAGTGCTAGAGTCAATGAGCATAATTAGGGGGTGTTTCTTAAAATAAACTTTTACTCTCATATTATGAAGAGTGAAAACGCTATCCAAGGGATGCATTGAAGTTTTGGGGTGCAACTCCATGATGTTAGGTTATTCAACTTTAGGTTCTTCATCATGGGAATGTTGAGCATATTTACATTCTTCAACATTAGGTGGTGACTTGATATACTAAAAATATAAGTTATATTTGATGCATTTGTATCCTCATGATAAATTTTTATCAAAATTATAACATAGCCCTTTTCAAGACAAACAAACATTTTTAATTTTGTAAGGAGTTTAATGGGGGTGACTTTTAGAGGTGGGTTTGTGACTGGTCATGGTGTTGTATATGTCTTAAAAGAACAAAAAATGGAATATTGACATTGGAAGGTGATCTTATCTTCCACAAGATTGGCCAATCCTAATGCTTCCATCATGTTCTCTAGATTAAACATCTTGACCTCTACACAAATTATATATTTGATTCCACTGATGAAATAACTCTTGAAAAAATCATCGAGAACAAAACAAATCTTGAAAAAATCATCCCTCATGGGGTTTTTATGATATTTTTGATACCATTGGCACCACTGGATAACTTCCTTCTCTCATTGAAATAATGTTATGGGTACCTTGTCTACCAAGAATATATTATGCAAGCTGAAATACTATTTAGCATAGTAAATCAAGCTAGTTGGTTTTGTACAATAAAATTTTGAAAAGTCCAATTTAGTTCCATGTGGTGTGGTTTGGGATATAAATCCACCTTCAGAATGTCAATCACTATTAATTCTATTTGATATCATGATATTTTGTATATTGATTCCATGTAGTCATTCATTCAACTCAGTGAGTCAGGAGTTGAGTTGAGATTAAAATTTAGCTCAGAGTTCCTCAATGTTTTATACCACAATTGGATTCAAGCATAGGTGACAAACATTTACTAGAGGGGTCCAAGGGTTTGGAAAAATATTTACTAAATTTATATGCTAAAATTATCTACTTGATGAGATTATACAATCATATAATTTTCACGAGTGTAAAAAAACCTTTTATCAAGTCTACAGGTGAAAAATAATTTTGTATGGAATTTTTTATTCCAAAAAATTAAAATACCCATTACAATGTGTTAGAGGTAAAATCACTAGGAGGGTGGGTGAATCAGTGAACCCAGATAATCCAACTTCAATTTCAATCCTTTCAAACTCTTAATCAATTACCACAAGCATTTCATGAAGCATACATATCATTCATAATAATGAACGAGAGAGATAATGCAAGATCAATCACATAACACAGGACATATGTGGGAAACCCTCTTGGGGGGAGAAAACCCAATGGAAATTATAATAGGACTACCATCCTATAATAATAAGAACCAATTTAGACTAGATAAAACTGATTAAATAACTACCATCCCTTATTTTAGTGAGACTGCAATCCTACAAGGAGTTACTACACTTGTCTAGCTAAGCTACCACAAAAACTAGATCTTTAACAAGTTTCACCTTGAAAGGAGGATACAACCCCCTAGATGTTGAGCAAACACAACAAAATATAAGAACATAAAATCTCCTAAACACTAATTTCCTACCAATCTAATAGAGATACAAAGTATATCAAATCTCTTCAACTCTACACACTCAATGCATCCAAAACCACCTTTTGGATCACTTTTTACTCCTTAACAACAAATCTATCACCACATCAACAACATGACCAAATGGTCATACACACAGTCCATAATTTGATCTTTCTCTCAAATTAGCCACCAATCTCACACAAACACCATTTATCATTTGCTTACTCATAAGACATCCAAAACATCCTTTTGAATCATTCCAGACCTCTTCGCTCATCCTCAACCTACAAGAGAACTATTATGACATCAAAAACATGACCTATAGGTCATACACATAGTCCTAAAATTGATACTCTCATTAAGCCATCCACTGGGCACACACCCTCTCTTATTTCCTTCACACCAACTCTATCTATTCTCACAAAAGCCTCTCACAAGTCTAGAAACCATCACATTTGGTTTCACTATTTATAGATCATTCATGATCATCACCATCTTGGTTAGCCAATATGCATGCCTTAACCATTAAGGCATCTATAAAATTGATACAAAACTCAATACCATCCTTAAAAGGTCCACCATAGCATCCATGGATCACTCTTAAGTAGTTACACCTTTCAATTAGGCCTTTGTAGCCCTTATAGCTCTCATAGAGACCTATTCACCCATTTAGCACTTCATCAAGCAAAAAAATAACATAAGACTACTTTAAATTACATAGGTACACTCCACATGACCCATTTTACATCCTCAAATGATCATAATCATCTCTACTCACATCTACATATGCTCAATAAACTCAAATAATGACCTTGTACACAAGAACACCATGAACAAACAAACCATCAAATTACTAAGCATTGTTCATACTCAAGATAGTTTGATCACAACTCTAAAATCCATACAGATTATCCTCATGGAGTCTAAAACTCTCTACAATAGCTAAGTCATCATGAAACATTGAAACAACATCAACACAAGCTCAATTATCCTTCTTGGGTCACTTACATTCCATGGTCAAATAGAGAGTTAAATTTGGAGCATAATATATTTGATTGTAAAAATCTTCATTCCATTTAAATAGGTTCACTAGATGTGTCATGGAATAATCTACAATTTTTATTTTTACACCACCATCAAATTCATCTTGGATTAAAAGTTATAGCCAAAATACAGAGAATTGGTTTTTCCCTTTGCAAAATTTAAATGCCAACGGTCAAAGTTAAACCTCAAACACCTTGCCATTATCTCATGTCCTAGTTGCTTAGATAAATCATGGACCATAAATATTATTTTAAGGATCTTTGTCTTTAATGATTTTAAACTTCAAATATGTTGACCATTTTGATTCCACTCGTGTCATCGATCTCAATCACATGATTAAATACAAACCATTAGATCCTTATCCTTTACCTTTACTTAGCATTAAACCTCAAACACTTCGTACCATATCACTAATTCCTAACATCTTGTAGAATTTTTTTTCCATTTATCTCCTTGAGAGTTTCTCAAACTTTACCTTGTGAAAAATTGACTATGGGAACTATTGCAATCTATTTGTGAAGCTAACTTTGAACCTCAATAACTTTTGTTGTGCTTAGGCACATGATCTAAGATTTAAACCATAAGATCACCTTTCATAGTAGAATATAAAAATATATCAAGATTATTATGTAACCTTCATACATGTGAGATATAATTCCATTAATATTCCTTCTTATATTTTCTACCACAGAGCCAACTATACCTATGAATCCCTGAAAGGCCAACTTTGCACTTACATAAATTTTATTGCACTTCGTCGCATGACCTAAAATTTAGTGCATATAAACTAGGAACAAAAATAAATATAACCATATGATCAAATCCTTTTTAAACTACCACACATATGAAATATGACTACATCAATATGCGTACTCAGCTCTACTTGAGCTCTTTTACAAATTTGGCTAAGTATGGAAGTTTAGTAAATTCTGTTTGAGAAGCCAAATTTTCACCCACATGTCTTTTACTGCACTAGATCACATGATCTAAAATTTGCAACATATGATATCCTCACATAGGATAATATAACCATTTATTAATCTGATCCTAGAACCCTCACATGCGTGAGATATAATGACATAAAAATGCCTCCTTAGATTTATCTGTCACAGAGCCAATTATGCCTAGATGAAAATAATGAGAAATTGGATGAATTCAATTCATTCACACAAAAAATCCAATCATCCTTAACCTTTTATAAGACCCATTTCACATACTCAAATCATCATACTCATACCTAAACATCTCTAACCATGACAAAACTAAAGATCAACCAAGCTTCCTTTAAGCATACTAGGATAAACACATTACACACTTTGTCATTTTCACTTAGAATATCAAGGAAATTATACAATAACTTGAACACCTTCATGAAATCACCATGACATCATTTAAAATTTTCCAAAAATCTCTCCCTTTGTCATTACTGTCAACAATCATCATATAACAATAAACAACTCACCTTCCTTCTCTCTCTTCAAGCAATCCACAATAAGAACTTTCTCCCCCTCTAACACAGTGAAAAAGTGGGCACCAAATGATCATAATTACTTAAAAATACTAAAAATAGGAGATGAACACCTTATAAAGATGATAAAAACTCCCCCTTACCTTGAGCCTACCTCTTTTTGCCTTGACAACATCCTCTTGCTACATGCCAACACTCTTTAACCAAACACTGTAACCAATGAATAAAGAACAAAAAAAACACCAAAATCTAATGGAAACACCAAGAAACATCTGAGAGTGACTCCCCCTAATATATATGAGCCATTTCACCTCTTGAACATCTTCATATCTCCACACACCATGAAGAATCACCACATAGGCTTACTAACCTTCTCTCTTAAGCCACCTCAAGGATCATCAATAGAGATTCATAACACTCACCAAATAGGAAACATGTTCTCAAAAAACTTGATAAATCTCCTTGAAACACTCATGCCTTTCTCTTTTGGGGAAATTGATCAAAAACATCACATCTTCATTACTAGGCATGTCTAGACTCCTTATAGCTCTACCTAGAACTTGTATAGCCTATAAATTTTAGTAGACACACCTTAAATACTTGAAACTTCATATATGTATCAATATCATATGCCCCCTTAAGCACACAAATTTTAATTACCTAGATCATCCTCTATAACATACTTCATTCACAAACCTACTAGTTAATTAGGCCTCCATCTTGACAAAAACTTGAATAAATTGAAATACACAAACCTTCAGATCTTTGTGAATCTTTATTTTAAAACCCATTTGACCCATTAAATATATTAAGAATCCTCAAAACTTAAATTATAAGGCAAACCACTTTTCTAGCATAGCCCAAAATTCTAGAATATCAAAACAAATAGAATCAACAAACCTCCTTCTAGTTAATCCCATCCTCTAAAACTTATTTCACACCTTGAGACAAAAATAAAACACTTATAAACCAAAATTTGAGCCTCCATACCTTTGGTAACTTTGAATTATTATAACCCATTTTAGGCTTGCTTGCCCTTAAGCCAAAACTGAGAAAACTGAGAACACTCAAAAATCTTCAATTGGAAAAAATAGGATCATAAAGACAAAAAAACTACTTGAAACACATCACAAAGAAGTGCAATTTTTTTTATAAAAACCAAACTCTTCTTGAAATTTCATCAATCTCTTTATCCCATCTAGAAAAACCCATTTTGACCCTACACAATAGCTCCTCTACAAACATCTGGAACAAGCTCATGAACTTGTTGCTTTTGTTAACCAATGACCTTCTAATGATCAACATAATTCTTAGCAACATAGGATCATAAATTCTATACAAAAATATCATTGGTATAAAATACCAATAAAAAATCAACATAGCTCTGTACTAATTTTTCATTATGATCTTGAGTACACAAACTTGCTTCTCCATAAGAAAGATGTCTCTTAAGAAGCATAGGTAGAGACACCCTAATTTACAATGTCCTAAAATGGTGTAAAACTAGGATTTTCCCACAACTCCTCATATTCCATATCCTCCTTGGTCATCTAATACTTATAGTTCTACTTATTTTTAGGCTTAAGATATACAACTCACTCATCCACTACAAAATTCTCCTTTTCTTCTAGGATTGGATTGACAATACATGGAGACAACATAGATTCATGACATACCTTTTCATTGAAGAATCCACCTTGCATTTTGGAACCTCATCACTAGGCATAGACAACTAATGTTCTCTACATGAAACTTGATCAACAACAACAAAATGTTCACTTGGATCCCTACACACCTCAAAATTAGCCTCAACTAGTACCTTGTTCTTCTCCTTGAGCTTTGTCTCTTCATTCTTTTCTTTAGACTTGTTAACAAATGTAGTCGACATAAAATCTTGTCTTTACTTCATGTATGTCATGTTAAACAAAGAATTTTTGGACTCAATTTGATCACTCTTAGAAGATTTATCATCCATTTACTTACTAACCTTCTTCTTCTCTGTAGTCATTTTACTTTCTTGACTTTTGAGCTTAAATTGATTTGTAACACTTTCATCTAGAGCAAATTTCTTATCAACCTTTTGACTAGTATGATTATCAATGATAATCTTTGGTCTCCATAACCAAGAATGACCTGTCTTATGCACAATGGAAGCTTCATGTCCTTTGATATACCTTGAGGACTTGTTGACTCCACTTGGGCAGAAACTTGCCATATGACTAATCTTATGACAATTGAAACAAATAACATCATTTATACCTTTTGACAGATTTGAATTGTGATCAAAATTTGGCCAAAAACTCCTTCTATCATAGCTCCATGAGTGTCCATAATTGGCTAAATTCTTTCTATAGTCCTTAGCTTTATGACCATCCTTATTACATGTATAACAATGACCATGGAATAAACTAACATACCTTGAAGAATTTGGTTGTCTAATAGACCTTCTTGCATTGCTTTCAAAGCTTGCATTCTCCTTGACATACTCAGGGTTCTCATGCTTTTTTTCTAGCTTTTTCAACTTGTCTATATTGATTATGACCTTTTCATACTCATCTTTCACGAAAATAAGATTAGTCTTCAATTTAACATATTCAACTTCTTTAGCTCTCTTGATTGAACATGCAACCTCTATCTAAATTCTGAGAACTTGGATAGTCTCCTTATCCCTCTTAGCTTCTTTAACCATGTCATCCTTCATTCTACATGCTTGCTCTTCAATATGACTAATATATTCTTCAAAATTTTTGACCATTTATCTCAACTCAATATTTTCTTTTCTTAACTATTTATCCATATTTATACCACTTAGGATCTCCTTCAAGCTATTATGCTTGCTCCAAAGGACCTGCTCTGATACCAATTATTAGAGGTAAAATCATTGAGAGGGGGGTGAATCAATGAGCCTAGATAATCCAACTTCAATTTCAATCCTTTTAAACTCTTAATCAATTACCATGAGCATTTCATGAAGCATACATATCATTCATAACAATGAACAAGAGAAACAATGCAAGATCAATCACATAACACATGACATATGTAAGAAACCCTCTTGGGGGAGAAAACCCACTAGAACCTACAATTAGACTACTATATTATAATAACAAGAACCAATTTAGACTAGATACAACTAATCAAAGAACTACCATCCCTTATTTTAGTGAGACTACAATCCCACAAGGAGTTACTACACTTATCTAGCTAAGCTACCATAATAAATATATATTTAGCAAGTTTCACCTTGAAAGGATGCTAAAACCCCCTAGATGTTGAGAAGCCAAAAAACCATATAATAACATAACATATCCTGAACACTGATTGCCTTCCAATTTGATGGAGATACAAAGTATATCAACTCTGTTTAAATCTGCACACTCAATGCATCCAAAAGAACCTTTTGGATCAATCTTTACTCCTTAGAAATAAATCTATCACCACATCAAAAACAAACATCATCTATCCTTCGCTCACTCATAAGACATCCAAAACATCCTTTTGGATCACTCTAAACCTCTTCGCTCATCCTCAACCTACAAGAACACTATTATGACATCAAAAGCATGACCTACAAGTCATACACACAATCCTCAAATTTCTCTTCTCATTAATCCAACCATTGGGCAAACACCTTCTCTTCTTTCCTTTACACCAATGCTATCTATACTCACCGAAGCCTCTCATAAGTCTAGAAACCATCACATTTAGCTTCACTATTTATAAAGCATTCATGATCATCACCATCTTAGTCAGCTAATAGGCATGCCTTAACCCTTAAAGAATATATGACATCAAGACGTATCTCAATACCATCCTCAAAATGTCTTCCATAGCATCCATGGGTCACCCTTAAGCAACTACACCTTTCAATTAGGCCCTTGTATCCCTTATAAGTTTCATGGAGACCTATTCACCCATTTAGCACTTCATCGAGAAAAAAAGAACATGAGAGCACTTCAAATTACATAGGTCCACTCCACATGACCCATTTGACATCCTCAAATGATCATAATCATCTTTACTCACCTCTACATATGCTCAATCAACTTAAATAATGAACTTGTAGATAGGAACACCATGAACAAACACACAGTCAAAATTTTAAGCATTGTTCATAGTCAAGATAGATTGATCACACCTCAAAAATACATATAGATGATCTTCATGGAGTATACAACAATTTATAATATTTAAGTCATCATGAAACATCGAAACAACATCAACACAAGCTCAATTATCCTTCTCAAGTCACTTACAGTCCATGGTCAAACACATAATCAAATTTAGAGAATAATAGCTTTGACTATACAAATAATCATAACATCTAACTAGGTTCACTAGATGTAACATGGAGTCTTCTACAATTTTTATTTTTATAGCACTATCAAATTCATCCTGGATCAAAAGTTATAGCCAAAATATAGAGCACTAGTTTTTTTATTTGCAAAATTCAAATATCAACGATCATAGTTAAACCTCAAACACCTTTCCATCATCTCATGTTCTTGCTGCTTAGATCAATCATGCACCATTGATATTATTATAAGGAGCTTGATCTTTAATGATGTTAAGCTTTGAACAAGTTGACCACCTTGACTCCACTCGTACCATCAATCTCAATCGCATGATTAAATACGAATTGTTAGATCCTTATCCTTTACCTTTGCTCAACATTAAACCTCAAACACTTATTACCATCTCACTACTTCTTGACATCTTGGAGTAAACATACTCCATCAATCTACTTGAGAGTTGCTCAAACTTTACCTTGTGAAAAATTAACTATGGGAACCATTGTAATCTATCTAAGAAGCCAACTTTGAACCTCAATAACATTTTGCCACACATAGATGCATGATCTAAGATTTGAAAATAAGATCATATTTTATAGGGGAATCTAACCATATATCAATTTGCTCCTCAAACCTTTATATGTGTGATATGTAACTCCATTAATATGCTTACTTAGATTTTCTACCACAGAGCCAACTATGCCTAGAAATGCCTGGAAGGCCAAATTTGCACTTGCATATCTTTTGTTGTGCTTTGTTGCATGACTTGAAATTTAACACATAATAACTAGGAATACAAATTAATAGACCCATATGATTAAATCCTTTTTAAACTACCACATGTGTGAAATATAACTACATCAATATGCTTACTCGGCTCTGCTTGAGATCTTTTGTAAATTTGGCTAAGTATGGAAGCTTAGTGAATTTTGTCTGAGAAGCCAAATTTTCACCCACATATCTTTTATTGTGCTAAATTGCATGATTTTAAATTTAGATAATATGATCTCCTCACATAGAAGAATCCAACCATATATCAATTTACTCCTGGAACCCTCATACTGTGAGATATAATGACATAAAAATGCCTCCTTACATTTATTTATCACAGAGCCAATTATACCTAAATGAACATAATAAAGAATCAGATGAATTACACTCATGTACATAATCACTCCAATCATCCTTGACCTTTGATAGGACCCCTTGTACATCATCAAATCACCATACTCGTCCCTAAACATCTCTAAACATGCCAAAACTAAAGATCAACCAAGCCTCCTTCAAACATACTAGGACAAACACATATCACACTTTGTCATTGTCACTTAGACTAGCAAGGCACTTCATCCACTCACCTAGAAATCTTCATGACATCACCATGACATCATTGACAAATCTACAACACAATGATCATAACTATAATAATTTTAGGTAATTGTTCTAAAACATTAGAACCCTTATTAATACTACAATAAGTTTAGATAACCATTCTGAACCTTCTAGAAACATAAATTACTGTGTTTCTATTAACTAAATATGATATTCATTTTCTAACTATTGGTTGTTACTATGGTTTTTAAGAATTCAAAATCAGATTTTTGACTAGAGGAGTTCTAGGGTTATAGGGAAGGATAAAGTTGGGTGAATTTAGTTTGTGAGCTTTCAAATATATTAATCTCATTTGAAAAATAGTGTCAGCTCAATATTGTAGAGCATTAACTAAGATGAATAACCATTTTGTATCCTATTATCCCATCTTCAAGGTATGATGTAAGTAACTTCTTAGGGTTAATTACTTATCGATGCATCACAACATAAAAAAATGGATGAAAGCTTCCTATGGCTAAACTATTAAAATAAGTATGTAACTTCTAATTTATATAAAGGTATGTGGAAGAAAAAATCCATATACAACACTATCTAATGGCTTGTATATTGGGGAATAACCCCTCACTCCATAGAATGAGGCAAAATTGATAACCACTTAACCCAAAATGATAGGTTTATGGTAGTTTTAAAAATGTTGAAACATAATTTAGAACCTAAATAAAGAAGATAGAAGAGGAAATTTTTTGGAGAAGAAGTTTAGTGCCTCTACCCTACTACGAGTTTCTAATCATCAAGATCTTAATTGGATGAGGTGAGAGAATATTTTGGTTTGAAGGAGAGAACACTAAACCACTAAAAAACTATTACAAAAAAATGGCCTTAGAAAGAGCTTTGATATCAGATGTTAAGAACTTGCTTGCAAAAAAATTAGAATAACAACATAAATATACCCAATATGCATTTAGTAGAAATATAATAAAAAAATTGTATTAAAAATGATAAAATATCACCACAAATTATCATAGGCCTCTTCGAGGGGAAACCTACTTTGAGCATGAAAAATATTCAATAGATGATAATTCCTCTTATACAATCCATCTATTTAAGTTCTTCTACTCAAGATAACTACTACCTCTCATAAATATGAGATTATTACAATTTGTAATTGGGATGACTTACAAAGCATGTGCATCTAAGATTTTATTAATAATACCTAATAAAAACTAGATGACTTAGGACAAAGGGGTCCTAATAGTTCACTATGTGTATTTTAGTATTCACAGTGGATTTTTTTAAAAATGGAGGTCACTTGTGAACTATATTAATTGGGATTAATTTCTACAAATCCAATTTAATTTCATTTTGACTTCAAAATGTCACCATATGTCTAATCTGTATTAATCCTTAATGTTGTGAATTATTAATAGGTGACATAGCATCACCCTTCAATTTTGGTTTTTATATCTTTAGTCAACATTATGTTCATGGATTTAGTATCAATGGAGAATATCCATTTCCCACATGTCATAATCATGTATATTTGAGATCATAATGCTCATGGAGTGATTTATTCACTTTTTTCTCTGTGAACATGTTGGATTATTAATTTTCTTTTATATTGGCTTGGGTATGGGTGTTATCTATCGTGAACATGTGTCATCATTATTATAGTGTGGCCTTGCTAACTCTAACTCCTCATTGTCTTTTTCCCTTTACCATTTTCAAACATAAAAGTACATGTGTCCATTTCCTATTGCCTCATAGTCATAAAATCCTGGATGATTCTTTATTTTCAATGTGAACTTTAGTGAACTACATGAATTTGTGGATTTATTAAATCCACTTTTTATTCTCCCTTGTTTGAATATCTTTTCTTCTTCACGTATCTCATAGTCATGTGGAAACATACTATAAACCAAGTCCTTGTAGGATCCAAGTTTTTCTTTTCTTTTGGATTTTACCTCATACACTAAAATCAAAACATGTGGTAATCCATTATTTATTCATATGTATGGGCTCATGGTGTATTTCATGATTTCAGATTCCTCTATATAGAGTTCATGGATTCATTAGAGAATCAAATTAACCTTATATATTTTTACATCCACACCTTTACCTATGCAGTGAATAAACATGCTACAATTAAAAAACACTGATAAATCATAGTTATATTCACAAACACTAATAAATCACATGTATCATTTAAATAAACTTGTGATATCAAAGAAGACATGGGGCGATCATCTAGGTGTCATAACACATTAAGACATTGTGATCATACTTTAAAGTTGAATAATAAATGGACATGAATTCGAATAATCTACAATATCAAGAAGACATTTGTCACTCATAACATAGTCATGAGGTTATACGATTGTCAAAGCATAATTTTACTCCTTCAAATGAAAAGAGGCCTCCACATGTGCTTTCATTTATGAAACTTATTTCAAATTGTGGCTAGGTTTGCTTGATATGACAATCACTAAGGTCATCAAGTGTGCTATTTTTAAACTAGGTAAATGTGTAGTGGCATGCTAATAAAGTGTGATCCGTTGAATTTGCATATATGAATGTGGTTGCAATTAATTCAACATTTGACTAGGTACATGTGAGTGTATTATGTGGTCAATTAATCTAACCAAGATCTAGATTGGATTTTCAGTGTAAATCAAACTACCCATGAATTGTGAAAATAAAATCAACTTAGAAGATAGAATTTTAAATTTCTCATTTTTTACAAAATTAAGATGAGGGATTTCACCAATGGAATCTATATCTCGACTTAAGATAAAAGTTGGGTCTCCACTTCTAAAATAAGTGGGGATGTGTTATTCACACCAAAATTATTCTATAAAATTTAAATGAGTATTAATATTATAATTAATAATTTATGCATGAGAATTATAGCACCTACCTCACTTTTCTTATCTCCTATTATATCAACTTCATCAAGATTTAACATTTTATATCCTTGTTGACTTTGTAAAGATCTATACCTTTCTTTTGCCCCATACAAGTAGTGATAGCGATTGACCTTTTATTTTAAATTATATATAATGGGTTTTTATAACATATAATTAGAAAATATAATTATTATAATGATCCCTATAAAAGTAGTATTAAAAATAAGGTTATGGTTTTGGAGACTTTTTTCAAACCATTCTTAATGTAACTTCCTTATACTTTATATATCTTATTTTTTATATTAATTATCTTGGTAATTTCTTAATTTAATTAAAAACTTTTTATTTGAATTATATTTAGTTAATATTATCTTACCTTCTAAATTACATTTTATTTATTTATTTGAATTAAAAATTACTTTTTTCTTTTTTTTACTATGTAAAGAGCTATACATGTCCTATACAAGTAGACTATGTACTAATGTCACTAGATCTTTTATTCAAGTCATGCATATTGAATTTTTTTAACATATAAATAAAAAATAATTATTGTAATGATTCCTATTATTTAGGAGTAGTATTAAAAATAAAGATACGGCTTTAAAAATTTATTTTTTAATGTTACTTATTAATATTTTGTATATCTTGTTGTATTTGTAATAGTTATTTTGTGATCTCTTAATTTAATTATAATATTTTTATTTTAATTATGTTTAATTAATATTATTTTATTTATAATTTTATTATATTTTATTCAAGTGTTGTGGTCGAAAAGTAGTTGCAAATTTAGTTGAGAAAGATTTTCATATTTTATTTTCAACATGATTGAAATATGTTGTTTTCAACATAATTAAAATATGTTGTCAAATTTATTGACTTGTTTTATTGCATACCTTATTTCCACATGGTAATCTATCGTTGTCAATATCAACCTGTAAAACTGTTTCTTTTGTCTTATTGTTAAATACCATGTGAATGTGATATTGTGGTCACAAACATTTATAACACTAAATGATGCAGCTCTGATTATGGTGCCCAATACGCTTTCTTGTAAATCAAACGTAAGGTGCGTATTAAGTCAGTCATCCCCATAAAATTTGTTGGCTATTATAATGCCACGAAGGGAAAGGCTTTATAGTTTTGGATCAATTCTACAAGGCATATGGAAAAATATGATATGACTCAAATTTTATAACATTAAATGATGCAGCTCTGATTATGGTCCCCAGTAAGCTTTCTTGTAAGCCAAACGTTAGGTGCGTATTGGGTCAGTCATCCCCGTAAAATTTGTTGGCTATTATTATGCCACGAAGGGAGAGGCTTTATAGTTTTGGATCAATGCTACAAGGCATATGGAAAAATATGATATGACTCAAATTTCTTATAACTAGCTTCGTTCAGCTCTGTGTTTTACTTGTAAGGCTTCATATTTCTGTCTAAACTCTTGTATAAAACAAGTTAGCGAGTGTGCTGTGTTTCCTTCAATGGAGAGTGATGGTATGGACAACCAGGCTAAGGCAAGTGAAGTCCTCAAAATAGAAATGGAGAGCGAGACAGAGAAAATGAAATCTTATGGTCCACTACATGGAGTTCTCTGCATGTACTCAGGCAATGGGGAGGCAAGTTATGTAGAAAACTCTACAAGACAGAGGTATGTTTTTCATGTACTGCAACCTCTGTTTCAGACAGCGATTGAGAAGCTCACATTCCCCAAGGCGGGTCCTCTTAGAATTGCAGATCTTGGCTGTGCTACCGGTCTCAATACCATATTAGATGTGGACTTTGTTGTGAGGACATTGAAAAATCTGTGCAATGGAACAGTAGTGCCAGATTTCCAAGCTTTCTTCTCTGATTTGCCATCCAATGACTTTAATGGGCTGTTCAATTTGTTGGATCGGCGTAATAGTCCATATTTTGTTGCTGGGGTGCCTGGATCCTTCTACCATGTCCTTTTTCCCAACTCAAGCATTCATGTATGCTTCTCTGTAATGGCCCTCCATTGGATTTCAGAGGTAACCACTCATTATTTCAAAGTTTTTTTTCATGTGGGTGCATGTCATTTAAGGTATAAAAGTTACAGCCTAATGGGAAGTTAGTGGTCACAATGGTTTATGGGTCTTTTGCATCATGTGGCTTCTTTTAAGGCAAGTGTTGCTTATGATTGTTATTACAGGTACCTGAGGCTGTTATGCACAAGGATTCACCCTTGTACAACAGAGGAAGAGTGTGGATCAACAGAGGCAGGCAGGATATTGTAGATGTCTACTCAAAGCAATCTCACAAGGATCTGACTACTTTCATGAAGTGCAGAGCAGAGGAGATGGCAGCAGGAGGTGTGCTGTTTTTGTGTTTGATGGGGAGGCCAGACACTTCACCTCCTTCACAACAAGTTTCAGTGGGAAGTGAATTCTGTGGTCAGGACTTTGAAAATGCATGGGATGACCTTGTGACACAGGCATATATTTTACTTGGACCCCACCTTTTGCTTGGACATATGTTAAATTGTTGTAATATTGTATCTCCAATGGCATTGATCATTATTATGATTTTATTGTTGTGCAGGGGATTATCAGTTTGAATTTGAGAGAC
The DNA here is from genome assembly GCA_037957365.1 of Torreya grandis. Lineage (NCBI taxonomy): Eukaryota > Viridiplantae > Streptophyta > Pinopsida > Cupressales > Taxaceae > Torreya > Torreya grandis. The sequence goes on from JARHVA010003730.1 coordinate 1,568,727, forward strand.
TCGTTCAATCTTCCATGGTATTTTCCAAATGCAATTGAAGTGAGAGCAGCAGTTGAAGAATGTTGCGGTGTTGAAATTGAGAGAGTGGAAGTGTGTGAAGGGGTGCCCAGCATGTCTGAGGAGGAATTTGAGGGGTGGGTAAAGGAGCCACATACGTTTGGTAAGATGAAGGCAAAGTTGGTTAAAAGTTTTGTGGGCAGTTTAGTTGAGGCCCACATAGGCATTAAGTGCGCAGACATTCTTTTTGAAAGGTTTGAGAAGAGAGCTGCAGCACTTCTCCCCTCATTTCCTCCCTCAAGATTTGTCACCTGCACTATTGCGTCCCTTATTAAAAAGTAAGTTATTAGTAATCCTTCACATCAGCAAACTCTCTTGAAAAGGCGTTCTTTTCTGAAAGGTGTACGTTGGGTCATAAAATAAATGGAAAGGACCCCACCATGCAAACTCTTGAATAGGTGTTATTTGTTATTTTCTGAAAAGGCGTACATTGGGTTATTTGCTCTTTTACCATTCAAATTTGATGGAAGAAAAACTAAATTCTTTAAATAGTACAAGAGGCTATTTAAAAAATTAATGTATTAAAAAAATAAAAAATGAAATAGAATCATTCAAATTTTAATATAGGTCATATGATTTACGAAAATAAAATTAATTATTAAATTAAAAGGTGGTTTGTACGATTAATTGTTAAATTATTTCAATGTTATAAAGGTAATAAGAAATCGATTAGTAAAAGTAAAGAGGTCGATGTTAAGTAGATCTTTGTCATTTTGGTTTTAATTCTGTTCAATATTAAGGAGGTGGTTATCTTTTGGAATGTGATTTTACTTAATATTTGTATGTATTATTTACTAGCAGTTGTCTTAAAGATGTAAGGTTATGTCAGAAGGGATACAATATTTCTTTTTGGTAAAGTGGGGTCTTGTAAGTAAAAGAGTGTATATCAGGGGGAGTAATGCACACAAAATCAATGATCACTATAATTATTTCATATTTTGTGCACGAAACATTAAGTAACAATAATTTGAATTTTTATGTGGAAGTGATGGTGGAAAGAGAGGTAATATGTTACTTCATATGGTGTGACAATGAGTTGTGTATAAATGAGACATCATGTTTCACTATAAGGTTGGGTAATAAAGAAGTGGTAGACAAGGGAAAGACCATACTTTACATGAAAGCATAAATTCAACCATCACCCTAAATCTAGATTTGGTGTACAATATGCTTGGTATATGGTATCCCCTGAAATACCTTGTCATTTCCACTCACTGTCACTAGTCAACACACATTGAAATCTTTAACCACTTAAATGTTCTTTATCGCCTTGCTCTTTCTTCTAGGGATCCAAGTTAGGTGTTTACGTATGTGGTTCAGCTTGAATTTAATTTCTACATATGTTATTATATTTGCAACATGGATGAACATAAGCTATAAGATATACTCTATACCTCAATGTCTTGTCCACATATAAACAGTATTGGAATGCGAATTTGAGCCACTCATCAGATATGGATCCTTGTTACAATCAAATCGATGCTCATGATGTCCTCCTCCACCCTTAATAATAGAAAATGACCAACCAAAAGTGTTTCTACCTTGTAAGCTACACACACCTTTGTAATGTGTGTAAGTTGTGTTTTTTAAGCATGGTGTAGAACAATTTTGAACATTATTTGTTAATAAACCAACAACTCATTTGGAAATAACTCATTCGAGCACATAACATTTGTAATTTCGGTGACTATGCTTTGAGGCTTTATAAATTGTCTCATTATTGTGTGTATGTTGATTGATACATTAGCACACCATATGAAAAAACACACGACCTCATTTTTCAGTGTCACCTTCACAAAAAAAGTCATTTTTAAAATTTATTAGTGCTTTGTGAATAAAATATTAAATGAGATCAATAGCCATGAATTTTAAATGTCATACGACATAAAGTTATCTTGGTTTGACCTAGACCTTATCTCTCGAACCATTTATTATTCAATCTACTCTATACACATTTAATAGCCTCATCTCTCAAACCATTTATTTGGTTTGACTAGACCTTATCTCTTGAACCATTTATTATTCAGTCTACTCTATGCACATTTAATTTTATTTAGTTTACCTCATGTGCATCTAAGCTTCCTCTTATCGAATTCTATCCATCTTTCCTTTCTCACCATTTTCACCATTTCGTTATGCGAAGGGGACCTAATATAAACATATGCATATGGTGATGATGATTCAGATTTTGTTGTGCCATATTATTTTTATTATTGTTGTTTATGTAAGTAGGTTCTTCTTTAGATGTAGACCTCAGGAAAAATCTACCTGTATTCATTGTTTATTTTTTTTATTGGGGTCATCCTAAGAATGCCCTAGGCTTGAGACGTGGTTCTAACCTGCGACCTGCAACACATTAGCGATAGCTCCATAGATCAAATTGTGGAGGGTTGAGACCAAGTGGTTATACCAATATAAAGAACTTGCATGCTTCTCATCATCGTATTTGTCAATGTCGAAGTTGGTGAGTACGTTCACACCACGAGATTTAAGTTGGTGAGTATGATAACTTGCTGCTCTATGCCAATTACTATTGAAACGAAATGGCTCATAAGTAACTTGATGGTTGTCAAAAGTGACAAGACCGCCATCAAACAAGAATCATGGATGAATCTTAGCGTGATTAAAAATGTTTATGTATATGAAAGACATTAACTTATCGATTATCTAGAGCATTTATAGCGTGCGAAATTGTCAATGCCATTCCTAACAATTTATCATGGTCGGTTAGGGAAGCCTATTCATGACACTGAGCCCAAATATTTTTGATGAGAATAAAATGAATTTGAAGATGCATATGTCCAAACTTTAATGAATCAATATGGTAATGCCCCATGCACTATGGTTCAGGTTTTATCAACTTGGCCACTGAGAGATTGTATTCTTGTAGGCAAGCTCAAAATTATAGAGCTTAATTGTCACCCTAAACTATTTTGATAAAGTGTTTTTTTTAAAAAATGGGTACATGATTTTTATGTTATTATAACTTTTGAAGGGAATTATCTAGATTTTAATTTTTTTTTTTTTTTTAATATGATAATTTTAAAATGAATAATTATGATTTGAATTTTTTACAATAAAAAAATATTCATTGGGAATAAATTAGTATATAAGAAAAAATAATTAATTTACTAAAAATCAATTTGAAAAAAAAAAAAAAAATTCATCCATATTTAGAATAAGGGGTTGTTTATATATGCAATGAATTAAGATAAACCTGCAACTTATCAAACATAATATATTTAGACTCGAAGAAGATAAATCAATTAAAATCCATTAAATACTTATTTATATCAGAGCATGGTCAATTGAATCCACTAAACCTATCTAGAGGATTACTTATCATAAAACATCAATGGAGAGGGTTCCAAAGCCTCTAGGTAATCAATATAATGTAATAACCCTAACCAGGTCTCTTAATAATAATAGAATTAATCTAATCTAATGTTACCAAATGTTGCAACACAAATAAGGGGGATGGTTAAAATAAACTAAAAGGGATAAAGAACCATGGTAGGAAAATGGAGGCTTATGTTATTTAGGGTGAAAATTTGAAAAGCTCAATAGCCACATTATGTTTAAGTGTAGAGGAGATTCAAACAAGGAGTTATACATTCAAAATTACTGATCATGCAATATCTATCTAATAAATGAAAGAGCAAAGGTTATAAATACTTAACTTGAATAGAACATCTCAATCTTTAATCTCTCCCTTGGCCAATGGTGATTTACAAGAGGTTGTTATGGTTGTATGGATCACACATGTTGAAATAAGCTATAGGCTAAAAAAATTCTTCTATTTGCATCCACAACTCCACAAGATAATTTATTTCCCTCCAAGACAAGATCTAAGCAATGACTTCTCCCAAATGTAGACTAAAGCAGAATTGTAAGACATAATAGTGTGAAAATGAATGTTCCTCTCTATTAGAAATGAGACTTGTATTTATAATGATGGATGATCCTAAACCCTTATGAAATTCAGCTGGTAATATCGACCCACCTTGATGTAGTTTAAAATTTATCATTTACCCTCAAACTAGGTTGTATGGGCCAACCTTATTGTGAAGTGTGCACCATGCCTTACAAAACAATGTCAACCTAGGTTGACCTACTCTAAATTCTAGTGAGAAGCAGAATAAACTACATCAATTCACGTTGATATAGTCAGAAAAATAGGTCTTCATTTTAATTAAGGGATATTTAGGAGGATTCAATATTTCTTAAGAGATTAATCAAGTTTGATTTTTTAGTGGATATAGGCACGATATATTTAGACAAAAATATTGTGAAGAATTAATGGTTTGCCCACCCCTTTCCTGATACACCATGTAAGGCATGCACTCAGAGAGATTTAAACTCGATAGGATGATGTAAGAGAGAAAACATGAACAAAATATACTGTTTAAAAATAGTGTATACATATGCCCCACTTGAAGCTCATCACATGTGAATAAAGCATGTAACATGGACTGGTGATTCAAGAAAGAACATAGAAACATGCTAAATGAGCTAACAAATTTTAGTAGAAATAAGAAAATAAATAAAATTAATTAAGTGAAATAACTAAAATTAACATATACATACCTTGACTTGGATTTATCACTAGATGATCACATGTTTTATTTATAGTCTTAATAATGGAAGGCATAATAAATGTTTTAGAAAAACCCTAGGGATACAAGGATAAAGAGAAAGACAAACAATCCCAAGAAAAGCAAAGTAAATGAAGAACTTTCATGACAATTTTTAAGTACATAGAAAATTTGGTAAGCTAGGATGATAAAGGCTAGGTTAGAACCAAAAAATCCAAGTTAAATGATGGAAATGAGGAAAAATTAGGTTACCAAAAATCCAAGGCTACTAAATAATTGAAAGACTCAGATAAAACTAGGGAATCATGAAACAAAATAATGCAATCAACATCCATGTAAGAGAATTAACAATCCATACTCAAACAAAGATGGATTTTAAACTAGAAATATAAACAACATCAATGAAAGATAAGTAAAAATCCATACTCAATCAACAATGAAAAAACATAAGGTAATTAAATAAATGGGACAAAATGGCCCTCAAAAAGGTGAAAAATAAAACTTAAGGTTTCAAACATAACTAAGGGATATCTGAGAAGAATAAGGCAATGACTAAGAAATATAGTTTCTATTTTTATGATAAATAAAATAAAACTATCATATTCTGATCATGTCAAAAAGAGATGGAGAATGAGAATTTAAAAAAAATTGGGAAAGATTTAGAAAAAAGACATGCTTGTCAAGGGGGAAATGAAATGGGTGGTGGGGGAAAGGGTGGTACTAAGGTGACAACATATTTTTTACTAGAGACAAGACATTCACATCAAGTTAACAAGATGAAGAAAATTTTAACATCAATGCTATTTAAATAACTCTACCAAACCACATGAGTGTGGGATAATTAATGAAGTATACTTGAATAATCCCATAAAGGTTAATATTCATGAAAATTATGGACCTACCTTCCCAAAATGTGTTCCCTATTGATCATGACCCCTTATAATGTCATCAATCTATTGCAAAGATTGGGTACTTGTGTGAGAAACTATGTTTTACTTATGAATGCATATGTTTGAGGTATTATATCCCTATATATTATACTACCACGTCCTAATGGACCTTGTCTCTATCATGAGGCCAAATGTTGAGTTTGAGCTTTGACTAGAATAGTATATGTGCCGAATAAAATTCATGTCTTTTAGTGCGATCTCAATTTTATACATTTTACTTTTTGATCATTGCCTTTTGTTGTATGATATGGATTTTAACTATTTTTATTTTTTGATTCCTCCTCCACAAATCAAACATGGGTGCTAAAAATTACTATCACAAGAGAGCTTATGCTTGGTAGTTTAGAGAAGATAACCTAAATACTATGTTATCTAAGACTCCTAGATTTGCATGTTAGAAGAAAGTACAATCTCAAATTTGACCTTGGTATGCCTAGAGTGATGTGGATTAAGGGGAGATTATGAAAATGAGAATAAAATGATTGGGTTTTCCTAAATCATAAAAAATGTGTTTAATAAGGATGGTACAATGAAAGGTAGGCATGAATCATCATTAGGAGAAATGATGAATGTGGATGAAAACATCAGAATAGATCACTAGACGTTTTATAATAAAATAATATGATAAACTTTGAGTATAGGAAAACATAACTCTCAACCATTACCTCATATTTTGGATAAGACACATAGATAAGGTTAAATAAAAGATGATTTTATGAAATGAATTTGTGAGAATTTATGAGGAAGCTTGGTCCTATCCAAGGTTTTACAATGCAAATGACAAATTGAACAACCAAGAAGCATGTGAATGAAGCCAAAAAGGGACAAAAAATAATAGTGGAACTAGAAGTTTTGACAAAATTGAAAAACCCAATGGTGTTAAAAATGAAAAATAAGAGCAAAAGGAGGAAAACTAGGACTAGGCTAATGTGTAAAGAGAAAATCCCAAAGGTGTGAAAATAAGATGGTTGGGTGATTTATTTGGTTTGCATGGTGAGTTTAGAGGAGAGTAAAGTGGAGTAGTCTAAGATTTTTTGGATGTCGTATTTACCAATGTCAAAGTTGGTGACTACGTTCACACCACAAAATTTAATGACAACTAAGTCATAGGCTTATTTTGCATAACAATTTAATGGATGCTTCAAGATAAAAGGACTCCATGGCATAAATTTTACAAGGTTTAATTCTACAATATTCCATTACTTTAGACACATCAATTTTCCTGACTGTTAATAGCAACCAAAGTTTCTTCAAACTTGTGACATTCATGGGTAAAAGCTTTTATATAGGATATATGAATAATACATTGTCAATATATAAAAATATGGATTCTTTTTCCATAATGGAATTTAGTCTTTGCTGTCCACTTTGAAAGTCTATCATAACTTGTTTCACAACAGTCAAATGCTACAAAATTATGGAGTGTAGTTGTTCTATATTGGATGTCTTTCCAAGCTTTGGATAAGTGTGAATTTAGAATGTCCATAACCTTGGAGTTTGTGTTTTATGGAGGCATAAATTACATCTGTCAATGTGGTTTTGTTGGATCCACCAATTCCATGTTTAACCACTGCTACTGTAGGTTTGTCCTCATCTAATTCAAGGAGATTAAGTAAATCTTTAGCTTGCTGCTCTATGCCAACTGTTTGATATTAAAATAGATGAAGTATTATAAAATATCATAAATTTGATATTGAAATGAAATGGATCATACGTGACCTAACAACTATCATAAGTGACAAGAATGACATCAAATAAGATTTATGGATGAATCTTAGGTGTGTCCCTACTAGTAGAGACACCTCCAATGTAATTAATAATATTTTTATACATAAAAGACATTAACTTATTAACCATGTAGAACATTTATGGTAGGGGAAATTATCAATGCCATTCCTAAGAATTTGTCATGGTTACTCAGGGTATCCTAATCATGACACTAAGTAAGTGGATCAAAGTGGCCTAATATCATTGAAAATAACAAAGTGGCTTTAAAGATGGCATATCTCCAAACCTTAATGAATCATTAAAGTAATGCCCCATGTACCATGGCTTAGGTTTTGCCAACTTGGCCACTAAGAGATTGTACTCTTGTAGGCAATATCAAAATTATAGTGGTTAGTTGTCACCTAAACTATTTTGATAAAGTGCTCTTTTTTAAAATGGGTACATGGTATGGAAAGGGTTCCAAAGTCTCTAGGTAATCAATATGATGTACTAAACCTAACTAGGTCTCTTAATAATAATAAAATTAATCTAATTTAGTGTTGCCAAATATTACAACACAAATAAGGGGTATGGTTAAAAAAAACTAAAAGTGGTAAGGAACCATGGTAGAAAATGGACGTCTATGTTACTTAGGGTGAACAATGGTAAATTTGAATATCCCTATAGCCACACTAAGTTTAAGTGTAGAGGATATTCAAAAAAGGAATTATACATTCAAAACTATTGATCATGCAATATCTATCTAATAAAAAGGAGTTAAGATGGAAATAATTACATTGAATATAACATCTCATTCCTCAATCTCTCCCTTAGCCAATGGTTATTTAAAATAGGTTTTTATGGTTGTAAGGATCACAACGGTTGAAATAAGCTATAGGCTAAAATACTTATTCTATTTGCATCCAAGACTCTACAAGATAATTTATTTCCCTCCAAGACAAAATATAAGCAATGGATTCTCCCAAATGTAGCCTACATCAGAATTATAAGAAATAATAGTGAGAAAATGAATGTTCCTCTTGATTAGATTGAAATGAAACTTGTATTTATAATGGCAAATGATCCTAACCCCTTATAAAATTTAGCTGAAAATATTGACCCACCTTAATGTAGTTTAAAAATTATAGTTTACTCTCAAACCAAGTTATATGGGCCAACCTAGTTGTGAAGTGTGCACCATACCTTTTAGAACTACATTGACCTAGTTTGAATTTTGATTGGAATTAGAATAAACTACGTCGATTCGAGATGATATAGTCAGAAAAAAAGGTCTTGGTTTAGTTAGGGGATATTTATGAGTATTCAATATTGCTTAAGAGATTAATTAAGTGTGATTTTTAGTAGATATAGGCATGATAGATTTAGACAAAAATCTTGTGAAGAACTAATGGTTTCCCCACCCCTTTCTTAATGCACCATTTAAGGCATGCACTCAGAGAGAGTTAAACTCTATAGGTTGATGTAAGAGAGAAAACATCAGTAAAAAATAATGTTTAAAAATAGTGTATACATATGCCCAACTTGAAGCTAACAAATTTTATTAGAATTAAAAAAGAAAATAAAATTAATTAAGTGACAAAACTAAAAGTAACATATACATACCTTGATGTGCCTTTATCTGTGGATGGTTATATGTTGTATTTATAGTTTTAATTATGGAGGGAAAAATAAATTCTTTAAACAAATCCTAGGAAAACAAGGATAAAAATAAAGACAAACAATCACAGGAAAATCAAAGTAAATGAAGAACTTTCATGACAATTTTTAAGTAGATAGAAAATTTGGTAAGCTAGGATGACAAAGGCTAGTTTAGAGCCAAAAATTACATATTAAATGATAGAAATGAGGTAAAATTAGGTAACCAATAATCTAAGGCTATTAAATAGCTGAAAGACTCAAATTAAACTAAGGAATTGTGAAACATAATAATGTAATCAACATAAATGTAAGAGAATTAACAGTCCATACTCAAACAAAGATGAATTTTAAACTAGAAATGTAAACAACAAGATTAAAGATAAGTAAAAATCCATACTCAATCTACAATGGAAAAACCTAAGGTAATTAAATAATGGGACAAAGTGGGCCTAAAAAAAGTGAAAAAATAAAACTTAAGGTTCCAGACATAACTAAGGGATATTCGAGAAGAATAAGGTAATGACTAAGAAATACCATTTCTTTATATGATAAATAAACTAAAATTGTCATATTTTGATCATGTTGAAAAGAGATTAAGAATGAGAAGTAAAGAAATTTAGGATAATATTTAGGAAAAAAACATTCCTATCAAGGGGGAAATGAAATGGGTGGTGGCATAAAGGGTTGCACTATGGTGAAAAAATAATTTTTACTAGAGACAAGAAACTCACATCAAGATGGTGAGATGAAGAAACTTTTGACATCAATATTATTTAAAAACTCTACCACACCGTATGAGTGTGGGATAATTAGTGAAGTATAAGAATCATCCCATGAAGGCTAGTATTCATGAAAAGTATGGACCTACCTTCACAAAACATGTTACACATTCATCATTACATCTTATAGAGTCTTCAATCTACTATAAAGATTGGGTACTTGCATGCAAAAGTATGTGTCACTTATGAATGTATATGTTTGAGATATTCTATCCAAGTCTATTGTACTACCACACCCCAATGGACCTTGTCTCTATCATGAGGCAAAATATTGAGTTTGAGCTTTGACTATAATAGGATATGTGCTGAATAAAGATCACATCTTTTAATGTGATCTGAATTTTATAAATTTTATCGTTTGATCATTACCTTGTGTTGTATGATATGAATTTTAACTATTTTTTATTTTATAATTCTTCCTTCTTATATATTTTGAAAACCAAACATGGGTGCTAAAAATGACTATCACAAGAGAGCTCACCCTTGGTGGTTAAGAGAAGAGAACCTAAATACTATGTTGTCTAAGACTCCTAGAATTACATGTTAGAAGAAAGTACAATCTTGAATCTAATATTAGTGTTCCTAGATTGATGTGGATTAAGGGGAGATTATGAAAATGAGCATAGATATGATTGTGTTTCCATTAAAAAAAAATGTGTTTAATGAGGATGGTACAATAAAAGGTAGGAATGAATCATCATCATGAGAAATGGTGAATGTGGATGAAGAAATGAGAATAGACAGTTAGATATTTTACAACAAAATAATATGATAGACTTTGAGTATATGAAAACATAACTTGTGACCATTGCCTAATCTTTCAAGGAATACATGTAGATAAGGTTGAATAAAAAAAAATTATGAAATGAATTTTTGAGGAAGGCTTGGTCCTATCTAAGGTCTTACAATGCAAATCACAAATTGAAAAAATAAGAGGCATGAATGAATCCAAAAAGTGACAAAAAGTAATAATAGAACCAAACATTTTGACAAAATTAAAAAACCCAATGGTGTTAAAAAATATAAACAAAAGTAAAAGGACGAAAATTAGGAATGAGGCTAATTTGTAAAGTTTAAAACCCAAAGGTGTGAACTGAAATGAATATGATGTTATGCTACACAATAGAAATTCTAAGTAAGACCTAAAAAAAATGTTGGCTCCAGATTTATATACAAAACTAAGTATCAACATGTAAGTAAAGCATACTAGGAGAGAAAAATAGAAATAACATGTAATTAAGCAAAACACTTCTTCAAAACCAGTCATTGGTTGGTCTTTGATGATGTTTCTTTCATTAGTTTGTAATTTGTATGGACTAGGTCCAAAATTGTATTTAACTATGGAAGTACCCCACCACTTTTGGGCATACTTGCCTTATTTATGGTGGTTGTATTATAAATTGAGAAGTAAGTCATCAATAGTGAAAGTGTGAACTTTGACTATTCTTTTATGTTATTTAGCAATGCGATCTTTGTATTGGTAGTTACATTGTAATGTACCCATACATTACTCATCAAGGAATTCTAAGTAATAAATACAAGATTCACAAAATTCTTCATCAAGAATGATTCCATGAAGATAGATTCATAATGAAGGTAACTTAAATTCTAGTGTTAAGGTAGCTTCAGAACCATATACTAATGAAAATGGAGTTGTCCCATTCATAGTATGAATGCTACTATGACAAGCCCAAAGTGTAGGATAAATCTTGAGATATCGATCAAAGTGAGAACCTCTAATAGTCTTTTGTAAAATTATGTTAAATATTTTCTTAGTGTTTTTAGCTTGATCATTACATTGAGGGTGATATGGTGTGAACAATTTATGTGTCATTTTGAATTTTTCACATAGTTGTTTTATGTATTTATTTTTGAAGTTCCCACCATTACCATAAATGATGGTGTGAGAAATATTGAAATAAAATATTATTTGATTAAGAATGAATTTGAAATAGTGATACCAGTAACATTTATAAGAGGAAAAAATTCAACCTACCTAGTAAAATATTCAGTGGTTGTAATGATGAAGACATGACCATCTTGTGATCTTGGTAACTTACCAATAAGATCTACTCCCCACATAGAAAATTATGGCCAAGGAGACTCCAAGGTTTTATATCAGCCAGAAGAGAATGAATGAAATCATCATGAAATTGGAAAGGATTACACTTTTTAGTGAATGTAATGACATATTTTTCAAGTGTATGCTAGAATTGTCCCATGCATAATAATTTTCAGTTTGTAGCATGTCTAATAAAATAGAGAAAGGTACATTTGACATTAAAATAATACAAGGTGTTATATTTAAGGATATATTTACAATATTACTTATGAATTTAGGTCTTTTCACATAAATTAGCCTTTAGAGGATAATTATGATGTTTGATGAATTATATGATGTGTTTGTGCCATGAACTTTAGAGAGTAGTGAAAACCTCAATGTGGAAAATAAGAGGATCATTCTTGGATTTTAAATTAGATGGTGATTTACTCATACGGATGAGAAATTATGAATCATTAAGTGATTGATGAGGGTGAAAGAGAGAGGTTGATGAAGCAAGATAATTAATTATAGTGTTTTACTCTCGTGGGATTACTTTAATAGTAAATGATGTGAATTATTTGGAAAGATTGGTTGCAAGTTGATGATATGCAATAATATTTTTAATTTTACATTGATAATCACAACTGATTTGATGACACATGAGTTTTGAATATCCTAAGACATGTAAATATGAGGTGTCTAAATCCATGGCTGCTTACATCCCTAAGATGAGAGATTCATATTTTATCCATGTTAATAGTGACTTTAAATTTTAATCAAAAATATAGAAGCATGATTTTACTGTGAGGTTTAACTAAGACACAACCTTCCCTAGATCCTTAAAGGCATTTGACACCATTAAATTGAAGTGTCTAAGTTTCTTCATGCAAACAAGTTGTAACTTTAGGTACTTATTTAGTGATGGCTTTGGATTTAGATTTAAATATTGAAGTATCAGTTTCTTATAGGTTTTGTGCTTCAAGATCAATATTAAAATTATGAAAATAACATTTGAGTGAAATAGATTGATTAAGACCTTAAATATAAATGATCTCTTCACTAGGAAGAATAACTTGAAGGTGATTAATAGTTGGGATAAGGGTGATAATAATTTGATTTTAAATCACTTGGATTTTAACTTATTTTTAAATATCAATTATTAATTTAAATTCCATTAACATAACCATCCATTGACCAATTCTATATCTAGGTAAGAAATATTTGGAAAAGAAATAGTGAAGTGGATTAGAATGTATAATGACATAAGTAATTTTGTATGACATATAATGTCAAATATTTTTATCATCTAAATAGATAACAAGGAAATCATGATTAAGAGAACAATCCATTTACCATTTCTATATATAGGTAAGAAAGCTTTGGAAAAAAAATGGTGAAGTGGATCAGAATGTATAATGACATAAGTAGTTTCGTATAACATATAACATCAAATATTTTCAGCATCAAAATAGATAACAAGGTAATCACATTTGAATTTTATATAACATGTTACATAATCTATTAAGGCCATATTGATATAATATATGGCATATTATCGGCCTATTTCATCTTATTGAGAAAGAATTATCCCAACTGATATAGGAGTAGATGAAGTATACAAAATGAGGGAGATATCATTAGAAGTTGGTCAAAGAGGAGGATGAATTAAAGATTCTTTCATATTATTAAAATATTTTTGAGATGCATTGATCCATTCAAGAGCACTACCCTTCTTAATGAGTGAGTTTACCAAATAGATGTGGTAAGCCATCTCAATAATGAATCATCAGATTACTTCACGTTTACCAAGATATAGTTCATATGTCTAGAATGGAATAAGGGATAGGCATGTTGATGATATCTTTGATTTTACTAAGATATACATCAATCCATATAAGGGAGATTAAAAATACCAAGAGTTTCTAAAAAATAACACCAAAAACACATTTGTGAGTATCAAGTCTAACTTTTTATTTGATAAGCGGATAAAAAATAATAATAAAATTATGAAGATGATTTTCATGATGCTTGTATTTGGCAATAAGATCATCCACATAGGTTTTAACTATTTTATGAATGAGGAGGTATGGTTATTGAACATTGATAAGTATCTTCAACATTTTTGAGGCCTAAGGACATTTTAACGTAATAATATGTTCCCCACTCAGTGGTGGAATTTGTTAGAATTACCCTTTATTTAGGATAATTTATTTTATCCTAAATTTATTTTTCATGTGTGAGGAATTTATATTTGCATGAATTATTAATTCACATAAATCTAGATTCTATGACGTGTTTTTGACCTCTTTGTGCTCCTCTAGGATTTGGGATTTACTTGTATGAGTAACTCCTTTTCCCACATGGCACACACCTCCCTTCTCTTTGTAAGGGACTAGGACACAAGTGACACACACTTAGGGGGATTTTAAGGTCATACTGAGATTCTATTTAACTCCAATTTTCTTCTTCTATATCTATAAAAGAGACCTTCCTATCTTCTTTTCCTCACTAAAAATTTCACATCTCTCCTTATTCTTCTCTTATGCTCTTGATTTAATCTTGAATTTGTGATGATTTTTGTTGCAAGCCTTCTAATAAGATCATATGGGTTTTTATATGATACATTTGGTATTCCAATTTAAAACACTTACTACTTATGATTTGCTCTTAAAAGGTAACTTAGTATTGTGCATTCTTGCTTCTCTCACACTTTCATGCTATGTCATTGATGATTATTCTTAGGTTAAAATATTTCATGATATTAGAGATATGATCATCTTATTGACATTTTTTTGAAAAGTGTGTAGATTTTTTTAAGGAGATTTTAAGGATTTTTTTTCAAAGGCTCTAACCCTTGATACCTATTTAAATCTATTACTTTCTCCTTGCTTAAATTTAGTGGTTTCTAGCTCTTTTTTGTAGGTTTCTAGCCTTATTATTATTATTATTATTATTATTATTATTTAAACCTGTGTTTTTTTAATCAGATTTTTAGTCATTTATTACTAATATTCAATTAGTTTTGTTTTTTATAAGCATTAGAACTGTTAACATATCTATTTTACATTCAACCATATCCTATTTTCTCATTACTTTAATTTACTCTACCTAATTTTTTCTTTTTTTTTCCATATAGATTTTTTTATGGTGCTCAACTATTTCAAAATATTAACAAAACATTATACATTATACTTCATTAGTTTTTTTAAAATTTTCATCCATAAACATATTTGGTATATTATTTGGTGAGCTCTTTTCATAATAGGTCAATGCCTCTATTGTAAAAAGTTTTTTTTCCACTCCTATCACTTCCTTATTTACTTACCTACACCACTAGATATCTCTGCATGGCAAATCCATATGCATAGGTGTTTTATTCAAATAAAAAAATATAAATTAGAATCTGCATATGGAATAGCTTTTTATTTTAGCTTCATTTTACTAGGCACTATTACTGAGCATACTGGTTCTTTTTTTTAAAAAAATCTATTAAATTTTTTCTCTAATATCCAAAATGACTCTATGTTTACCTATGTGGAGTCCTCATGGCATCCTCTTGGTGTTATGTGAGGTGTTGAGTTACCTATTTTTGTGGAATCATCATTGCCTTTTACTAAAATTGATTTTTGCAGATCCTCTTCTATCTATTTAAGTATGCATTCTTTTGATTTATACACTTTACTTTTAATTCCATTCCTTTCTATATATATGCATTATAATTTTAAATTAATTAACCTATTTATTTTATGCTAATGACATGTTAAGGGTGTCTTACTCTTCAGATCTGTTTTTATTTTCAATGCTCCTTTGCACTTCGCCTTTTTTTTAAAAACCTCACCTTGTTTTTTATACATGTGTTCTACCTTGAAATGTCACTTTTTTAACATTAAAGGTAAATTTAAAAAAAAAAACGATCTTCCTATCTTAGTTTTGTTTGATATCTTTAGTTTAGTTTTTTAAACTTTCACTTTTTCACTTTAGTTAATTATCACTTTGAATTAAAAATCCAAGTGGTTTTTTTATTAAGTAGTGTATGAGTTTAAATAATTAAATTAAAAAAACTAACCACTCAATTCAAATTCATTGGCTTGATTTTATCTCAAGCACTTTATGTTTTTAATACGCTATCATAAGAGCAATAAGTGTATTTTTTTCTAATTAAATCAATGCATCTAATTGTTATGTCATTTAAAGGATAAATTTATTTGTAAACAAAAAAAAAACAACAAAATAGACTCTTTTTTAGTTGATATTATCTTTTATATATCATCTTGGAAAGTTTTTATTGCAATTCTCTATCCTTTTTTTGGCTCTCTTTTATTACTAGCTATCTCTTTTGGATTCCAACAAAGTCATTCCTTTAGTTTATTGTCCCTCATACATTTTTGTTGCCTAATTTATTTTTTGCCTATTCACTTTTTAGTTATTGGGTGAGCTTTCAAGGTACAATAACTCAATTGTTGCCCAAATTTAAACTCATATCTACCAGTTACCATTTATAGAAACGGTATATGCATTATATTTTCACTTTCAAACATTTGTTGTGTGTAGTAGATGGCAAGGACCCCAAACATATATAAAGACTAAATTTACTAAATATCAAAAAAAATGTTAAACAAAAAATGACAAGGCCTTATGATTGATTAGCATGGCCATTACCCCTAAATTGCATGTCCACATTGATGGTTTTTCTCTTGCCTCCACTACTTGGTCTAAACTTAATTTTTTTTATGATTTTGTGAATGAATCTCAAAATTCAAATTCAAGATCAATTGTCTGATTTAAAGTATAATAATTCTAAGACTATGAATAGTTTCTTGATTAAATTTCAATCATTGAATTCTCAATTAGATGGTTTAAACGTTAAAATTTAAGATTTGAATTTGATTTATATTATCATAAAAAAGTGTTTTCCTTTTTAGCAGTTTATTACTAATATTCATTCGTAACTAGATTTTCTTACTTTATCTGCTATGTTGACCTTTGAATATTTTTTACTTTATTATGTTAAGAAGAATAAAATTTGACTCAATTTGGTATTCGTAAGACTAATAAACATAATTTTTTTTCTAAATACCAACATAAGAATAGCCAAAAACATGCTAAGTCCAATTGTAAACATGAAAACAAAGATAAAAAATCTAACTCTAAACCTAAGAAAAAGTTAGAGTGTAATTATTGTGACAAAAACACTCATGATGAAGATAATTTATTTAAAAAGAAATGTGATATAAAAATTAGAAAGCTTAAGGTCAAAGACAATGTTAGCACTAATAACAATAAGACTCAAACAAAATAAAATTCTAATACTAGAGATGTTTTTATTTATGCTTTGCATGTTTCTCCTATTGAATGGATTGTTGATTTTGGTGCTCCTTAACATATGACATCTAATGATTAATTGCTTACTTCTTTATAATTAGATCTTTCTAACACTCATTTAAGTCTTATAAATCATACTTCTTAAAATGTTGAAGCCATAGGAAATATTAAAATCCTTATTGGTGATTTGCATAATGTCTTGCTTGTTCTTGATTTTAAATTAAATTTTCTTTCCAAACCTCAATTATGAAAAAAAGACTATAAATTAGAATTTATTAATGATACTTGTTATGTTAAATCTACTAAGCAAAGTTTTCAGGTAGTTTCTACTACTTTTCTAGACAATGATAATTTTAAAATTTTTAGTAGATTCTCTTCTCCATTTTCTTCTCATGCTTTACTTGTTTCTAATGATGCTAACTTGTGGCATGAAATATTAGGACATATCAATTACAAAATTATTTTTGTTATGCACAAAATTAGTATGGTGCAAGGTTTGCCTAAAATTTCTCCCACTACTTCTACTTGTAATGGTTGTATAGATGGTAAAATTCATAGAAAATCTTTTCACAAAAATCACTCTTGACGTGCTACTGAAAAGATTCATTTAGTTCATAGTGATCATTTAGGCCCTATGCAAACTCTTTATACAATGGTACACGTATTCTTTAATTTTTTTTTATGATTTCACTAGGTTAGTCTGGGTTTATTTATTGAAAACTAAAGATCAAGTTTTAGACACTTTTATTGAGTTTCATGTCTTTGTTGAAAAATAATCCCATTATTTTTTTATGTATATTACACATTAATAATGGTAGGAAATATGTTAATAATGAATTTTTTACATATTGTAAGCAACATAGAATTAAGGATGAAATAATTATTTTCTACACATCTGAGCAAAATGGTGTTATTGAATGTAAAAATAGGATTATCACTGAAATGGCTAGGTATATGTTGCATGCTAAAAATATGCATTATAAATTTTGGGTTGAAGCCATGTACTATACTGTCTATCTCATAAATAGGACTCTCACTAAAAATATTTTAAATATTATACTTAAAGAATCTTGGAGTGGTATAAAACCTAATTTATAACATTTATGTGTTTTTGATTTTGATGCATTTGTTTATATTTCAATTAAAAATTGTAAGAAGTTAGATTCTAAAGTAGATAATATTATATTTATTGGTTATGATGAACCATCTAAATATTATAGAGTGTATGATACTCAAAATAACAAAATCAAGATTAAAAGGGATGTTAATATTATTGAAAATGGTGTACATGATTGCGCTTCCAATTCAGATTCTCTTGATATAGTTTCTACTTCTTTTCTTTTTGAAACTAGTGATGATCATAATGATGTTGAAAATGATGTTGTTCCTCCTATTCATTCTCCTTCTAGTATTTCTCCACCTAAAACTATGCTTAAGTGGGCCAATACTACTATAGAAGATTCTTAAATTCATGTAGATCTTAATGATACTTGTAGAACTAGGCAACAATTTTATAATTATGCTTTAATGTCTAAACTTATGCACAATAATGATCCTCAAACTCTAAAACAAGCTCAAGGTCACCCTCATTGAGAAAAAGTAATGCATGATGAATATAACTCTTTGATTTTTAATAACACTTGGGGCTTAGTCTAACTACCTAAAGGGCATCATTTAGAAATTTGTAAATGGTTGTTTAAAACTAAGTTCAATACTGACAATCAAATTAAAAAATATAAAGCTAGATTAGTTTCTAGATGTTTTTATCAAACTGAAGAAATTGACTATAATAAAACTTTCACTCCTATTGCTAAGATGATCATAATTAAATTTGTTTTAGCTTTTATTGTTCACATGCATTAGCCTGTTTATCAAATGGATGTTAAGAGTGCTTTATTAAATAATGACTTACATAAAGAAATTTATATGTCTCAACCTCCTAGTTTTATTAATCAAGGTAATGAACATCTTTTATGTAAGTTAGAAAAATCTATCTATGATTTAAAACAATTTCCTAGAGAATGGTACCCTAAAATCTATTAATTTTTTATATCTCAAAGCTTTACTCGTAGTTATAATGATCCTAATCTATTTGTCAAAAATAGATCAAATGCCATAGTTAACATTGTTTGTATGCTGATAACTTAATCATAACTAGTAGTATTAGCTCAATGGTTTTTTTACACTAAAAATGCTTTAAAGAAGACCTTTGAAATGACTGATTTGGTTCTTTTATATTACTTTTTAGGCATTCAAGTTCGGCAAGAAAATGATATTATCTCTATTTCTCAATCTAAATATACTTATGATTTATTATCTAGGTTTAATATTTTAGATTTCAAACCTATTGCTTCTCCTTGTGAACTTGGTGTTAAATTACTTAATGACATGGAAACATAAACTATTGATCTGACTATAGATAATTAGTTGGTATTTTGAATTATCTTACTCATACTCATACTCATCCTGATCTTGACTTTTTCATTGGATTGGTTTATTGACTTCTAAAATAATTTTTTCTTATATTAAGGGTACTCTAATTTATAGCATTGAGTAGAACTCTAACTACTAATTTTAAAGCTTCTAAAATAATTATTCATTATATTAAGGGTACTCTAACTTATAGATTTGAGTATAACTTGAATATCATTTTCTATCAAGTGGGTTATTTAGATTTTGACTAGACTGGTGATCCTAATGATTGTAGATCTGCAAGTGGTTATTGTTTCTCTTTGGGTTTTGACACCATTTCATGGAATAATAAAAATTAAACTACTATATATTTATCTTGTAAAGAAGCTGAGTATAAAGATTGCAATCATGCTACAAAGAAAGAAATTTGCCTTAGTAGACTCCTTGAAAATTTGGGCTACCTTCAACATTTGGCTACTTTGATTTTTAGTGATAATCAAAGTGCTATTGCCTTAGAAAAAAATGATTTTTCATACAATGTCCAGTCACATTGATATTGAACATCACTTTCAGTGTGAGCTTATTGAAGGCAATCAAATTATTTTCTCTTTTTGTCCTATCAAAGAATGAATGGTTGATATCTTCACTAAGCCTCTATGTAAATACAAGTTTATTTTCTTTTATAACAAGTTAGGATTGAAAATTTTTTTCATCAAGGGGAAGAGTTAGTGATGTTTCCTCCCTTATTTTTTGTTTGTAAATCCTTAAATAAATTTTAAGGGGGTGTGTTAGAATTACCTTTTATTTAAGGTAATTTATTTTATCCCAAGTTTCTTTTTTATGTGTAAAGAATTTATATTTATGTGAATTACTAATTCACATAAATTAAGATTTTATGAGGCATCACTCACCTATTTGTGCTCCTTTATGATATGGGAGTTACTTACATGAGTAACTCCTTTTCCCACATGGCACACACCTCCCTTCTATTTGTAAGGTGATAGGACACAAGTGACACACATTTAGGGGGATTGTAAGGTCATAATGAGATTCTGTGTAACTCTCATTTTCCTCCTCTATCTCTATAAAAGATCTTTTCCTCTCATATTTTACTCACTAGGAATATCATAACTCTATCTATTCTTCTCTTGTGCTCTTGACTTAATTTTGTACTTGTGAAGATTTTTGTTACAAGCCTTCTAATAAGATCATGTGGGTTTTGTTTGATATGTTTGAATTTTTACTTAAAAATTCTTATCACTTATGGTTTTTTCTTGAGAGGTAAATTAGTATTACACATTATTTCTTTTGTCACACTTTCATGCTATGTAATTACTGATTATTCTTTGGTTAAAATCCATCAATATTAGTTTTATGTTGATTTTTGAGAGTGGTATGACTCTGATTGTAGCCTAAAAAATGTCCATGAGAGATAAATTTGCATAACAAGCTATAGAATCAACAATAACATCAATGGATGGTAAATGAAAGATATCTTTGGGACATGCTAAGTTGAGCTTATGAAAGTTTGTAAATATGAAAATGACAATAGTTATTTTTTTATGAACATGAATAATGTTGGAAATACATTTTGAGTAATTTATAGGTTTGATGAAATTAACATCCATAAGTTTGATAATTTCTTTATGATGGTATAAATCTTAGGAGGGAATTTACATTAATTTTAATGTACAAGTTTTACATCAAGATAGGTGATGATGTTATGAACCACAAAACTAAGATTGATATCGGGCATGTCTTCATAGAAAGAAGCAAAATTTTCATAGTATTTGTCAAAAAAGAGAATGTAGTTATCATGCTATTTGGGATTAAGTTATTTAGAGATAATAATAGGTCACATAGTATCCATTGTACAATAACTAATTGCAATAATTTCTTCAATAAGCATGGCATTTCCATCTTGTAAGTGATATGGAGATAGATGAAGCTGGGATATAGGAGGAATTTTGGGATAATTACTAAGAACAAAATTATTGAAGTAAGAAGCCTTTTTATAAAAATGACCAATCTTGTGATGTTGGTAGGGAAGTTTAGGCTCAAGAGCATGGAGTAATTATAATATATCTTCATCATAGGGAAGCATGGGTTTAGGTACATAATATTTGATATCCACTTAGATATTAATGATTTGATTAGTTTGGATATCAAAATTAGAATGTATTTTTATTACAATTGTACCTTCAACATCTAAGGTAATATTGTGATGTTGAGTAGAAGACAATGATTTTAAGTTAATAATATCAGGCTTATCATTACAATTAGATATAATGGTTTTAGTTTAAACTTATGTAAGTGGAGAAATAATAAGAATAAGTTTGATTATATTGTATTGGTCAAGAGATGCTATTGGAATTGATTAATAATAAAGAATTATATTAGTCAAGTATTGTTTGTGGTTGAAGTAGTCAGAGACTGAAAATTGAACTATATTAGGTTGGTCAATACCATTGAAAAGATAACAATGTGAAAATTATCATTTTGGTCAACAATGTTTATATCTAAAAGAGTGGATCAAACAATATCAATTTTATCAATATTGTTAGAGGTTGTAGGTTTAAATATTTATTTGGCAACCCATGAGGTATATTCTAATGGTGGATTGGTAGGAGGGACATAACCTTTAAGTTGAGATTCAATATCAGATGATATATTAATAACATTAACATCAAAGTTGAAGGAATGTATTATAGATAAGGTCTTTTGATAATGTATTACATTTGAGTCTCATGATTGGGCTTGGGCCATAATTTAGGCAACATCATAAGAGGGAGAAAAAGTACATGTATCATTTTTAGTAGGGATATCATTAGTAATTACACATATGTTATTAGAAGTATGAGTAGACATGACTAAATATTATTGAAAAAATTTGGCTACATCACATTGATTACAATTGAAATAATCTTTGATGTAAGAGGCTTGATATGTGTTGCATGGTGGAGGACTATCAGAAATGTTATCAATTAAAGGAATGGTGTGATCATGTGGAAGTAAAGGAGGAAACCATTTTAATATATAGTGAGGTAATCAAGTTGTATTAAAAAGGGTTTGTAATTCATTTGGTTCATCATCGTAGGAGTCTGTAAAAGTGACATGTAAATAAGAGTGCATTTTAATAAATTCAAGCAAATGAGGACTATTACAATTATAGGAATGCAATATTGAGATTTAGTATTTGTAATCTGGATGCTCCAAGGGTTTGGGTCTACTTCAAGTTTATAATGTTTTCTGTTATGGATAAATTTGATACATTGGATGATGAAATATTCAATAGATCCCATTACAATGAGTCCATGGATGTCATAAAATCATGTTATAAGATAAAGGAAGATCAAGAAGTGTAAGTTTGGTTCGAATAGATTTTGGTCCAATTATGAGGGGAAGACAAATATAAACAAGTGGGTTTTGGTTGGTTTTATCAAATACACAAAAAATAAGATGAGTTTGTTTCAGGTTTTATTTGGAGTATCTGATTTGTTGTATAAGCCAAAGAGAGATAACATTAATGGCTAAACCTTCATCTACCAATACTTTTCTAATTAAGATATTGTTGATTCCAATTTAGATAAAGAGTGGTGGATCATCAATTCAAAAAAAAATCATCATTAATCATATCATCTTTAGGGAATTCTATGGTGGGTTTTGTGGAAGAAGATATTTTTTTGATAGCATGAAATTTTGTGAGTGGGAGACCATCAAAGGATAAACTATGTATATCAACATCATTGGATGATGGTTTTTATGTATTATAGTTGTTGAATAAGGAATTTGTGATGATAAGGAAAAGTTATGAATAATTCCATTAGTGTAATTTTGTAGGGCATAGATTTATGTTCATCCAAGAAGTTACAATGAGGTTTGGAAGAGGAACTAGCATGAGACTTAAGTTGAATATAAACGGTGTTATTTTTAGAAATAATGGAATTCGGTTTAAGTTCCACATGTGAGGAGGAATCATCACTAGTGGGTCATTATAAATATGAAGAAGGAGTAATTTTAGTATCTTTAATATGTTGTTCCTTAGTGGAAGAATTATTAGGTTTGGTGACATGATCTTTGTGAGCTGGTTTATCATGATAATTGACTTTAATTGCATTCAGATATTGAGATTAAGTATAATATTGATCATAGTTAGCATAAATAACACAAACATTTTCATTTAGATGTTGTGTATTAGGATTGGAAGAAGATATTTGATATTTATAATTAGTAGATTTATAAAGTTTTATCTTTTGAGAAGCTTTAAGGTATTCAACATGATGATCCTTGATCATAACATCATGAATGAAAGCACATTCTAATATGAACAAAACGAACTTTTTTTTTTGTAAGAGCATGACATGTTTCGTGAGAGTGACCAATATTGACATGGAACCAACAAATGTTTTAGGATATAACATGAGGAAGGGGTAATGGGATTGTGAATGAATGGTTTGGATGGAGGTAACGACTTCCTCATTTTTGACATGTTAAATAGTGGGTGGGAGGGAATTCAAATATTAGATTGGTTTGTTCCTATTTTAGTTTGAGGAGGCTTACAGTTAGAATTGTTAATGATTATTGCATTTGTTGAAGTTTAGAAAGAATCCTTGATGAGACTAAGAAGGTTGAAATTGAGTCATGAGAAAATATTATGGTTTGGCTTGATCAAAAACATCTTCTAAAGTTTGGGGAGACAAAATTAACACCATGTATTGAAGAGAATTTTGTATAGAAATGATAAATAATTTGAAGATATTATCATCCCTCATGTTATGAACCTATTTATGAGTTAACTATTTCCATCACTTGATAAAGGTATCGATGATTCGTTAAGTAATTGCTTAACATTTATGAAATTTATAAAGCTATTTTTAGAAAGACCAGTGTGTTGAAATTCCTCAATTAAAGAATTTAATAAGTCTTCTATTTTTAAAATGGAATGTTGAGGGGGTTTTTAATACCATTATAGAGCATCCCCTATAAATGTTTTGACAATAAGTTTATTAACATGGAAGGTATTAATTTGGACCCATTCCTTGTAAACAATACTAAAATATTTAAGGAAAATACCTAGATCCTTAGTCCCATTATATGTAATAGTTGGAGAAATGTTTACAATGTCTATAGATAAAATAAAGGTATCTAAAGGTTCAATTTGAAGACATTCAAATATTTTGTGATGCATAAGAGCTTGAGGAATGATGTTCCCGTTGGCATCTCAAAGAGGAGGGGGAACAAAATTATGATTATGTTGAGGCAAGATGAAGGGAGGTTGTATCTCCATTTGTAAGATATTATTTTTCATTTAGAACATTTAAGAGTTATTAGTTGTTTTCATAAAATTCATTTTTTGAATCATTTGTGAAAAAAATTGAGTTGTATCAATATGTGGATTTCGATTATTATGAGGGGGAGGATACCCAATATTGGAAGAAAGGGCATTCCATCCATTAGTGATAAGAGGATTTCCTAGAGGGGGTTTCCAAGGTTAGTATCATTTACTCCAATGGTGAAGTAATGTAGTTTGAATAAAATACCATTAGTGTTATCTTTATAAATGGTATTTTCATCTAGAGATTTTTGAAGATATGTGAGTCATTTAGGTCATCATTTTAAGTTATTTTCACCATGTTACAATCAAGAGATCTAGATGGTTTTTGAGAATATTTACACCATGAAGTGTGTTACTGATTGGTGGGTAAAGTAGGTAAGAAAGAGAAACGCATGTAAAATATGAATAGGTTAAGAATATTGAGGAAGATTCTAAAAGGTGATTTCATCATGCTGATTAAATTGAAGAATTGATAGAATATGTGATTAATTATAAAAAATGAATGTTATCATCCTAACATGATCTAGAATTTTTTGAAAGCAAAATGTTAATGAACTATATCTGGTCGAGTCGATGGAGTATACGAAAAAGATGATATAGATGGTGGTTGGAAGATAAACTAGGTAAGTAGTCTAATGTTTTGCAAAACAACATTAGAAAGGTTTCTAGGGTACATAATACCAACTCAATTTATTTTTAGATTTGTCTGATAATTTGAAGTTATAGAGTTATTAATCTCAATATTTGAGATACATAAATGGTGGTTATACATGATGTTATTTCCAACCTTTTGGAAAATTTGAGAGTAGAGGTTATTGAAAAATAGTAATTTGACCTAATGAAAAATAATTTTGAAGATTTAATTATTTTTTACAAAAATAATAATATTGAACTTATTTAGTATTAAATTTTATGATTTTTAGACTATTAAAGAGGTTGGATCATTTCAACCACATTCTACTAGTTATGACTTATTTCTATTAATATTGACCCCCTATCTTCGATAGTTCACCCCAATGTTTCCCTTCTTGTATTTATTATACCCAACCAAGGATGATTATGACACCAGACCAATTTTTTAATTAATATATACTATGTTTTTTTCAATTTTTTTCACTTTTTGTGTTCTAATTGAGATTTTAACATATGTTTTTATTTTATTTTTTTCATTGTAGCTTAAATTTGTGTGCAAGAGTTTTGAAGGAGGCATGCAATGGGGACCATGCTAGAGTTGGGTATAAGCTACTTTTTAAAGGAATGGAAAAAATTTAGGTGTATCTGATTGTATAGAAATAATTTTTATATTGAAAATAAGGAAAAATATACATGGTAGGTGAATTATAAGAATAAACATATATTTTTAAACTATTATATGTATATTCTAACAAATTTTACAACTTTATGTTCATTTTATAGTAAAATTTAGAATATAATTTTTTAAAAATTCATTAGTTCAAGAATATAAATTTGTCAAAATGTATCCAATTGGGAAAAGAACTCTAATTGGGTCCTAGTGATGTAAACTAGGCACAAGTAGATACACTAGGATTGACATACATTGTCCATCTATGCATGGTTACATATGATATTTGACTACTGTATGTTTTAGTTGAGATGTTGGAATATGATACCTACACATATTTTTCCCTAAAAATGAGATGACCGTTATCTTAGAGGATGTGTGGTACATATTGCACATTAAAATCAAAGGTAGTTATATGTGAATATAAGATTTGGCATAAACTAAGGGACAATAGACTATGATACTATATGATATTAATAAAGTTAACCTCTCTCTAATAGCAATATAGTTTTAAATGATACAATGAAATTTTTTACTCGACATTTAAAGAATTATTTATCTTGATAGTTGTATTTAATGTGTTTCTTCTATATAGCCATACTTCTCATTCACTCATGCACATGCTCAAGATAATAATGCTATTTTTTATTCCATGAATTATGTAAAAATCACTACATAAGACATAATAGGAGTTAGTAAGCTCATTTTCATGCCATTACTAATATAAAAATAACTATTTTTATTCCATGAATTAAATCATGTAAATATCACTACATAAGACATAATAGGAGTTAGTAAGTTCATTTTCATGTCATTGCTAATATAAAAATAACTTGAATTTATTGTAGGCATAGGAATTTATAAGGCCAATAAAATGAATGCCTAAATAACCTAGGTTGTTAGGTCAAATCCCAAATCAATCTAAAAGAATAAAATAAAAATAATTTTAGAGAAATAAAAGTAATGGTGTCACCACAATTGACTTCATGTTGAGAAATATTGCACATGAATTCCATGGTAAGGAATGTGTCGCTATTCATATCACCTCAAAATAAGGTTGTGTGATTTATAAATTATCATTTGGTTGTCGAATTAAGAGTTCTATGGGATAGGGAGAGATGAAAAATTGTGTCTTATATTTTGACACACATTCCTTAGTATTATGATTTTGATGTTTGGGTTTTATGTTACTGATAGCTTTTCATCTATCCTAAATAGGTCCCCACTAACTTGGTGATTTATAATAAAATAAATTGTGGGAAAGGTTAATATAGAAAATTATTTATTTGAAATGTTTATCTAAAATGGGTAAAAACACATTGGTTGATTACACTTTTAGATTATTGTTGGTGAAGACAACTGTAAATTTAAAAAAAGAGATGTAAGAGTGATGCTTCATTTCAAATGAGTTCACGATGTAAACTAAAGACATATTTTAAATGAACTATGTCACATAATAATATTTTTAATTAAATACTATATTTATTTGTTCTATTTTGAAAAATATATTATAAGACTAATTTGTATTAGTCTTAGAAATATAAGATTAGTGATAAAGTTACACACAATTGCACATGTGTTTTACATTAATAATTATTTTTCCTTACCAAATTTAATATTTTTAAATATAAAAATTTGTTTATTAATAATTTTAATTTGTGTGTGTGTGTGTGTGTGTGAGTGAGTGAGTGAGAGAGAGAGAGAGAGAGAGAGAGAGAGAGAGAGAGAGAGAGAGAGAGAGAGAGAGAGAGAGAGAGAGAGAGAGAGAGAGAGAGCTTGATGTGACCTTAAAAATGTCAAATACATTTTAGTTTTTTGTATAAAAAAATACATGTTTATATAGTACATAGTAAATTTTAACAATTTTTACTAATGTATTTAATCTTTTTTAAATATTATTTTACTTATAAGTTTTTTTTATTTTAACTTAAATTATATTTTCCAAAAAATATAATCCATTAAATTTATTATAATACCTAAATTTATGAGGCATGAAAAAATAGAATTTGCCTTATTCATACTAAATAAAATGACCCAAAATTTTAATAAGGTAGTTGATATAAACATAATGGGATTAAAAAGAATAAGAAAATTTAATCCAAACAAGGATTTTGAATTTTCCCTTATTAAATACAATAATATCTAAAAAAAAACTTTCTAGGCAATGTGAACGTAATATTTGTACTTACATTTAAAGGGGATTATTCCCAAAAAAAACACATACTAAAATTATTTTTCTAAATTAATTATAAGAATTATCTAATTCATGTATTTAAAGCACAACATTACAAGAATTTTTTCAAAAGGAAATCATTATCTCATTGAGAAACAATCAATGAATATATGCAATTGAAGGGTGACCTCTAAATAAACATTAATAATACCTTTAAAAAAATAGAATTTATAAGTGTAAAAAATAAATTTCAATCTCTATTTCTATATATAAAAAATTAAAATAATAGGAAACACTAGGATTTCTTTCATTAAAAATACTTATGCTCTTCAAAATAATTTAACTAAAATTATTAAATATCAAAACTGTAAAATGCGTTTGAAACATCCAATCACTTATATAAGTTTTTGAAGTTCATTATTATTCTTCGAGATTAATGTATGAAATTACACTCTAAAAATCTACTCTCTTCTTATGTCCCACATAAGTGAACTATGTACTCTCACTTGACCTTTTATTTAAGGTCTATACATTGAGTTTTTTTAATAAAATAATTATAGAAAAAATCATCTTGATTATTTAAAAGTAGTTTTAAAAGTAAGATCATTATGTTGAAGATAAATGTCCTTAATCTAAATTTTCAATATGTGTGTGTCCTTGATTTAATTATAATATTTTTATTTTGACTGTGTTTAGTTAACACTATGTTATTTATAATATTATTAGTTTATTGTGTTTTCTTAAAGTGTAGTTGTCCAAAAGTATTTGGGGAAGTTTGATATATTTATTTTGTTAACATGATTGATATATGTTGTCATCAATTTTATTGACTTTTGTATTTTCACATGACTAATATTTTTTATTTTCATATTTATTGTCTTTTCATGTTATATATCTCATTTTGTAGATTTTGTCATCTCATATTGGTACAATTATAACAATTGAATATTTATATATGATCAATATTTATTATTTTCAATTTAATCATCTTGCTCGATTATACATATTTTCTAGTAAATTGGATTGCCTTATTTTACTAAAATTGTTATATACATTATTTATGTTGAATGAGTATTTATTATTGTAAATTCTAAGTTATATATCTCTTTTGTGAACTTTGTCTAACTAATTTTGTGTATACATATGAATTAATATATATTGTTAAAATAATACACTTGTGACCACTCCTTTTATGCACTTAGTTCATGACTCATTCCATGATCCTTAACCACCCTTCTTTCAATCTTATTATAGATGACCCATTCCCACAAGTAACTAATTATCTCAAAATAGTCATACCAAGCATTCTAAGAAAACTAAACTCATTTTGAGACTGATCCCCACTTTTAGTTTAGTTGTTATTACCCTTTGGAAAAGGTCACCCTATTTGGACAATGATACTCTCAGGTGGGTGCATGGATTTGGGGGACAATTCGATGGACATCCACCCAAATATTCAATAATGCGTATGTGTTAATATATAATGTGTATGTATAATATAAATAACATGTACGTGTTATATAAATAGAATTTACAAGTTATTATATAACATATATGCATTATATAATGCATACATGTTACTGACTATGTTTTTTTATGTTAAAAAGGTCCCACGACCCCCCATTTTGTAATTTATTTCTTGCCTCTCACAAGACTCATTATGTGATCATGATTTTGCATATCAAGGTCAAATTACTTGTGAGAAGTTTATTGGAAAGCTTAGTGCATCCCCAACTTCATGATGCCACCACATAGATGAGGTAAGTCATAAAATATTACTCCTATTAACCTTATATTTTACCATTTTTTTGTTTTTTACATTGCTTAATTTGTAAATTATTTGTTTTAAATAGTCCAATCCATTATAGGAGACCATAACCATCCTTATAACCCTCTAGTTGACCTTGATATTCCTATGGCTGACCCTCCACCTAATGCTCCACCTATTCCTCCACCTAACCCTCCAGTTGACTCTATTATTCCTCTAGCTAACCCTCCACCGAACCCTCCTACAATTCTATAAGATCCCGTAGGTGACCAAGAGTATGTAGCTGCACACATTATGGAAAACAAAATTTAAATTGAGTGATTAATTAGGAGAATGAGGTATTCTGCATCCACCAACCACCACACTTATCTAGCCAATAACCTAGAGTCATTATTGGGTCAAATTGACTCGATAACGAGTCAGATCGACATATGGACATCTTATTAGGATAACTATAAGGATTATTATGTTGAAAAATTGTCAACAAATGAGGTAAAATAAATAAATAATAAAATATAATATTTTTACATTGATCATTGACTCTAATGTACCATTTCTAGTAACTTTTAAATGTTTCCCAATCCGTAGGTGCCAACACAATCTTATCAAAGCCAATTTCTGGGACTGATGGTGGATGGTGTCTGATTATCCAATGTGTAACAACCATGAGGTCCCATTATATTTTATGAAGAAAATATATTATGAGTTTATCCTCAATGAGATTCCAAATTATTTTTATTATAGTAAGTATAAGGGTTGAGGGAAAGGCTTTATGCAGGATCAAACAAGTGCATGTCATTCACCAAATTGACCTACAAAGATCCTTACCCAAAAGTCACTTCATCCTGAGAACCCCTCTACAATTAAGGAGGTAATGTATATTGACACTTTGTATGCACTTAGTGTGCTTATCAATACACTCATTCAATATATGATTAGGCTTTCAGGGACTGATGCTAGAGATATACCACCTAGTGTGCATACCCGACCCCATCCTTATAGATATTGTAAAACTATATGTACTAGACCTTCTAACGATTGTGGTGATGGTGGTTCATATGAGTTGGATAATATACTCTTGAGTGAAGAGTTTTCAACATGCACACATGGTGTGCAGTCATCAACTCTACATAGATGTAGGTCTATTTTATATATTTATGTCAGGTCAAATTTAAGATTTATTTGTAAATTTAAAATCTAACAATTAATTTACATAAAAAATGAATAAGATATATAATTTTTTATGTTCTAGGAGGAGACTATGACTTCATCTTCATAGACCACATTTGTAAGATTTGATCTTCTGCAATCATTATTTACATATAGAGATCCAACTGTTAGCCCATCCACTACTACAAATTCTTGTGTTACCATGACAAATTTTACTTATAGAGAGGTAAAATTTTGAATACATATTACACTCTTAGTTTAATAAAGGATAAATAATTATCATGTATCTTTGATACTTTATAGAAAACTAAGTGAGATCTCATTTTTTTAGTTGATGTCTCGAGTAGACACTCCTCCATCACTACAAATGAAGACAAACATAGGCATTATTATAGTGATTTCATTCGCATAGGCCCTCACAGAGGTAGATATTAACTTGTAACTTTTTATTGTAAAATATATATTTTTAATAATTTTACTACATACTTGCCTAACAAATATAAATTATGTGAATGTATTATGTATGCAGGGTTGTATTATGATATTTGATAGTCCAATTCAGATCCATGTTAGTAGGGAAACATCTCATATTTCATCCTAATTTCAGATGCCTATTTGTGTAGATCAACCTACCATTAACCTAATTGAGCATCAAATTAAGATTGACCAGGACTATGAGATGGAAATAAGTGCATATTTAAATGTTTTTTTATTATATTTTAAAATTAATTTCTTAACTTGGTTGCATACATAGTTTTATGTTAGTTTTCTAATAATACTTGAATTTTAATAGGTTTAGTTGCAAGGGAGCTATGAATATAGGATCTGCAGTCGGACCTTGGAGTAATCCAAGGCATTTGAGGGAAATCCATCTACTATTATGACATCCTAGGGAGGGTATTCTTTGAGGAAGGCAAAGAGAGAGAGGTTATTTGATGATTAACTCATGTCTTCCATGTGATTTAATTTTTTGTATTCCTCTATGGAAATGTACACATTATTTGTATGCCTATATATGGCAATATATGCATTATTGACATTGTACATGTGCCTATATGGCACCTAACATTCTGTTATGTTTTTATTTTTTAAGCCTTTATGGATTTTATTATTATATTGTAATTTATGTTGATATAATATTATTTTGGTAAATGGTTGAATAGGTAGTTGAACTTTATATGAATGTACTTGAGGTTGTATGATTAAATTTCTATACTTGTAGTGCTTAAGATGGTGGTAAGTTGATTATAATAGATTTAATGTTTAAAAATTAGTGTAGTATGGATATGATATATATCATTTGGTTAATATAGGATCATTTTAGAAATATTTAAAATTTGTCATTATTTACTAATACTTAATACAAAATTAGTAATATCTTAGGACCAATGATTATAGATAAGTTAATTATCCCAAGTGGTGTCCTATTTATAATACAATCATATCATATATTGGATATGGTTGTACCCATTATATATTTATGTGTATATATCAAATATTTGTAATAAAATTCACTATGAACACTTTAATACTTCAACCATCTTGAATCATAATCACATTTGTTACCTTAAATGTCATTTATCTATAGAAGCTAGAATGAATAATTGACCATGGTTAGAATCATCCTTTGGGTTTTTTTGGCTGAAAAAAGTAATTGAATGAGGTTACTTACTCATGTCATTAACTACATCATTGAATCCATCAACTATATACACATTATAAAACTTTGGAGGTGATTTTTTAACTACCACATGGACATTGTCTTAGTCTTTGGATTGAGTAACATGGTTGGAAAAGATTTTTAGATGTTGATTTGGTTGAGAAATAAAATTAATTAAAATTACTATTATAAAATTTTATTTATATTTGTTTGTCTTCAATCAAGTCTTAGATCATATGCTTTAGAGTAATGTGCATTTATTTTAAGAATGGACAAGGAGTCTATAGAAATCACAATGTGCATTAACATAATCATTTTGAAGAAAGGACCTTGATTAGTCAATTAATTTTCAATATGGAGGTAAATATATCATATTGTATTCTTGACTAATTTATGAGAAATGAAGTTTTTTTGACTTCCATTATCAACAATGAAACGTAATGTTTTACCATTGATCCAAATTTGATAATTTTAGGTGATTTGTATAACGAAGTGTAAATACAAAATTCTAGACTCAACTTATACTTCTCCCTCATCTTCTCTTGTACTCCTTAGGCCTCCTCTAAGATTTACTAGGCTTATTGGCTTTCCAATTCAATCATGCATTCAATAAATCTACCTCTACCTTCCAACATCATCTTCTACCTTCTACCATACCTATAAACTTCTGTTATCTTCCCCTTCACTTATCTTGACTCAATTCTCTCTTTGGCCCTTCAAGGGCTATTAGGCTTAGAAGGCCTAATTCATGCTTCTAAGGGGTATTTTGGCCCTAAGGCCTTCCTAATTATTAAAAACATTGCATCCATTCTTATCATATATAATCCAACTTTAATCAACCATTATTAGGGTTTTGGACCCTCCTTTCCTTGGCTTTTCTCTCTCTTGGCTTGATTCTTAGGCTTATCCTTGTAACCCTCCAAACCTGTAAACATCCTTGTATAGAAAAAAATATGACACTCATGAGAAAATTAAAACCTATTTTTGATAACCTTCATGAAACTCTTACTTCAAACAAAATTTACTTTGACAAATCACAAAGTTTATTTTGATAAATCCCAATGGAAGTGTACTTTATCTTCTATGGTCTTCATCAATTAGGTCTTCTTAGGATTATTTAGGCCTATGGGCACTCTTGCAGATAAAAAATTGTACTTTATAATTTTACCCACTCAAAAAACTTCTTAGATATTTCATAAAATCATGAATAGGCTCTAATGACCAAGTTTCAAGTCAATACTCTTTAGGACACACTCTCTCTCCCAAAATCTATCTACTCTTAAGGCCTCATTAAACCTCTTTTCATGGCTATTGAACAACATTTATTACTTGTAAACCTTCCTTAATCATTTAAAATATCCCATTTATCTTAACTCATGTAAACTCACTTGTCTCAACTAGTTTTATCCCTTCCTAATCTTTATTTTGTATCTAAACTAACCTTATGGGACACTTACATGTAAGAACATGGTTCAAAATAGGGGTACATACCTTGAAACTCAATTTTATTCCTCCTAACAACTTCTATCACCCTCAAATCTCTTAAAACACTTATGCCACATGACAAGATAACTCCATTTCATGTTTCAAGCCTTTTGACCATGTAAAGGCAAAGATATAGTGTTTTCTCTCTTGTCTAAGTCTTTAAGACTAAGCCCATAATGAGAGTGCATGAGTTCCATAAACTTTAAAATATTATTTAATTCACTAATAGTATTTCCTATCACATTTTTGCCTTGTATGGAATCTAAGGGCTTGTTAATTAGTATTCACCATCAAACTCAACACTTTCCTCTTGACTGTACTAGTCATCTACAAAATGCTAAGACTGAGACACCTTTTCCTAGAGTCTCTTAACTCTTAACCCCATGAATTACAATACAAATACTTATGATACTTAAGGGAAATATCTAATCCCTTCTTCCAATGGATCTTAAGAACAAATACAATTCTATGATGAGGTTAGCATTCACTTTTCATGGACTATTATAGGCTACCTATAGCGTTGGTAGATCCGAGCCCACAACACAAAGGTATAAAGACTTTTAGATGATTAATTCACTGAAAGCAATGTTTAAGACCTATTTTATCATTCCCTAATCCTTCTTCATCAACCATATAACCTTGACCACTCACCTCATTCTCTAAAATCTCCATTTTTAATATTGTCATAGTTTAACTATAGGGTTTTAAAGACTATGACTAGCCTCTCTTATCCATTTGGATCTTCTCATCTCCTTTGATAAGGCCCCACATAACCTAGGAGGCTCTTATGAATCCTTTCTAGTTTCTATCTCTGCTTAATTTCCTTAAACCCATAGGCAGGCCTATAGGTGTTATCTTAGGAATGTAACTAGGCCTCAAGATACCTATTGGGTGTTCTTTTGATAATCTTATATGTTTTAGTTCCTTTGAGACCATTTACTCACTTGAATCACTATATATGGCTCTCCATTTTCATCAAATTTCGTTCCTACTTGTATTTGAAAAGCACCTTTACACATACACTTCACCATTTGACCTCTTAGATTGACTCTAATAGACCTCATATGCATGACCAAAGCTTGAAAGTGACTTAAATAAATAAAACTTTTGAATGATGTTATAAAAACCTAGAATACAACTCATGACATCATATTCATAGCTAGACCTCTTGGATTGACCTCATTTTATGATTAAAGGTGCTTATTAATTGGAAAAAACAAATGACACAAGGAGAGACTTCAAATGACAATGCTACTATGTTACTCATAAACCTTAAAAAATCTAAAAACCTTCAAAGATGCTAAGAAACATTAAAACATGCTAATTGAGACCTCTAAAGACCATTTTAAGGCATCAAAAAACACAATAGGGATACCTAAAAGGTTAAGATACATGACAAGTCAAGTTTTGAACTATAGGGTTGATAATTTGATGTGTGAGGTCAAAGTTGTTATTCAAAAACCCCATTTATGGTGGTTCTTTGCTACAAACTAGCACTTCCAACATACCCAAATGGGAAAATTATGTCTAGGACCATGTTCTTGGCTTCCCTCATGCCTAGTCAACTAATGCACCACCCATTTTAGCCTCAAGAACTACCTTCCCAATACAAGAAAAATTAGAATTTTAGCATAAATTCACATGTGCATAGAATGTAAATCATTAGTCAATTTTATGAACCTTAAGATCCCTCCTCTAGGTGTCTAAAATATTTTTGTGCACCCTAGATAACTTTGGACTCACATACAAGAGAAATCCATGGCATAAGTTGTAGTGATGGGTCCTAAAATGCATCTTTTTGGTAGTGAAGAGACAACTTCTCGAGCTCCCATAGACATTTTTACCTTTGGGACCCCCTGATGAAAATATATCCATTAGATCACATTTGGATAGGAAAATTACATGTGTTTCCATGACCTTGATGGCTAACTCCACCTAAAAATACATTTTCACTACTGTTCAAGAGGATAAAAACATTAACATCAAATATTAACAAAGTTAGAGTTTTTTGAGAACTCCATTTTTTATGGTTGTTCACTATAAACTGGTATTACCAACACATTCATATGATTTAATAACATCTAGGACCATGTTCTTTTCCTCCCATCATGACCGGTTGACAAACCCACCACCCATTCTGACCTCAAGAACGACCTTCCCAATACAAGAAAAATGCAGAATTTTAACATAACTTTAAATGTGCATAGAATGGAAACCATAAATAATTTTTTGAACCATAATCTCCCTCTTATATGTGTTTCAAAACTATTCTTTTACCCTAGATCACTTTATCTGAACCTTTGAGAGAAATTCATGGCATAAATTGCAATGATGGGCCCTGAAATGCAACTTTTTTGTACTGAAGAGACTTCTCAAGCTCTATTAGGAATTTCTACCTTTGGGACCCATAGGTTAAAATATATAAATTTTATCATGGATATATAGACAAATTAAATATTTTTCCATGACCTTGATGTCTAATTCCCCCCAAAAATACATATTCACTAGTGTTTAGGAGGATGAAAACACTAGCAACAAATGTTATCAAAGTTGGAGTTGTTATTTAAGAACTCCATTTATGATGGTTATTAACTAAAAAATAACACTTTAAACACATTTATATTGGAGAATAACATCTAGAACCATGTTTTTGGCCTCCCATCATGCCCAGTTGACAAACCCACCACCTATTTTGACCTCAAAAATGACTTTCCCAATACAATAAAAATATAGAATTTTAGTGTAAATTCACATGTGCATAGAATGGAAACCATAATTAATTTAAAATAATCATAAGATCCTTCCTATGGGTATCTAAAAATTATTATTTCACCCTAGATCACTTTGGCTGAACTTTTGAGAGCAATTCATGGCATAAGTTGCAATGGTGGGTCCTGAAATGCAACTTTTTGGTAGTGAAGAGACAACTTCTTGAGATCCAACAATTTTTTTTACATTTGGAACCCCTAGGTGAAAATATATAAATTGGATCATGTTTGGATAGGTAAATTACATGTGTTTCCATGATCTTGATGTCCAAGTCCACCTAAAAATACATTTTCACTACTGTTAAGGAGGACGTAAACATTATCAACAAATGTTGTCAAAGTTGGGGTTATTATTTGATAACTCCATTTATGATGATTTTTCACTTAAAATTAGCACTTAAAACACATCAATATGGGTGGATAACATATAATACCTCATTCTTATAGTGACGGATCCTGAAATGTAACTTTTTGTCAATGAAGAGACAACTTCTTGAGCTTTAACATACATTTTTACCTATGAGACCCCCATGTGAAAATATATTCATTGGGTCACACACACACACACACACACACACACACACACACACACACACACACACACACACACACACACACACACACACACACACACACACACACACACACACACACATATTCAAATTACACATTTTCCATGACCTTGCCATCTAATTCCACCTGAAAATACATTTTCATTGCTATTAAACATGGTGGAAACACATCAACAAATGTTGTCAAAATTAGAGTTGTTATTCAATAACTCTATTTATGGTGCTTATTCATTTCATAATAGGACTAAAAACACATCTATATGGGTGTATAATAACTAGGATGTTGTTCTTGGCCTCTTGTCATGCCTAGTTTACAAACCTACTACCCATTCTAGCTGCAAGAACAACCTTCCCAATACATGAAAAATATAGAATTTTAGTGTAACTTCACATGTGCATAGAATAAAAACCATAAGTTGTTTCAATTAACAATGAGATCCATTATATAGGTGTTTAAAAATTATTCTTTTACCCTAGATAACTTTGGTCAATTCTTCAAGAGAAATTTTGGCATAAGTTACAATGATGGGTCCTAAAATGCAAATTTTGGTAGTGAAGAGACAACTTCTTGTGATCCAACAAGAATTTTTATCTTTGGGACTCCTAGGTGAAAATATATCAATTTTATCATGTCTAGATAGGTGAATTACACATTTTTACGTGACCCTAATGTCTAATTCCACTCAAAGATACATTTTCACTACTGTTTAGGAGGATAGAAACACTATCAACAACTTTTGTCAAAGGTGGAGTTGTTGTTTGAGAACTCTATTTTTGGTGCTTATTCACTTCAAAATATCACTACCAACACATATATCTAGGTATATACCATCTAGGATCTCATTCTTGTCCTCCTATCACACCCATTTGACAAACCCACCATCCATTCCAACCTCAAGAATGACCTTCCCAATACAAGAAAAATATAAACTTTTAGTGTAAGTTCACACATGCATATAAAAAAAACCATAAGTCATTTCAATGAACCATAAGATATCACCTATATATGTCTAAAAACTATTTTTTGACCCTAGATTAATTTAGCCAAACCTTTGAGAGAAATTTGTGGCATAAGTTACAGTGATAGATCCTGAAATGCAACTTTTTGGCAGTGAAGAGATAACTTCTCAAGATCCAATAAGAATTTTAACCTTTGGTACACCCAAGTGAAAATATATCCATCTCACCATGTCTAGATAGGTCAATTACACATGTTTTCATGACCCTGATGTCTAAGTTCATCCATAAAAACATTTTCACTACTGTTCAAGAGGACATAAACACTATAAACTAATGTTGTCAAAGTTGGAGTTGTTTTTCAAGAATTCCATTTATGATTATTCTTTGTTATAAACTGGCACTTCCAACATCCAAATGGGTGGATAACATATAAGACCTCATTCTTTTCCTCCCTTCACACCTGGTCGATAAATCCTCCACTCATTCTAGCCTCAAGAATAACCTTCCCAATACAAGAAGGGCCATAACTTGGGTTTTATAGCTCCAAATGACTTGAAATTTTGATTTGAGATATGCCTTACAATTTTAGAACTTCTTAAAGTGGTATTATATTCATGGTGTACCTAAGGAGAGACAAAACACAAAAACTCTAACTCAAAAGCTTTATGTGCTAGTCTTTATATGCTTGACACATTCCTAATGTTTGATCAGTTCATGCATATTGGTAAGGTTCATAAACAAAATAAAAGGTTATTTGGGATTATTTTAGTCATTTCAATACTAAAGACTCATATTTTATAATATTTCCTTTTGTTGAAGCTTTCTAAAATAGGGTTCTATACATTAGAATTCATGCAAAGCCTATAGCTGGGAACAAACCGTGCATTATCAAGACTTAGTTTCAAAATAAAAAGGTTAAGGGATATTCATATAGATTTTTATAATTAAATTTTATGTCTTAAAGTAAATTTTTTTTCAAGTTACAAAATTATTCATAAATAGCTTGTTTGTTGTTCTGAGCAATTAAACTAATCAGTTTTGTGCAAATCTTGTCATCCAAACAAATATGTACATGATCAACCTTAGGTGTCTAAAAAGAAAAGTTGAAGAATCTAGAAAAAAAAAATTTGGTGTTGGAATGAGGTTCTTAAATATTATTTTTCTCATGATATCTAAAATTATTTTACTAGGCCTGTCATACATTATCTTTGAGGCTTGACAACAAGTGGAAACTTGAATATTTCCTAAATTACATGGTGATACTTCATAAAATCTTGGAATCATATGTGTTTTAGCATGCTTAAGAGATAAAATAGTTTTTAGTGTGATTGGTTTTATTTTCACATGTGTGAGGTATTAGATCAAACACACAAGGCTAATTAGGCCTAATCCTAAACTATGAAAGTGCAAAATAAAGTGGAATAGATATTGAGTTGGTTCTTGAAAACTTGGGATTCTCCCTATGCCTTGAAAGGTTTATTCAAGAATTCATATTCATTTGGATGATGCTCTTGCACATCAAGATCAAAATGGAATGAAGGATACCACCATACCCAAATATAGGTTGATTCATGAAGGCATTTGACCACATTAAACACTTCAAAAAAACATGATTCTCCTTCTACATCTTCCTTCATTCGAGGCAGCCTCATTTCAAAGACAAATGTTAAGTAATTTTAGCTTGAGATTCTCTTAGGTTCAAGAATATGAAATTATTTACTAACAATGCCAACCATGTGAAGGTGGAATCTTATATGCCACCACTAACCTACAAAAAATTGTTAGTAAGTAATTAAAAATGAAATTTATATGTACACTACCTAAAAAAATCATCAAAATTTGGTAAAATTGATTATATCTACATTTTTGAACTCAACATACCTGCACATATCAATCCATCAAACCACTTAGATCTGCTCTAATATGATAGTAGAAAGAATAGCTTTATGGTTTGACTCACAAACTTTCTATAGGTTTCTGTTTAATGGCCTCTCATGATATTTTATTAGTTAAATATTTGTTGCAAGAACCAAATTTGAATAGTGTAGTATCTTCTTGTGTGTTTCAAAGTCTTCATACAATCATATATCTAAATTTTTTATTGGATATCATCAAATCTAAGTTGTAGTGACTACCACAGACCCAATAGGATACTCAATGTTTTCTCCATCTATGACTGTGTAAGTCAATTTTTTATTTTCCTCTACACACTGACATAAATATTAATTTGTTCCCTCTTCATTGTCCTCATATACAATAACTGAAATAACATGCCTTGTATCATAAAAAAAATTTAATGACAATATATAAAAATAGACAATGGGATTAAATAGTACATAATGAATAATATTATACCTAGCTACACTAGATTAGATACATGGTCAATGCCATGTGATGATGCCATATCTATAATTTGTAATGCTCATGGACCCTGATATGTGTTGATTGGAATTAAAGGTTTGGAACTCCAGTCATCCACTCTTGTGACTCACACTCATTCCAAATAGAGTCCATGCATGTAGAACATAAACATGCCAAGTGTCCCTTCTGATTAATCCAAGAGCCTAAATTTGAGCTATAAGATGAGTGGACCTCACTTGAACCTATTATAGTCATAAAATACTCATACTTTCCCAAGTTTTCTTCCACCATTAACCAAAAATGTCTATGAATAGTAGAATTTGGTTGAACACCATGACACGTGTTATCATTACACCATTAAACCATGATTTGTGTATCAGCCAAATGAGCACCCTCTTCAAATTTAAACTCTTCCCTTGTAGTGAATATTTTAAAACATGTTACCACATCTTCATGTTCCTCTTTTCTATGGCCAACCTTAGTGAAACTCCAAATATGTTCTACATTAGTGGTAACATGCATCCTGCTCAACTCATAAAACATTTGTGCATTATTTAATTATTATGTGTAATTATTTGACCAAATATAATTCTAATTGAATTGAATGTTTCTCTCAGTCAACTATCCATAGAACTTCTCAAAACAACCATTCACATAATCTATACAATGTTAATGGTCATAAATGATATAGAAATGGTACTCCCTTAATATCTTTTGATCTTGATCAATACTATTATATGCATACATGAATGCTATATGCATGAATATGTAACTTGTGATGGGTTTTAATATTGGGACTGAACTTCCATTTGTGGTTTGAATGTATAATGTTCATCACTATTAAAACAATTGAACTGAGTGGAAACATGTCCTTACTTATCTTAAATTTTTCATCTAACCATCTAGTCCTGTGTGTGTGCCTTGCATACTCATAAATTTTTTTTCCTTGAATTTGACTATAAATTTTGAAATGGGTATCTATTTTGTAACAAGATCACACCTTTTAGATTATTTTCCATTTTTTACTCAATAAGTCATAGATTTGTATATGATCAAACCAACTAATTCCTGTCCAATTGCACTTGTTTCATTTTCATGGATACAATTTTTTAGTTTTATCAATCCACCATAAATGCTACAATTTCCATATAAACATGCTTTGTTATAAAATAAATGTCCATATGGTCTTTCAAAAAAACTGGTTGGAATAAATTCCCTGGCTGATTTTGGTAGAACTTCTAAGCCACACTCCTAGAAAATATTATTAGTATGCAAAGTAAAATGAATATGGTGAAAAACATCATAGTGCATTGCAAACTCAACATATTTCCTACAATAACAAGTGGTGTGTGTGTGTGATTAATTTTTACATAAAAAGGTTTGTCCATCTCAAAATGTCTTTGACTAATATAAATTTATGGAAGTTTTTCCAAAAACATGGAGTACAATTATGGTTGAGTCATATCCAATAGATGTTTAAAATGTGGTACATGGTTATAAGAACCAAATATAAGTTAGACTACATCTCTTGCATTAGGTAAAACTCTAGTATTGCCCTTCCAAAATTGTACAAGTAAATCTTTTAGAGCATCAACTATAACCATGTCATTTCATGGAAGTAAACTAGAGAATGCCAAAATATCATTAGTATTGGGTTCATTAAGTCTTTTTCATCTTGAAATTTATTTAATTAATTATTTTATGTTAATATCAAGTGTTTGGATTATTTTTGATATCAATCACTTCCCCTGTTTCACTACTTACTACATAAGTTGTGATCATACGCCATGCAACACTACAATCTTTGTTACATGATTTAGGGCCTAAAATATGATATGCATCATGTAAATTGTCAATAATTTATGTGTTTTCATCATATATATTATATTTTATTATCCCTGATGTGTACATGGTATGTCCCATCTTAATTACTTTAATCATTGAAATAAATAATAGACATCTTTTAGTATCATGAGTCAAATTATGAAAGAAACTATCCCAAATTTCCTAAACTAATATTCTTGAATGGTGATCAAAATTTTTTTTAGGTAGTGGTTTCAAAATGTTTTCATCAAATTCAATTAAGTGCTTACCTTTTCTATTCACAATTATTGGAGGTGTTGTTACTAGTGAAACTTGTTGAGAGGGTCTTTCAAAAATTTCATTACTTTCATTTATTAGTGGTGCGATGACATTTTCCTCATTTTTTCTTTCCTCATTATATGCTTTCATGAAATTTTATTCATTGGTAATTTCATCATTATTTATTTCCATGAAAATTTATTCATTTTTTGGGGGTAATGCATCATGCATACAATCATCATCAACAAAATAAAAAACACTATACTTTGAATGTAAGCTTCCAACATTATCTATTTCATTATTTTCAATTTAATCATTATGAAATTCATTATTATCAATTCTATCATTATTGAATTGATTATTTTCAATTTCATTATTATTCAATTCATTATTGTCAATTGCATCATTTTGTATAACATTTGGCTCATCAGAGATAGTTTTTGTAGCTTATTTTAAATGAAGTACTTGCATTCGTACCTTATTTTTATTTCTCACCTCATGTATTTGATAAAGTGTTTTGTTCTTAAACTTATTCTTCTTTATCAAAATTGACGCATCACCCATTGGAAAATTGATATACTTTCAATGGTAGAGTCCAAAAAAGGACTTGATAACTCTTATTCTCAACTTGTAATTACTGCAGAAGTGCACAAAAAATGTATGTCGGTATGGATTTATGAAAAAAGGTAAAAAGGAAGATAAAAATTATTATTTTAATCTATATATATATATTGTATATGCATTTAGCATAGTGCGTAGGCATTATAATATAGTGCATACGTGGTATTATATAATACATATGCATTATAGTATAGTGTGTATGTGTTATATAACACACACATTATATAAAAGCAGATAGACATTATATAACATGTAGGAATTATATAAATCATACACATTATAAATTTGAATTCAAATTATGAGCCTTTTATCCCAAAAATGGCATGGATTCCTGAGCCAAAGGTTTGGACCTATTAATCTACAATTGAGTCTGAGAGCTTAGATAGAAAACCAGAAATTTAAACTTATATCACCAAATACATTATGAATTTAAATGAGATAATTAATAAAATTATTATCATGATGATGATCATGCTCTCCTCTTTCCAAATATATGTTTTTTTAATAATTTTTGGACTATTTTAAGGTTACAAACTATGTTTATTTCTATAGATGACCACAAGTATATTAAATATAGATGACCACCTAACCCAAAAACATAATAATAAAAAATTCATGGTGATTATTTTTTCATGGTTCATTTTGATTTATGCCTATTACAACTAGAAGCCAGAGATTATAGTTGGTTCCTTTCATCACTCATGCTCATATAATTTGAAATAA
Source organism: Torreya grandis (assembly GCA_037957365.1). Classification (NCBI taxonomy): domain Eukaryota; kingdom Viridiplantae; phylum Streptophyta; class Pinopsida; order Cupressales; family Taxaceae; genus Torreya; species Torreya grandis. The sequence goes on from JARHVA010003730.1 coordinate 1,613,233, forward strand.
CCTCATATACCATCCCACCTATAATATTCACCCTAGGCTTATATTATATCATGTGGTTCATGTGGTTATCACTAAAAGAGTTCAATATGTGTGAAAGGATGACCAAACCCAAGGATATAATCTTATTGATCATCTCAATATTACCACAACAAATGTCTCCATTTTATATTTACTATAATAGCCAAATATGTATAAGGATATGTTATATGTGGTATTGCATCACACTACTATTACTAATAATTCTGAACCATATTATGTTGCATCTATTATTAACACATTACGATGGAAAAAAAAATCTATATAATTTAGAAAAGAAGATTTACCACCACAACACTTTATAAATAAGTATTTACCCTTATAGGTTTAGCTCAAAATTGATGATATGGGTGTTAAGAGGATCTCAATGTATAATGTTTCATGATTGAATATTTATAATATTTATTTTCTTTTATTCCTTAATATATATCCAATGAATTTAGTTTATTCAAATATGAACATTAAAGGTTTTGATAACATTTACCTCAAGGTATTAGGCCAAACAAAAATGAATCTCACATTGGAACCTAGAACTATTGATATAAAATATTAAGTCATGCCCAAGGATATTAATTACAACCTTTTACTTTAAAATACATGGATTCATTATATTCAAGTTATCCTTTCCACTTTACATACATGCTCAAAGTTTAGTTAATAAGGGTATATATACATACATGCCCTATAGATCATGATCTGTTTAAGTATTTTCATGTAACTACATATACATAAAATTATGTCCCTCATTAATATTTATCTACTCATCTATTGGTGTAACTTAATGTTTACTTACAACCCAAGTATCCCAAAACTAAGTCTGCATACACCTCCAAGGTCACAGGTCATTATTGAAGCACTTAATCACACTAAGTTTGCACCACCAATTTTCATTTTACACCAGTATTATCACACACATCATAGTGGCTTGGTATAACTACATGTATTTTGAACCCTCTTTGAATTATTGGTATGTAGGAAACTTTAAACATAATGTATTTGAAGATCAAGAAAAACTTCTATTGTTAACCCATCTTAACTCCATGATTACATTTTCTCTCTTGATCTATTGAGATAGGGTTACAAGTAAAGGAGTAGATATATAATTTTTAATGATGGATCAAAGGATAAAAATATTTAAACATAACATGTAAACAAAGTAAACTTGTCATATCAGTTTCAAATTTCTATCACTTAAAGTACGCCGATGCTCCCTAAGGACACTAGTGCATCGCACCGTAGTCTAGATCAAGTGGCCTTGCCTAGAAATCTAAAAATTATTTGATATTTTCCCCTTTTAGATTTTTTATAAATTTAAGAAGTACTAAATTAGTTTGTGTCATTTATTAAATTTTTTTAGCATTCTAATTTTACGTATTATTTTTTCAAAGATAGGATTTTACCCCTACTTATCCAAAATTTGGTCAAACATATTAGTGAACTTGCTTATTGTTGAATGTTTCCAAAAACCCTAGCTTTTCATTAGTGTTTCCTTTTATTTTAGCAATTTTATTAGGGTTTTAGATTCATGATTTTATGATTTTTATATAAATCATGATCATAATGACTCAATTTAATTATAATTTATTAAATCAAATATATTTTCTTTCACTTCTATGTTTTTACATATAATATGTAAAATATTTAAGTTGCATGTAAATCCCATGATGAAACATTAAGTGACAAATAATCAATGTTTCTATCAAAATCATTGAGGGCTTGATTGCCCAAGTGATGGATTTGAAGATAGAAGAAAACAAGTATATAAAATACATTAAACCACCTAACCCAAGAACCTAATAATCAACCACTCTGTGATGTTTATTGTCACATGGTTCACTTTGAATTGCCACCTATTATAACTAGAATCCAAAGAGAACAATTGGTTCCTTTAATTACTCATTCTCCTAGAATTGAAAATAATTCATCTTCTATGCCACCTATACTATTCACCCTAGGATTATAGTATATCATGTGGTTCATGTGATTATCATTAAAAGAGGTTAGGATGTGTGAAAGGATGATCAAACCCAAAGATATATTCTTATTGATAAAATCAATAGAACCAAAACAAAGGTTTCCATTTTATATTTACCATGTAATAGTATGTATAATGATATGTTATATGTGGCATTGCATGACACTACTATTCCTATAAATTTTGAACCAAAGTATGTTGCATCTATCATTAACACATTATGATGGAAAAAATAGTCTATATATTTTAAAAAAGAATATTTACCACCAAAACACTTTATGAATAAGTATTTAACCTTATGTGTTTATCTCAGAATTGATGATATGGGTATTAAATGGGTCTTAGTGGATAATGGTTCAAGATTGAATATTTGTAATATTTATTTTCTACAACTCAATATATATCTATAGATTTTACATTATTCATATATGAAAATTAGAAGTTTTGATAACATTTACCTCAAGGTGTTGGGTCAAATAAAAATGAATCTCACATTGGGACTAGGAACTATTATTAAAACATGTCAAGGCTTCATACCCAATGATATTAATTACAACCTTTTTCTTTGAAGGCCATGGAATCATGAAATGCAAGTTATCCATTCCAATTTACATGCATGCTCAAAGTTTTGTTACTCTATGTGTGTGTGTGTGTGTGTGTGTGTGTGTGTGTGTGTGTGTGTGTGTGTGTGTACACACACACATACACACATACACACATATACATATACATATACACATACATATACACATACATATACATATACATAAACATGCCCTATAAATTATGAATCATTTAAGTATTTTTGAGTAATTGATTTGACATAGAATTATGTCCATTATTTAGATTTATCGAATCAGATAGTGGTGTAACCTAATATTCATATTTATATCATAACTCATATAGTTACACTTAGAAAACATTCATATAATAATAAAAGTGATGAAAAATAATATTTTTGACTAAAGTATTTATTAGAAATGTGTTATAAATAATATGGACTAGGAATGTTATTAGAATGAGCTCCAAGAATACTGATATGAGTGAATGCCCTAATTCAATATGCTATGTGAGACACATATTGTATAAGACAATACTAAGCAAACACAAATACATAAATGCAATAATGAGCCAAAGAGAAATGAGACATGAATGATCCACATGATATTCATTAATAAATATGAAAGGTAATATATATATATATATATATAGGTTATAGGAGGAAAGATATAACCTATTCTAGTGAATGTGGTATTAAAATTTACAAATAAACAACATGACACTAAATCCCATAAGAAAGCAATATGAAATCATGTAGCCAAAACCCATGGGAAAAAGGCATATTCCAACAAACCCCCATAAGCACAACTTAGGTAGGCAATGATATAAACAATGAAAAAAAAAATGGGTCCTGGAAATAAGGCCTAATGAGGTAACCATGTACAATGTAATCTCTCATAAAGTAGAGAAAAGGAGAAAACCAAGTGGGAGAAAAACCCCCCTCAAAAGTGAGACAAAATAAGAAGAGAAGAGGCTAGAAGGCCCCCCTAAAGATGATGAAGCTGCCAAAGTGGATTTCACCCCAAGAAGAGCTCGTAGATGAATGAAATTGCTCTCATTGAAAGGTTTGGTGAATATATCAACAACCTAATTTGAAGACTAGAAAAATACTAAGTCAATGACCTGCTCATGAATTAGCTCTTGAATGAAATGCATGTGAACCTCAATGTGTTTGGTTCTCTAATGAAGGATCAGATTATTGCAAATATAAATGGTGTTCTAGTTGTCACACAATATGATTGTAGGCTACTTGATCTAGATACCAAGCTCATGAAGACTCCCCTGAAGAAAAATAGCCTCAGTAGCTATGTTAACAGCTCCCTTGTACTCTACCTCTATGGAAGATAGAGAAATAGCATTCTAATTCTTGCTCACCCAACTAATGGGTCCAAAACCCAATGAGAAACTTTAACCTAAAGTGGACCTATGACTCCCAATTTTACCAGCCTAATCTGAGTCTATGTAGCTGACTAAGTCAAAATATAAACCAAACCTATAGTGTATCCCATACCTATGTGAAACTTGAATGTAGTGCAAGATCCTCTTAGCTACTTTCTAGTTCATATCATGGGGTTCCTGTATGAATATCAAAATAATGCCAACAACAAAAGAGATGTCTATTCTAGTGTGAGTCAAGTAAATAAGGCTACTAACAAGTTGTGGATACAAGGTATCATTGACCAATACAGTGGAACAATCTACCTCAAGCTTGACTCTAGATAGGAATGGAGTTAAAGATGGCTTATAGTCAGCCATATGTAACCATGCTAATAGATAAAGAGAATACTTGGGCTATGAAAGTGAAATCCTTAAATCTATCTGAGAGATGTCAATGCCAAATAAATAGTGTAGTAATCCCAAGTCAATCATGGAAAATATATCCTAAAGAGTTTTCTTCACTAGTGAGATAGTCGAAGAACTCCTTGTGATTAAAAGGTCATCAATATATAAAACTAATATCAATAATGAATCATCTTGTCATAAGAAGTACACATTGGGATCTGAGTGACATCTAGTGAAACTTGAAGTGAGAAGGAAGGAATCAATTTGGGCATACCAAGCCTGAGTGGCCTATTTGAGGCCATAAATGGATTTCCTAAGTCTACACACTAAAGAAGAATCCTAAATAAAACTAGGTGGCTGCTCCATATAGATCTCTTCCTTAAAGTCTTTGTGAAGAAATGCACTCTTCACATCCATCTAATAGACACTCCATCCATGTGATATGACTACAACAAGTGTGAATTTGATCAAAGTCATATTGGCAATGGGTGCAAAGGTATCTCAGTAGTCGATGCTAGTTACTTGTGAAAATCCCTTGGCTACCAATATAGCCTTGTACTTATCAATAGACCCATTAATAGCATACTTGGTTTAATATATCCAATGATATCAAACCATATTTATTCCCTTAGGAAGAGAAGTCAAATCCCAAGTGTGATTGCTAATCAAGGAATCATATTACTCATCCATGACTCTATCCCATTCAGGTATGCTTGAGGCCTCTCTAAAAGTCTATAGATTTGATGCAAAATCAAAAAAGGCATGTGGTCCATCTTGAAAGTCTGTTTGAGTACATCTATGATCATCTATATCCCCTACCCAAGTGCCTACACTCTCAAGTGTTTGCCTAGCCCAAAGAGGACCTAAAATGGGTGAGTTAGGTGCCAAATCCTCATCCTCCAAAGAATGACTAGAAGTGGATGAGGATGAATCCCTATCACTTTTATCACTCTCAAAAATCAAAGAAGAAGAAGTGGTCTCTGCCTCAAGAACCTACTATGAATGATCTAAATCCTTGATCTGCTCATCCAAATTGAGTGAAACTGATGTAGAGGGGGAAGTGTCAAGTAAAGAGTCAATGGGACTCTCCTAAAACCTAACATTCCTCTCAATGAACAAATGATGAGTCATAGGGTGGAGAAGTCTATAACCCTTGACCCCATCTAGATACCTGACACAGATGCAAGATTTGAATTGAACCTTCATTGCCTTATATTTCTTTTTGGGAATACATGCAATCATTAGTGATATGAAGACTCTAAAATATTGCACCTCTAGTTTCCTATTATGCCAAGCTTCATAAGGAGTGATGCCCTTTAAAGCTATATGAGGAATCTGATTTTGGATGTAACATGCACAATTGATGACTTCTACCTAGAATTGTGGAGCCAATGATCTAGAGTGAATCATACAGTTGGCCATCTCCTTCAAGGACCGATTCTTGCACTTTATTACACCATTTTGCTGAGGAGTGTATAAAATTGTCTGCTGAAGATCAATCCCCTCGATAGTAAAAAATTTCTCAAATCTATGGTTGATGTACTCCTCCCCATTATCTGATCATAAAATTTTAATGCATTTTATAGATTGATTCTTAGTTAAATCCTTGAAATCTAAAAAATTATCAAATTTTTTAGACTTTTATCTAAGAAAGTAGACCCATGTGTATCTGGAAAAATCATCAATGAAGGTGAAGACATATCTGGCCCTGGTAAAAGAGGGATGGGGAAACTACCCCATGACATTAATGTGAATCAACTCAAGAGGTACTGTAGCTCTCCTAGCTTTTCCTTTGTTAAATTTTTGTTTGAGATATTTGCCAAAGACACAACCCTCACATAATCCCTTAGAGAATTTAACTCTTGGCAAGCCTATAACCATATCTTGTTGACTCAGCTGCTCAAGATAGTGGTAGTTAAGGTGGCCGAACCACTCATGTCATATTTTTCTAAATCCATCTGCATGGCTAAGCAATGCAGTAGGAGGAACATATAGAGTAAAATAGGAGAAGGTATATAGCCTAGAATTGTGATTAGCTCTCCCCAATGCAACTATAGAGTCATTGTGTAGCTCTCTAATCTCAACTAAATCTGGTGTGAACTTGACTCTCATACCCTACCCTATGTGAGTAATCTGATACACTGAAGGAAGATTAGTTGATAGTGAAAGTACACTTAGAACATTTATGAATGTTATAGCTTTGACTTTAGTAGTCTCTTTTTTTGAAACCTCTGCTAGAGTGTCATGACCCAGAGTGATGGAGGACATGCTATAGGGCTCTAAGTCAAGAAACTCAACTTCTGACGAACCCATATGGTGTGAAGCACTAGAATCAACAACCTAAGATGAAGTAGATGTGAAAGCTACTAAAATTAAAGTTTTGTCCTTAGGTTTCTCCTTCCCTTTTTCCTTTGCCTTAGAAGATTCTTTGGCTAATGATGACTATTTGAAAGACTTAGGGACCCCTATATTATTTTTTTCTAGGAGATGTGTAAGGTGGTCAATCTATTTCTTCATACACTTGTGCTCATCATGCCCAAATTTCTTGTAATAGGAGAACTTAACTTTTTCTCTTTTAGGTTTCCCTTCAGAGGATGATGTTTTAACACTAGTTTTAGAAGTGGTTTTCTATTCTTTCTTCTTCTCAGGATCCTTACTCTTCTGTTTCTTATCCTTGTTATTAGAGGCTCTCAATTTCCCATTCCCAACAATGATGGATAAAGGTTTAGAAGACTTAAGGGTTACCATATAGATTAATTTATCCTATTCTTTAGTTAAATTGGAAATAAATTCATCTAAGAATGGCATTGGCTAGTTGGCTCCCATGGCTCTCTTGGTCACATAAAAGGTAGAGACAAATATAGAGTAATCAGGTCCTAGTTTTGTAAGTATAGAAATAACTAACTACTAATATTTTTTCTCAATTCCACACTCTTTTAACTTCAATCTAAGTGACTTAATATTGGTGAAGAATTCTTCTAGTGAATCAAAATTTCTAGGACTCAAACTAATTAGCTCAATCTCAAGCTCATGACCCCTCAATGTCGATTTTCCCAAAAAGGTTTTCTAGGATGTCCCATGCTTCTTTGAGAGATTTTGCTGACTCTTTGTGAAATAAGAGATTAGGTGATACTAAAAGACATAATAACCCAAATTCTTCATCACATTTATTAAACCATTTTATCTTATCTGCTTCAGTTGTTGGCTCAAGTTCTACCCCCATAGTTATGCGAAACAACCTTTTACTTCTGAGGACCATAGTGATTTTACTTTTCCATTCCTAGTAGTTAAAAGAAGTGAGTGCATTAAAAAATTTATGATCTATTATAGAATTAAGATTTAATGTGTTTTTTATTGTTACAAAAATCAAATGTGCAAAAAATGAGAGAATTGCATGACAGAATCACAACCACAATGTAACCCCACTAAAACTATGTCTAGTACCCCCCAAATTTTGGCACTTTATAATTTAGTGAATTTTACACCTTCCACTTATCAATGAAGTGGTTTTGATCTCAGTGAATATAGATTCCAAAAAAGGCCATAGAAAATAAAGTACAATTTTTTGATAAAAATAGATTAAATAGATCACACCACTAAAAATTACAAGAAAAATCATGCACTTTAAAACAAATTTCACCAAAAAATATTATTGTATGTGCCTGAATGAATCCCCATAAGGGTCAAAAACTAAGATTACTCAACAAAATATGTGAAAATCTAAAATTTATGGAAAAAATAGACACCAAAAACAAAAAATAATTGCACCAATGTGAATAGTCTAAAATTCTACCCCAAATCAAAAAAATTGCTTCAAAAAAGAAGCTCATATGACTAAGTTATGGTCCTCTAAGGTTGACTGATACAAGGCAGACTGCACACCTATGAGGGGGGTAGATTTGAAAAATGAAACCTACTCTAAATTTGGCATGATCTCACCAAATTTGGAGATGTTGACAAATCTAGAGGATTGCTAAGTTTTTTTCTCAAATTTGGTGAACCTCTAGCCAAATGTAGAACCCAACTAAATTTGGGAAAACTGCCAAATTTGATGGCAAAGTTGGTAGAATTTATAGAGAATATTCTATAAACCTTTAGTGGATTAAATTTGATAGTCAAATGGACGTCATTCCTATGATTTAATTTTCTCCAACTTCAAACCCTTGCTAAATGTGTCTTAGATATCAAAATTTGATGAAACAAAAGTTGATCTATACAGATTTGGTCCTTCTGAAGATGATGGTGGGGTCAGATTTGGCTGAAAGTGATCTAAAAAAGCTAGTACCTCCCAAATTTGGTAACCTTCTCCAAACTTCAAACCCTCAAAATAAATACTTTAGAACTCTAAATTTGATGAAAAAAATGTTGATTTTGACTTTCTCGAGCCTTTTAGACTCAATGGAAAGGTTATTAATAACTCAAGATGCAGTTATCTATCTCATATACCAAAAATTACTCCTTTTTTATATTTTTTTAATGACAAACATATTTTTAATAAAAGAGGAATTTATTAAAAAATAGTTATAATTTCTACAATTCCACAAAGAAAATTGCTAGTGGTAAATCAAATAAAGCATCGGATTAAATATAAATACTAAGAAATATTATGATTCCAAGATTCTATAATAAAAATAGATTTAAAAAAAAAAATCTAAGCCCAGATCTAAAGCAGAAAAGGAGACAAATTAAATGAAAAATTTAAAGAACATACCCAACAAAACTCAGATCTAGATTAGCTCTGATACCATATCAGAATGAGCTCTAGGAATATTGATCTGAGTGAATGAATTGATTCAATATGTTATGCAAGATGCATATTTTACAAGAAAATACTGAGCAAACACAAACACACAATTGCAAGAATGATCTAAAGAGAAATGAGACTTGACTAATCCACATGATATGCATTAAGAAATATGAAAGGGAACATGTACATATATAGGTTGTAGGAGGAAAGATATAACCCATTCTAGTGAATTTGGTATTAAAGTTTACAAATAACCAACATGACACTAAATCCCTTAAGCAAGCAATATGAAGCCATGTAGCCAAAACCCATAGAAAAAAAGCATACACTAACACCCCCCATAATCATAGCTTAGGTAGGTGATGATACAAAAATGCAAAAAAAGGGTCCCATCAATAAGGCCTGATGAGGTACTCATTTATAATGTAATCTCTCATTAAGTAGAGAAAAAGAGAAAACCTAGTAGGAAAAAACTCCCCCCTAAAAGAGAGACAAAAGAAGAAGAGAAGAAGCTAGAAGGCCCCCTTGAAGATGATGAATCTACCGAAGTGGACCACATTCCAAGAAGAGCTTGTAGATAAATAAACTTGATATTAGTGAAAGGTTTGGTGAAGATATTAAAAACCTACTCTAAAGACTGGAAAAATACTAAGTCAATGACCTGCTCATGAATTATCTCCTGAATGAAATGCATGTCAACCTTAATGTGTTTGGTGCTCTGATGAAGGACTAGATTCTTACAAATCTGAATGGTGCTTTGATTGTCATAAAATATGATTTTAGGCCACCTTCTCTAGATACCAATCTTAGAAAGAATCCCATAAATCCAAATAGCTTCAGTAGCTACATTAACAACTCCCTTGTACTCTGCCTATGTGGAAGATAGAGTAATAACATTCTGCTTCTTGCTCTCCCAACTAATGGGTCCAAAACCTAATGAGAAACTATAACCTAAAGTGGACTTATGACTCCTAGTGTCATCAACCCAATCTGAGTCTGTGTAGGTGACCAAGTTAAAATTTGAACCAACCCTATAATGATTCTATACTTATGTGAACCTTGAATGTAGTGCAAGATCCTCTTAGATGCTTTCTAGTGTAGCTCATGGGGTTCTTGCATGAATCTCAAAACAATTTCAACATCATAAGAGATGTCTAGTCTAGTGTGAGTCAAGTAAATAAGGCTTCCAATAAGTTATTGATATAAGGTATCATTGACTAATGCAGTGGAACAATCTACCTCAAGCTTGACTCTAGATAGGAATGGAGTCAGAGATGGCTTACGGTCAGCCATATGAAACCATGTTAATAGATCAAGATAATAATTTGGATCTGAAAGTGAAATCCTTAAATCTATCTAAGAGATATCAATTCTAAGGAATTAGTGTAGTAAGCCCAAGTCAGTCATGGCAATCTATTTTGAAGAGTTTTTTTCACTAGTGAGATAGTCGAATAAGAACTCCCTGTGATCAAAAGGTCATCAACATATAAATAATAGTATCAATAATGAATCATCCTACCAAAAAAAGTACACATTGAGATCTAAGTTACATCTAGTGAAACTTGAAGTGAGAAGGAAGGAATCCATTTTTGCATACCAAGCTCGAGGGGCCTGTTTGAGGCCATAAATGGATTTCCTAAGTTTGCACACTAAAGAAGAATCCTAAACAAAATTAGGTGGTTGTTCCATGTAGATATATTCCTCAAGGTCTTCATGAATAAATGTACTCTTCACATCCATCTGATGGATAGTCCATCTATGTGCTATGGCTACAACAAGTGTGAGTCTGATTGAAGTCATCTTGGCAGTGGGTGCAAAAGTCTCTGAGTAGTCGATGCCGACTACCTATGAAAATCCATTGGCTACTAATATAGCCTTTTACTTATCAATAGACCCATTTTAAACATACTTGGTTTGATATATCCAATGACATTGATCCATCTTTCTTCCCTTAGGAAGAGAAGTCAAATCCTAAGTGTGATTGCTAATCAAAAAAACATATTCCTCATTCATGGCTCTATCCCACTTACGTATGCTTAAATCCTCTCTAAAAGTATAAGGATCTGATATAGAAGCAAAAAAGGCATGTGGTCCACCCTAAAAGTCTATCCAAGTACATCTGTGATCATCTGGATCCCCTAACCAAGTGCATAAACTCTCAAGTGTCTACCTATCCCAAAGAGGGACTGAAATGGGTGAGTTAAGTGTTAAATCCTCATTCTCCAAAGTATGATTGTAAGTGGGTGAGGATGACTCACTATCACTTTCCTCACTCTCAAAAATTGAAGAAGAAGAAGAAGTGGCCTTTGCCTCAAGAACCTGCTGTGAATGATCTGAATCCTTGAATTGCTCATCCAAACTGAGCAAAACCGATGTAGAGGGGGAAATGTCAAGTAAAGAGTTAGTAAAACTCTCCTAAATCATAAAAATCCTCTCAATGAACAACTAATGAGTCATAGGGTGGAGAAGTCTATAACCCTGGACCCCATCTAGATACCCCATACAGATGTAAGGTTTATATTGAACCTCCATTGCCTTGTGTTTATTTTTGGGAATACATGTCATCATTGGTGATCTAAAGAATCTAAAATAATAAAACTTTAGTTTCCTATTATGCCAAGCTTCATTAGGAGTGATGCCCTTTAAAACTTTGTCAGCAACCCAGTTTTAGATGTAACATGCACAATTGATGACTTCTACCTACAATTATGGAGCCAATAATATAGAGTGAATCATATAGTTGGCCATCTTCTTCAAGGACCAATTCTTACACTTTGATACAACATTATATTGAGGAGTGTAAAAAACTATCTAATAAAGATCAATCCCTTTGATGGTACAAAATTTATCAAATCTATTATTGATGTACTCTCCCCATTATCTGATCATAAAATTTTGATGCATTTTCTAGATTGCTTCTCAGCTAAAGCCTTGAAATCTCAAAAATTATAAAAAACTTTCAACTTTTGTCTAAGAAAGTAGACCCATGTGTATCTAGAAAAATCATCAATGAAGGTGAGAACATATCTAGCCCTGGTAAAAGAAGGATGGGGAAACTACCCAATGACATCACTGTGAATCAACTCAAGATGTACTGTATCTCTCTTAGATTTGCCTTTATCAAAATTTTCTTTGGGATGTTTTCCAAGGACATAACCCTCACATAATCCCTTAGAGAATGTAACTCTAGGCAAGCCTATAACCATATCTTGTTGACTTAGCTACTCAAGATAGCAATAGTTAAGGTGACGAAACCGCTCATGTCATAGTTTGCTAACTCCATCTAAATGGATAAGAAATGTAGTAGGAGGAACATCTGGAGAAAAATGGGAGAAGTTATATAGTTTATAATGGTGATTAGCCCTCCCTAATGCAACTATAGAGTCATTGTGTAGCTCTCTGATCTCAACTAAATCTAGTGTGAACTCGACTCTCATGCCATGCGCTATGTGAGTAATCTGATACACTAAAAGAAGATTAGTTGATAGTGAAGGTACAATTATAACATTTGTGAATGTTCCACCTTCAACTTAATCAGTCCCTCTTTTTGAAACCTCTACTAGAGTGTCATCACCCAAAGTGATGGAGGACATGCTACAAGGCTCTAATTCAAGAAACTCAACTTCTAATGAACCCATACAGTGTGAAGCACCAGAATAAAAAACCCAAGATGAAGTAGATGTGGAAGATACTATAATTAAAGCTTTTCCCTTAGGTTTATCCTTCCATTTTTCCTTTGTCTTCTAATATTCTTTCACTGATGATGATTACTTGATAGACTCAGGAACCCCTATATTATTTTTCTCTAGGATATGTATAAGATGGTCAATCTGTTTCTTCATACACTTGTGCTCATCATGCCCAAACTTCTTGCAATAGGATCACTTAACCTTTTATCTTTTAGGTTTCATTTCAGAGGATGAGGTTTCAATGCTAGTTTTAGTAGTGGTTTTCTATTCTTTCTTCTTATCAGGATCCTTACTCTTTTGTTTCTTATCCTTGTTGTTAGAGGCTCTCAATTTCCCGTTCCCAATAATGAGGGCTGAAGGTTTGGAAGACTTGAGGGTTTCCATATACATTAATTTGTTCTATTCCTTAGTTAAATCAGCAATAAAATCTTATAAGGATGGCATTGACCAGTTGGCTCTCATGGCTCTCTTGGTCGCATAAAAGGTAGAGACAAATATAGAGTAATTAGGTCTTAGTTTTGCAAGTATAGAAAGAACTAACTGCTCATCTTTATTCTTGGTTCCACACTCTTTTAACTAAAATATAAGTGACTTAATCTTGGTGAAGAATTATTCTAGTGAATCAAAGTTTCTAGGACTCAAACTAATTAGCTCAATCTCAAGCTCATGACCCCTCATAGTGTCGATTTTTCCAAACAATTTTTTCTAGGATGTCCCATGCTTCTTTGGGAGATTATGCTAACTCTATGTGAAATAAGAGATTAGGTGATACTAAAAGACATAATAACCCAAATGATTAATCACATTTATTAAACCATTTAATCTTATCTACTTCAATTGTTGGCTCAAGTTCTACCCCCATAGTTATGTAGAACAACCTTTTACTTCAAAGAGCCATAGTGATTTTACTTTTCCATTCCTGGTAGTTGAAAGGTGTGAGTGAATTAACATAGCTAAGATCCATTACATAATTGAGGTTTAATGTGTTTTTTATTGTTGCAAAAATCAAATGTGCAAAAAATGAGATAATTGTAGAATAGAATCATAACCACAGCATAACCCCCTGAAACTATGTCAAGTATCCCCCCAAATTTTGACACTTTATAATTTAGTGAATTTTAAAAATTCCACTTATCAATCAAGTGGTTTTGATCTTAAGAATATAGATGCTAAAAAAGGTCACAAAAAATAAAGTACAATTTTTTGATAGAAATAGATCAAATAAATCACAACACTAAAAATTACAAGAAAAATCATGCACTTTTAAAAAAAATTACACCAAAAAGGATTGATGTATGTGCCCGAACGAATCCCAAAAAGGGTAAAAAATGATGATTACTTAGTAACATCTATGAAAATATAAAATTTATGGAAAAACCATACACCAAAAATAAAAAAAATTGCACCAATGTGAAGAGCATGAAATTCTACCCCAAATAAAAAAAATTGCTCTGAAAAAGAATCTCATACGACCAAGTTATGGTATTTTGAAGTTGATTGATATAGGGTAGATTGCACATCCATGAGGGGGACATATTTGAAAGATGAAACCTTTGCTAAATTTGGTGTGATGTCACCAAATTTGGATATGCTGACAAATCTAGAGGACTGCTAATTTTTTTTGTCAAATATGGTGAACCTCTAGCCAAATGTAGAACCTAGCTAAATCTAGAAGAACTACCAAATATGATGGCAAAGTTGGTGGAATTTGTATAGAATATTCCACAAACCTTCAGTGGATTCAATTTGATAGTTAAATGGCTGTCACTACTATGATTTTAGTTTTTCCAACTTTAAACCCTTGCCAAATGTGCCTTAGATATCAAAATTTGATGAAACAAAAGTTTATCTATACATATTTGGTACTTTTGAATGTGATTGTGGGGTCAGATTTAGTTGAAAGTGGTCCAAAAAAGTTGGTACCTCCCAGATCTGGTAACCTTCTCCAAACTTCAAACCCTCATAACAAATGCTTCATAGCTTCAAATCTAATGAAACAAACGTTGATCATGACTTTCTCAAGCCTTCCAGACTCAATGGAAAGGTCATTAATTAATCAAGATGTAGATAGTTATCTCATATGACAAAAATCACTCATTTATTTATTTATTTATTATTATAGACAAATCTTTAATAAAAGAGGAATTGATTAAAAAAGATCCGATTTCTACAATTCCACAAAGAAAATTGCTAGTGTCAAATCAAATAAAGCATTAGATTAAATCTAAATGCTAAGAAATATTATGATGACAAGATTTTGTAATAAAAATATATCTTTAAAAGAATTCTAAGCCTAGATCTAAAGCAGAAAAGGAGGCAAATTCAATAAAATTTTTGTAAAATATACCTGACAATCCTTAGATCTAGATTGACTTTGATACCATATCAGAATGAGCTCCAAGAATACTGATATGAGTAAATGCACTGATTTAATATGCTATGTGAGATGCATATTATAGAAGACAATATTGAGCAAACACAAACACACAACTGTAAGAATTATCCAAAGAAAAATTAGATAGGAATGATCCACATGATATTCATCAAGAAATATGAAAGGGAACATGTACATATATAGGTTGTAGGAGGAAATATATAACCCATTCTAGTGAATGTGGTATTAAAATTTCCAAATAATCAACGTGACACTAAACCCCCTAAGCAAACAATATGAAATCATGTAGCCAAAACCCATGGAAAAAAAGGCATACACCAATAAATGTATGCACAAGGAATTCTTCACCCTATTGAGGAATCTATTCATAAGGGTAATCAAGACCATGCTTACATAGATCATTAAAATAATTCAAACTCAGTTACATATACACATAGACATAGAGATATTTGAAAATCTATTCAGTAGGTCAACAACTTAATCAATCATGTATCTAAATTATCAGTTGTATACCCAAAAATTATACATAATACTATGTCATTAGAGATTTTAAGATTAAATGAATTATCTAATGATGAGTATATATTAGAATATTTAGATGTATACTAGTATTTTCTCCCTTCTATAATAACAATAGGTTTCCTCATTTAAAAAATTCTCATGCATACTTTGGAGAGACTAATATTTCAGATGATTATGTCCTACTTGATAGATTTGAAACCATTCCTATTACACCTTATATCTAAGATAGGTTAATATTTATAAATGATGAGACAATTGAATTTAATTATGGAATATATACATATATGAGAATAGTAATTTTTGCCACTGCACTCAAAATTGATAAGGATGAATCAATCAAAAAATTATTACATAATATTTTCAAGATATTTACTTGGGTGTATTTTGGTATGCCAGGCATTGATCCTTAGATTGCATTATATCTAATAAGAGATTCAAATATTACTTGATGCAGGTTTCATTCAACCCATATCCTACCCATAATGAGTGTCTAATTTTTTCTAGTAGTAAATCCTGATGGGAAATTTGATGATGTTCAGACTCCATAGATGTAAATAAGGCTCATCTTAAAGATTTTTTCCCACTACCCAACATTAATATGAATTTGGATTCCACTAATGTATATGAGATGCTATCATTCATGGATGGATTTTATGGTTATAAAAAACCATAATTAGTGAAGAGGATCAAGATAGAACATCATTCATTACAACATGTGGAACCTATTGTTATATGGTGACTTTTTTCCTATTTAAAAATGTAAGGGATACATAACAATGAGCCATGACACATATATGACCTCATTCAAAAGACAATAGAGGACTATGTGGATGATTTACTAGTGAAATACAAATATAGATAAGATTATGCAATTAAATTATGATATATATTTGAATAGATACAATAATATAATGTATGTCTGAATCTAAATAAATGTGTTTTTTTGTGTAAAATAAGGTAAATTTATCCTAATGAGGAACTGAAGTTGATCCAAAAAAAATTCAAATTTATTATTGATATGCCTCCACCTCAAGGGTTGGCAAGGAAAAATTAAAGCAATGCATTAGTTTGTCACCCAACTAGTAGATAAGGCATACCATTTTATGAATTCAATTAAAAAGGATATACATTTAAAATGGGACACAAAATACTAAGATATATTTGAGGTAATCAAACAATACTTACTGGATCGACTTATTCTCATGTTTTTGCTATTAGATAGACCACTTTTATACTAACTTTCTACTATAAATCACTTGTTAGGTATTTTATCAACACAATATGATGATGATCATAAATAATGAACCATTTATTATATTATTTAGAGAATTGTTGATTATGAACACAATTATAATACAATGGATAAATTATATATGGCTCTTGTGTTTTCCATTCAAAAACTTCAACATTATATGATGAATAATGAAACTCAAGTTATCACTAGGGCTGATTGATTTAATATTCTTGTGTCAAAATCTCATTTGTTAGGATGTATATATAAATGGGTAATTTTACTCATGGAATTAGGTTTAAAAATTATACCTCAAAAATAAATAAAATTTCATGTTGTAGTAGACTAATTATTTGTCACTTATTTACAGGATATATAACCCCTAAGATATACTTTTAGAGATGATTTCATAACATATAATATTATTTAGGACCAATGGACATAGTTTTTGGATGGATCAAAAGGTACATCAGGGGACAGTTCAATAATTGTTATTATCAATCCATAGGGAGAGCCTATGCCATTTGTATATCGATCAGGGTTTCTGTGTATAAATAATATGTAGAATATGAGGCATTGATTTTGTGTTTGTAGAGAACTCATGCTTTATAGATAAAATCCATTAGGTTATACAGGGATTCAAATTTGGTTGTTAATCATGTCACATATGAATATGAGATAAAATACAAAAAAAATACCATATAGAAATATGGTACAATGTTTACGCACACATTTTGAATTTTTTTCAATTAAGAATATTCCATGAATGGATAATCATCATGCAGGTGCAATAGATAGTGCAGCATATTTAATAAAAATTGACACATATGATGATCAAACAATCTTCACTATAGGAAACTTAAAAAATTCATCAATTTCAAATGTACATCTAGTAGTTTTATTAGTGTTGGCAACTATGCACAATGCAAAAGGATCATAATGGTTTAAAAACATAAATTTTTGAATAAATCAATTAAAATAGATACTTTTACTAGAAATGACAAGCTAAAATTACAAAAAGACACACTTTGATATGTGATTATTAGAGGGGACCTAATTAAATGATCAATTAAAGGATAATTACTTTAATTCCTAAGCATTGAAGAGGCTAAGTTAATAGTACAATTGGTAATTATAGTGAATGTGGTATCCATTTCAGTGTAAAATCAATTCCACATAAATTAATTTGAGATGGGTACTATTGGCCTACCATGGAACATAAATGTCATGAAGATGCTAAGATATGTGAAAAATGTAAAAGACACAATAATCTAAACCATGTTCTTTTGCATGAATTACAGTCCATTATTTCCCCTTGGCCATTTAAACTTTGGGGGTTTGACTTAATCAAAAAAATAAATCTAAAATCAGTAGGTGGGTATAAATTAATAATTACATCTATTGAATATTTCACCAAATGGATTAAATACATAACCTTATATTATAATACAAGAGAGAACATATATTGATTCTTAATGACACACTCCATCTCTCACTTCGACCTACATTCAAAAATAATTATAGATAATTTTTCATATTTCAAGAATAAAATGATCAATTTTTTTACACTAAAGATATGATTCGATACACATCCCTATTATTTATTATCCTAGAGGAATAGATAGGGTAAAGCTATAAATAAGACCATGAAAAACACATTAATCATGAAAATTACTAAATTTGTTGATGATTAGTATTACAAATTTATTTATGCATTATGGGCTTACCATGTGAACATTCACACACCACTCAGGCTACTCCATATTCCTTGGTTTATGGGTTAGAATAAATTATTCCATTAGAATTATTTAAACATATCCATAAAATCCATTATTACATAGGGTCAATAAAGATAAAATTGCTTCATGATCTAGAGCAACTGAATCATTCATATATATAGGAAGCAAATCATCTTAAGGTATATCAGAATGGCATTCAAAATGGTTATAACAAAATAATTCATAGCACAGACTTTGAGATCTATGAATTGGTTTGAAATGAATATATAAGGAACATGAATGATAAAAATAAACCAAAGAAAAGTTCAAGTCCAATTGATTGGGTCAATATATAATCATGGAAAAGTTGAGCATCAAAGTTTATCGTTTGGTTTTTATTGAAGGCAAAGTAATCAATAATATAATTAAAATTATGCATATATGATAATTTTATAATTAAATAATTCATATGTGTATGTGTCTGTGTGTGTATACAAAAAAAAAATGTTATTCCATAAATTCAAAAATTAGGCACTATACATGCTTATGTTTAGTTCATTTGCATCTATTAATTTGTGCATAGTTTTTCATTATTTAATTATATCTAGTTTCATATCATATATGCTTCACAAGTGTATATGAGTGATTGAATATATATAGGTTGTTTCTTCCATATCCTATCATAGGAGGTGTTACTATCCCATGTTCATAAAATTACAAACAAATAAAAGTGCCATATTTAGATAATAGTGCATTATGCCCTTGTCCTATCTCTCCAACCCTATCCTAGTGAGTAGAAGAGATCAATTATCAGATCTAAATAAGACACACATCTATTAAAATTTGTTGATATATCAGTAACCTTGGTGGTGACATCTCATACACAAGTTCAATCATTCTTTGGGATACCTCTTCTTTTTCATATCTAGTTCCTTAAAATGCATAAAATCTATCGATATTTCTCACCTAATTTCACATTGATATCTTACTGGTTACCTAATTTTTTGAATATAATTATGTTATAAATTTCTTATGTTGATCAATGACATGAATTATGATTCATTTTTTGCATGTTTTCTTTCCCACTTCATGTCTTGTATGTATTCTCTATTTTGGCTTGTGCACATTTTAACATGTCCTTATATGTGGGTCAAACCCTTTATTGTATATTTTTTTGCATGTGGGTTAAATTTGAACATGTCCCTTGTATATGGACTCTTGGACTTATATTACATACTTTTGTGTGATTTGTGTATATTCTTTATATGTTTGCATCATGGCCATGACACTTGTTTGATCAGTTTACTCAATTTAAGATGCCATGATGGATATCATGCATCTTCCCAACATTTCAATGCTATTATGACTATAATGCATCCCTCCACAAGTAGTTTTATTCATATTTTATTACTCATTTTTTTATCACTTATCTCTGTGCCAAATTGCTAACATATATCTTGATAATGTCACTATGTATGTTTGTTTACACATACATACATATCACATTATTATTTTTATCATTATATATATATATATATATATATATATATATATATATATATATATATATATATATATATATATATATATATATATATATATGGTCCTATATATTATCAATAATACTTATATTTACATATTGTAGACACTATTTTATGGATTATATAACACCTCAATCTTGTATACTTGGCAAAATCAGACCTTGAACATTCCTCTCAGTTATAGACCTTTATCAATTTCATAAGTCTTGCATATACTCTATCTAATTCCCCTTGCCATATATTTTGGTCCAACCAATCTTATGTTGATAAACCAAACCTTATATCTTGTGCAAAATTCTCAAAACCTATTTATCTTCTACCTTTACAAGTTTTGAGTCTGTACCTAATTTCATGTTCTTTAAACACTTGCATCTATGATAAACACCTAGGTTTCTTGCTCTAACATAAGCATCCATTTTCCTAAAATCATATAAATTACAAATGAAACATATCCTAATGGTTAGCCTAAGTGATTTAGAGTGAGTTACTTCTCCAAAGGTAATGATATAAATATAAGATCAACCCTCATTCATTCTTCACCTAGTAAAACCTAGAAATAACCTAAGGAAACTAATAAAATAATTCAACAAAGCACTCAATAATGCAACAAATTTTATATTTTATCATATTATCATATAATTCATAGGGATAATACATACATAGGTCTTAAGTTTTAAAGGAGCAACCCATGAGCTATAATTTCTAAGTTACAAGCTAGGTAACTATTGTACTTACTTTTCACATATTGCATGATTCACACACAAACCAAAACATAAGGAAAAACTACATTAGTTTGAGGTCATATTTAGATTATGGGATATATAGGCAATACTCATTGACAAAGGGGTATTTTAAGTCAGCTCAACATTGTGGACACACTAACCCATTTTCCTCAAGGTCACTATGAAGATGAATAACTAGAGTTTTATAAATTCATGAGGAGTGATAAACCATGAAATAGATCTAAATGTACCAAAGGGAAGGTAAATTCAAACCCAAAAGAATCTAGGTGGTTGCATCCTTTTCCAATAGGGTTCCATACATGACACATGCATCAAGTTTACATAGTAGGATCGACACAATCATCCTAGGATGATGCTAGTGTCCACATCTCCAAAATCATCCAATCCAAAATATAACAACTATTACATAATAATATTATAGTCTTCTTCTTGTTTATTCTATATACATAACTATGTCATCATCATAAGAAAATAAACACATTACTTCTTTATCATATCCATATACATATAGTTGTACTTATTATTTTTAGCCTATCTTAGTTTAAAGAATTTAGTATATGTTTATCTAAGTTTAACACCTAATTAGATTGATTTAGAGAGAGTTTATCATCCTTGTGCTCTAGGCTATATTTACACATTTACCCCTAGATAAGTCCAATCTAGACATTAATTTAGGGATAAATATTTGGTGAAAATTTCCTCTATTTTTTGAACCAAAACCCTAGTTTACAAATTAGGGTTTTCTCCTTATTCAAAAGTTTACTTTAGATTCCTTTATTTATTTTTTAGATATAATTTTATTGGAATACATTAAATCATACCTATTTATCTTATTACTCTAGGAATTGTTCTTGATTTATTTATGACTGGATGCATAATTATGGACGTCTTTAGGCAAGGTCCTTCAAATACCCATCCTTGGGGGTTAATTTGTTTAATGTTCCTACTGATAAACGTATTTCATATGATGATCTTATGGCATATCAAAATCATGATAAATCTACTTCTATTACATATATCTATGATAATGAAAATGCTAATGATGAAAATTCAAGTTTAACTAATTATGTTGAAAATAATGTCTTCACATGGTTATGAGTATGACCTTGAATGTGAATACGAGGAGCCACTTTCCCTTACTTCTATTTACAATAACAAAAGGACTAAAATGGTAAAACTAATTTATTTTATAGAAGATAATATAATATATATGAAATAATTTAGCATTCAAGATGATGAAGATGTTTTCATGCATAAATTCTCAAGATGAATACAAAATTTAATGTTCTCCTTCTATTTCACATGATGAAAATGTTGAAAAGGATGAGTGTGTGATTTATTTAAAAAATAATAAAAAGTGTTAAAAATATTGTTTTTTATTTGGATCACTCAAGTGAATTTAGTTAATTTTTTTTATCCTTTTCATATGGTATGTCACAAAAGTTTCAAGAAATGTTGCACCTTGTAGTGATAATGATATCAACCTTCATGATATTAAAAAATATATAGTTGTCTCTTTAGACATGAGTATTCCTTTACCAAATATTACAAAACCATGTAATGATCCTATTTTAAAGGTTAGTAAATAGTCAATCATTATTATGTTTCATATGAATGGTACTTTAATACCTTTAACCAAAGATTTAACCTCTTATGATATGTTATCTGTTATGACTACCATAGGATATTTTCAATAATAAGTCAACACTCTTAAGCTAAAAATTTATTCTCATGAGGATATTTTTTAGGAGAATACATTAGAAAATCAACCTATTGCTAAGGATGTATTTTAGCATCCTTATCCTTAAAAATTTATTATGCATAAGTTCTCTTCCTTTGACGGTCAAGGGGATCCTGCTATTTATTTACAAAAATATATACACTCTTTTGAACATTGGGCCCAAAATGGAGGCTTGCTCTTAAAGGCTTTTAATTACAACATAACCTAAGGGGATCTTCATTAGTTTTATAGTCTTCCAAATGGGTCTTTACTTAATTTTAAAAAAACTTAAATATGTATTTATATAGAATTTTCATTTTTATACCTCACCTAAGTTTCCATCAGAGCATTTACAATCATTGACACAAATGAAAAATGAGTCTATACAAGACTATGCTATTCAATTTAAGAATTATTTATGTTCCCTAAATTAAACACCCTCAAATTTGGAAGTAAAATTTATATTTAGTAGATGTCTTATTTTTCCACTCAAAGAAAGAGCATTGTATGAGCCCTCTGCTTCATTCGAGACCTTATATTGGGATGTGCATAAATATTCATGTGACATAATGAATACTCAAACCAAATTTTCTATATCTTTATCAAAAAATATGCATGATAAGAATCATGTTTGTAAGGTAAACCCATAATTTACAAAAGATCATGAACCAACTCAAACACCTTCTACATAACCAATAACATATGTTAAATAATAAATTATAAAGGTATTGAACAAAGGAAAAAAATGTGCTTACATAGTATCTCTCATAGTTAAACCATATACCTCTACCAAATTACAACTCCTTCAATTTGATTGGTGCTACAATAGACCACATGATATGAAGAAAAAAATGCAAGTATTGTATAGACAATGAATAAATAACTAAAAGTACACTTTCATGTAAAGTAAGAATACCAAATACTAACTTACTAAAAGACCATGATACAAATTATTAATTATATTATGCATGATATGAATATATCAAGCACACCTAAATATGTTCCTATTATTTCTATTTTAAAGAAACCATAAAGCATGATATATTATACAATACATATATGGAACCTATACATGATCCTTGGAAGTACCACCAATTTATTTCACTAGGTTCCTAGAGGGGAGATACCTATGAGCATCCATTGAATGAATTCATATGACAATTCTTTCATTTCACATACTCTAAAAATACCAAAAAATTAAAATCTTTAAAAATCCAAAAATCTTTCCATAATTTATATGTTATATTAGATGCTTGGCATCCATGTGTTAGTTCCATGTTAAAGGATGGAATATCAATTATTCCTACATACATGTGTCATTATTCTATGTGAGTGTAATACATGAATACATAAACACATGATTTATGTACTTATGGATGTTGGGTTTTCCTTCTACTCATGTCATATGGACATTGGGGGCATTCACCTCTATGATCATGATACTTACAAGTTATATCATTTTATGGTCACTCTACATTATTATATTTTGAACTAAATTATGTACTTACACATGCCTTTATCCACAATCATATATTTCATAGGGTACTTGACAAGCTATGTACTTGACCTTTTCTACCAACACATTTGATCTATGGGCTACTATGATATGTTTATGCTCATTGTTTAATTTTATTTTATACACTTGTTTAAGTGTCTTTCCTTGTTATTGTCATGATTATTTAAGAATTTGAATATTCTCTTTTATTCATGCCCCGAATGCCTATGCATGATTTATTTGAGATTTAAATATGTCATTATTTATTGTATGGACATCTGAATATGTCATTATTTGTTGTACGGACATTTGAATTTTATTTATTGTATGAACATTTGAATATGTCATCCTTAATTTTATGGACATTGGACTAGGTCATGTCCCTTTTATTGAGAAACATTTGAACATTCCCCTTATTTTTAGTCTCCTAGGACCATTGTATGTTGACTTGATTTTGAGTGCTTTTGTGTGTGTGCTGAACTTGACTGTTGATCTTGCATTGTTACTATTTAGACATTGCCATGATCTTTATCATAAAATCTTAGGCCTTCATGCAATCACATAGTCCTATGTGCTTCAAAGTTACATTTACCTTGACATGTTATTATATATGCTACATGGTTATATTCAAAGATTATTTAATTATCTTATCCTTTTGAGGTAAGGTAACTAACAATTTATATTCTTCCCTCACCTCAAAGGGGGGTATATTAGTGGGGGCATGTCATAGATGTATTTTATCCACATTTAGTATAGTTTTTTATTCAACTAAGGCATGATTTAAAATCATGTTCTACACATTTTATTCACATTTGGCATAATTTTCAAGTTCAGTGGGGGCATGTCATATAGGCATGGCTTCCAGACATTCACAATTTTCAAATTTAGTGGGGGCATATTTTAGAAGCATGTTATCCACACTTATTCAGTATTCAACACACCCAGATTCAGTGGGGGCATGTTTTGGAGACATGTCCTTAACATTGAAACTTATTTTAATTTTCATATTTCTTCATATATAGTGGGGCATGCTTTGGAAGCATGCTCTTCACACTTACATAGTTTACAAATTGTACAAAGGAAATTGTTATATGATTCAAATTCATAGTTGTGGTAGAATTTTATAGATTCATACTATTTTTATACAAATTTTCAACATGATACATATATAAGGTGTATATGCTATGTAATGTGCATCTAATATTGCAAAATTTTAGTTTTCAAAACACTCTCAAGGACTATCATCACCCACCATAATGTAATTTTATGGATTGTATTGAGTCAATCTACTGTATTAGTTAGTTCACTTTTGGTATGGTTTAGGTTATTAAATCAATCAATCTTGCCAAGTTTTTAGGTTGGATTTAATTGTATCATCTAGCCTTACCAATTGGATAGTATGAGTTGAATTTTTGTAGTCACACTCACTAGGTTATAAGTATGATTTGTTGCATGATTGAGACAATATAAACTATCAGGTGGCAATTCACCTTTTCTCCAATGTTGGAGGCATATGCCTTCCAATATCTCTTTCTCTTTATCTCCTTGGATATATGTGATTTATATATTTATATATATTTGTCCTAGTCTTAGTTTTATATCCTTATAATGATATATATTTTTGAATAAACTTACTAATAGGCAAGGTGGTTAAATTGATATAGAGGTGTACTACTAATCCTTTCTCTTTAAATTTAAATATTTTTAATACTTTAAATTTTAGACTATATGTGTTGATTATGTATTGTAACATGTTCTTGGTTGCAGGTTAGTCACCAAAAAGCACTCAAGTTGGCCTCAAGCAAAGGAAAGGTGTGTTATACACACCTAAGTATGCATTTCTTCTCTTTTAAACCAATGATTTCTTTACTACATTAAAGGAGGGAAAATGTGGAAACTATTTTATGAATTATATAGCACCTAATTCTTTTAAACTTGGAAAACTTAGACCTCAGTTGTTCCTCTTAGTTATTGACCTTTTTCACATTTAATAGTCTTGCATCTATTCTATCTCATGGCACTTGGCTTATCTCTTGGTCTGACAAGTCTTATGCTAATGACCCAGACCTTATATATTGCTAATAATGCTTAAAATATTCCTATCTTCCACCTTTATAAGTTTTGAGTGTGTACCTAATTTCTTCTTCCCTAGACAATTTCATCTAGGATATATGCCTATGTCAATGTAGGTGTCCTACTCCAATGCATATGCCAAGTGCCCTAAAGTCATTTGATTTTCAAAAGAAATGTATCCTAATGTGTGACTTAAGTAATTTAATGTGAGTTACTTCTCCAAAGGAATTGATATAAATACAATATCAACCCTCATTCATTCCTCACCTAACAAAACCTAGAAAGGAATTAAGGCAACTAATCAAAGAATTCAATCAAGCACTCAATAAATAAAAAACTTTCCTATTTTTTCCTATTCTCATATCAGTCACATGGATAACACATAAAGAAGTTCTAAAGTATAGAAATAACAACTAAAGAGATATATTTTTTAAATTACATGATAGGTCACTATTGTATTTGCTTTCCAAATATTGCATGATTCACACAGAAGCCAACATGTAGGGGAGAACTACATTAGTTTTGGGCCCAATTTAGAGTATTAGCTATGTAGGTAGTTCTCATTCGCAGATGGGTATTTTAGGTCTCCTCAACACCATGTGCATACTAACCTATTTTACCCAAGGCAATTATAAATATGAAGAATTAGTGTTTTATAATTTTTCAAGGAGTGATAATCTATGACCCAGATCTAAATCCACTAGAGTGAAGACAAAGTTAAATCTAGAAGAATATAAGTGGTTTATTCCTTTTCCATTAATTATTTTATACATGACACTTATGTCAGGTTTATATCGTAGTGTCAATGCAACCATCCTCAGATAACATTAGTGTTCGTGGCTCCAGAAGCATCCAATCCAGAATCTTACGATTATTCTACAATAATTTTATAGTCTGATTCCTACCTATTCTATATCCATAATTATGTCAACTTCAAAAAAGGTTGGATTACATTACTTATTTGTCATTTCCATATCTAACACAGTTACACTTATTATTTTTAGACTATCTTAATTTAATAAATTCTATATATGTTTATCTAATTTTAGTATCTAATTGGCCTACTTTAGAGATAGTTTATCATCCTTGTGCCCTATGGTATCTCTACCCATTTAATCCTAGATAAATCTAATCTAGACATTAATTTAGGGTTAAAAACATATATTTCATTACATTTCTCATAATTTTTTTTTAAAATTTTGAGTTAACTTATTTGAATGCTTCATAACTCAACTCAAAAGAGGTGGCATATATACATACATACATACATATATATATATATACATATATACATATATATATATATATATACATATATATATATATATACATATATATATATATATACATATATATATACATATATATATAAATATGTATACATATATATATATATATATATGTATACATATATATATATATGTATACATATACATATATATATATATGTATATATATATACATATATATATATATATATATATGTATATATATATATATATGTATATATATATATATGTATATATATATATATATATATATATATATATATATATATATGTATATATATATATATATATATATATATATATATATGTATATATATATATATATATATATATATATATATATATATGTATATATATATATATATATATATATATATATATATATATATATATATATATATATATATATATATATATATAGACATTAAGATACAACAATATACTACACATATATGAAAAGATAGGTTTTACATAGTTGAGCATTATCCATGTATATAAAATCACCCAAAATGAAAATTTTGATAAGAGCGAATCATTTATAAAAGGTTGTAGGTTGATTATGTCCAAAATTATGCAATTTTCCCTAACATGCAAGAAATAATCATTTTCATAGATTCTTAAAATCTCATTCAGTTCAAAGTAGTATTATTGATAGGAAACTAGTCACCATTTTATAAAATAACTTAGGTTTGCCTCATGTTCTTATTATCATGGCGGAATCATGCACGACACATGGTTCATAGTTTACACAAAAGTCTTGATCAAAAAATTACATGATATTACTCAGTTTTAAAATATGTACTCACCAAGATATCAAATTAGGGGAATGTGTGTGGCATATTACTACCTCCTTACTCAACTTTGCACTAGTTTTTTTGAGGGAAAAGTAATGCTTGTCATTCTCCATGTTGTATACACCAGACCTAGATTGTACTACTTTTTCACTAATTTTGCATCAAAAATGAAACTTATTCCATCTATAGTGGATGATTCATATTTTTGCACCAATTTTTATCCAAAATAATTTATTATAATCAGATAAGGAATCCAAACCACTTAAATACTTTGGGTATGAAATGATGGATTAAATCACACCTTAATTTATTAATATTTTTTTCCCCTATTAGTGAGGATTGGGGCATGCACAATATAATCCAAGATTTACAATAAAAATGAAATATCCATGGGTCATACCCTCTACAATCATCAATTTTCTCACTAGGAAAACATAATTATTCATGTACCCAATCATGTGTATATGTTCCTTGTTATTAAATCTATAAATTTCTTGTCTATTACTTTCAGATTACCATCTTAAGTAGGGATTGATTTATACATGTTTCATTATAGTTTTAGGTGAATCACATTCCAACATTGTGGCATATGTTCAAGAATAATTTTCTTAGGTAAATCTAGGTAAACAATTTTCCTTTTAATCTAATAATTTGGTTTGTTATATTAATAGAATAAAAAATAGGGAGGGGGGATGTAGACACATAAATTAACATTTAATTTTAAAAAAATCTATTTTTTACCACTCCTTATATGCACATATATCATGCCTCATACACGTTCATTAACCACCCTTCCTTCACTCTTATTGTGGATGATCTAATCACATAGTAAAATAATGATATCAAAATAGTCCTATCCATAAGTCTAAGCAACATAAATTCACTTTGAGGCTAATCCTCAATTTTGGTTTAACTATTATTTCCCTCTAGATAAGGCCTCCCCACATGGACAATCCCATTCGCAAGTTATGTCTAATTATACCAACAATGTTCTCCCAAAAATTTAGTTTATCAAATTTAAATTCATTTAATGGGTTATCCCACAAGTTTATCAAGACCCATTCAAAATAGTTCTCAAAATATCACTATAAAACCACATTTCAAAGAATTTTTCACATAAAAATCTCGCACATGGAAAAACACTAAAATATTTAATTACATATTGAGAGAAGAACATCTATTTTTCCCATTTCAATTTTTTCACAACCTAAGTATCCCAAAGATAAGTCTGCACACACCTCCAAGGCCATAAGTCATTATTAAAACACTTAATCACACCAAAATTTCACCAACATTTAGCATTTTACACTAGTATTATCACACACACACACCCCACCATAGCATGGGATAACTCATATAGTTTTGTCCATCTTTAGAGTATTGTATGTAAGAAGTGCTCAACATAGGAGGTGTTGAGTTAAAGTACAAATTCAATCACTAACCCCTTTTTACTATATGATTGTATGTTCCCTCTTGGTATATTGAGCTAGGGTTACAAGTGAAGGAGAATATATATAATGGTTTTCATGATAGATATAAGGCTCCCACATAATTAAATAGAAAACATAGATGAATATGACCTTGTCACAATAGTTTTGGATATCTGTCACCTAAAGCACATTGACACTCCCTAAGGGAACCAACATCATGTCCATGTCTAAATCAAATGGCCTTGTTTAAAGATCCATTGAAACCCTATTTCCAATTAAAAATCAATCAACACAAGGACATAACCTATTCTCTAGTGTCAATTATAGTCCTATATTTTGATTTTATATCTACATTATGATTCTTTGTTATTTCCCCCTTTTAGTATATGTATAAATTTGGTGATTTCCAAATTAGCTTGTGTCATTTATTACATATTTATATCATTATTATTTTATTCAATAGTTTTTCATAATTATATTTTACCCCTACTTATCCAAAATTTGATCAAACATTTTGTGATAATCTTTATATACCATGTTATCTATCTTTTCCTATGAATTTTGCTGTACACATCACCATATACACTTTGTTATAGTGAATGTGATATTTTGGTCAGAAAAAGTTACAGTTATAAATATTACCCATCTGATTATGGTCCCAAGAAAGATTTTATATATAAAAAACTCAAGTTCCGTATTGGATCAATGTTATGAGGAAAAGGGAAAAAATATGATATGCCTAAAGTTTTTATTACTAGATTCATTATGATTTGTGATTTATTTCGAAGGCTTCATAAATTATATTTACACTCTATAAAACTCTCTTATAAAATAACTTAGAGAGTGTATAGTGTTTCATACTATGGATAATGGTATTATGAACAACAATTCAAAGGAAAGTGAAGTACTCAATAGAAAAATAGATAATGATATAGATAAACTAAAATATTATGAACTACATGGAGTTATTTGCATGTATTTAGGAAATGGTCATGCTATTTATGTAGAAACTACACAAGACAAATGTATTTTTTCCATGTACTACAACTTTTGTTTCAGAAAACCATTAATAATTTCATAGTACCTAAGGAGGGTACTCTTATAATTCTAGATCTTGTCAAAATTGTGTGAGAAGGATTGAATCATAGTGATTGAAGTATCCTCTAACTTTGGCAATATATTTAATTAAATTTGAGTGTGAACTGAATTCAATAAAGACTAGTTTTCTTGAAATAAATATTAGTTTTTGTTATTTTGGTGAAGAGAAAACCCAGTTCTTATCTAACCCTCTTTTTTTCTCTACCTTTCAGTACACATGCAATTTGTTAATAAGATCCAATCATAATTGTATTAAATAAAATTAGATTCAATGTTAAATACTCATCTCTTTATTTTGGTCAATGGTTGTAAAAGAGAGATTCAACAAAGTGAGTTTGGTTAAGGCATCACATGAAAGTTTTTAAGGCCATATGTTCCAAATATGTTTCACTGATTCATGCCTTGGATTAAATAACTAGTAGTCTTAAAATGAGAGGGTGTATACCTATCTATTGTAGCTTATGTCAAAAATTTCATCAACAAGAGGGAGGAGATTCCATGAAAAGGTGTGTATGAATATTTCTATCACCTCAAAATAAGGATGTGAATTTTCCACCATTTATTGAGATGTAGATATCACATTGATTACTCTATTTACAATAAATTATCATTGGGTTTTAAAATTAAAAAGTGGATGGGGTAGGGGAGGATTAGAAGTGGTTATAACAATTTTTGGCATACATTTTAACACAGAGTCCTTGGTATTATGATTCTATTTGTTGAATTTTATGTTACTAATAATTTTCCATATGTCTTAATTATATATTCAATGGACTTAGTGACATTGATAATGGGTTTAGTTTTTAAATTAGGTCATGCATTGGCCATTAACAAAAGTTCATGAATTTTAAGCTACACATAATTTGAAATTATTAATATTATACAAAATAGATTTGTACATGCTATACATTATAAATTCTTGTGGCTTCTCAATATTTATATTTTTTCACATATATTTTATTTATTACTAATATTTTATTTAATATATATTATAAACATGTATAATTTTTATTAATGAGACACTAAACATGTAAAAATATAATTTTATTTTTATGGAATAAAAATACATTTTTCTATAATGCCTAGTTAATTTTTATAAATTTTACTAATATATTTAATATTTCATAAATATTACTTTACTTATAGTTTTATTTTTTAACCTAAATTTGTTTGCTAAAAACTGGAGTACATGAACTTGTTTTTGCCAAAATTTAAATAATGATGGACCATTTAAGAACATGTGAGAAGTCCATTTCAATGTACATATATTTATGAGTCCTAGCAAAGTAAAAATTAACTTTTTATTGAAAAATAAAATGTACATAATTTGATAAGGTAGTGGATACATGTGAAAAGGGGTGATAAAAATAGGGAAATGCAACCCATATAAGGATTTTAAGGTTTACTTTATTAAGTTAACAAAGTCTTAGGTCCAAGAAGAAAATGCAAGCACTGATTTTTTAATAAACTATGTTTAGTGCTTGAAAAATTCTCAACAATGTTAAGGGTTAAAAAACCAATAAAAAAATATTGTATTTTGAACAACATTGAGCTTGTTTACATGAGGTTTCAAAGTAGTTTAAACTTAACTCTCTAACATATATTTTAAGATTTTTTTTCAAAATAATGCCCTACAAAAATTAATTTTATAATCCATTATTAAAAATATTGAATTCAAACATTTAAAGTAAAATATTAGAAAAAATATATAAAGATTCATAGTTGTCATACATACTATCAACATATTATCACCTCCACTTTTTATTGTTGCATTAGTGGATACACATAATTATGTGGGAAACCACTAAATAAGCACAATAATACCCAAAAATATGTGAAGATTTACAAGAATGTAATATATATATGTGTGTGTGTGTGTGTGTGTGTGTGTGTGTGTGTGTGTGTGTGTGTGTGTGTGTGTGTGTGTGTGTGTGTGTCTTTATACATACATACATACATACATACATACATACATACATACATACATACATACATACATACATACATACATACATACATACATACATACATACATACATACATACATACATACATACATATATATATATATATATATATATATATATATATATATATATATATATATATATATATATATATATATATATATATAAATATATATAAATTGCACTCTTATAAATCTTAACATCTTTTTGGGTATCATTGTGGTTATTTAGTGATTTCTCACTTAATTACATGTATTCACTAATGCAACAATAAAAAGTGGTGGTGATAATATGTTGATAACATGCATGATAGCCATGAAGCTTTATATATTTTTTCTAATGTTTTACTTTAAATATTTGAATTCAATATTTTTAATAATTGATTATAAAATTAATTTTAGTAGGGTGTTTTTAAAAAAAAAAAAAAATCTTTAAACATATGTTCAAGAGTTAAGTTTAAACTATTTCGAATCCTCATGGAGGCATGTTTGATGCTATTCAAAACATAATATTTTTTTATTGATTTTTAACCCTTAATATTGTTGATAATTTTTTGAACACAAAACATAGTTTATTAAGAAATAATTACTTGTATTTTCTTCCTAAACCTAAGACTTTATTGTCTTTATAAAGGAAACCTTAAAATCCTTATATGGGTTACATTTCCCTATTTTTGTCATCCCTTTTACATGTATCGATTACCTTATCAAATTAAGGACATTTTGGTTTTCAACAACAAAGTAGTTTTTACTTTTATAAGCTTAAATAAATGTATGTGCATTGAAATGGACTTCTCACACGTTATTCATGGTCCATCAATATTCAAATTTGGATAAAAACAAGCTCATGTATTCCAATTTTTGGCAAACAAATTTAGGTTAAAAACTATAAGTAAAATAATATTTATGAAATATTAAATATATATAAGTAAAATTTATAAAAAAATAAGTATGCATTATATAAAATGTATTTTTTATCCCATAAAAATTAAATTATATTTTTACATCTTTAGAGTCACATTAATAACATGTTTATAATATATATTAAATAAAACATTACTAATAAATAAAATATACGTAAAAAAATATAAGATTTGAGAAGCCATAAGAATTTATAATGTAGAACACATTTACAAAACTATTTTATTTAATATTAATATTTTAATAATTTCAAATTGTGTGCATCATAAATTCATGAACTTTTGTTGATGGCCAATGCATGACTTACTTAAAAAACTAAACCCATTACCAATGTCAATAAGTTTAGAGAATATAGAATTAAGGCATATCTAAAACTATTAATAACATAAAATTCAACAAATAGAATCATAATACAAAGGACTCTAATTTAAAATGTATGACACAAATTGTTGTAACCACTTCTAATCCTCCCCATACCCTCTCCACTTATTAAGTTGAAAACTAAATGATAATTTATTGCAGACAGAGAGTAATCAATGTGATATCTACATCTCAATATATGGTGGAAAACTCACATACTTATTTTGAGTTGATATAAATATTGATACACACCATTTCATGAAATCTCTTCCCTCCCACTGATGGAATTTTTGACATAAGTTACAATATATAGGTATACACCCTCTCATTTTAAGACTACTAGTTATATGATCCAAGGCATGAATCAATGCAAGATATTTGGAACATATGGCCTTAAAACCTTTCATGTGATGCCTTAAACAAACTCACTTTGTTGAATCTCACTTTTAAGACCATTGACCAAAATAAAGATATGGATATTTAACATTGAATCTAATTTTATTTAATATAATTATGATTGGATCTTATTAACAAACTATATATAGAAAAGAATGTAGAAAAAAAAAAAAGTTTTGATAAGAACATGGTTTTTGC
Organism: Torreya grandis; assembly: GCA_037957365.1. Taxonomy (NCBI): domain Eukaryota; kingdom Viridiplantae; phylum Streptophyta; class Pinopsida; order Cupressales; family Taxaceae; genus Torreya; species Torreya grandis. The sequence goes on from JARHVA010003730.1 coordinate 1,647,913, forward strand.
TTCACCAAAATAACACAAACTAATATTTATTTCAAGATAACTAATATTTATTGAATTCATTGCACACTCATATTCAAGTAAATATATTCCCAAAGTTAGAGGATAATTCAATAAATATGAGTTAATCTTTCTCATACAAAATTTTCACAAGATGTGTAATTATAAGAGTACCCTCCTTGGGTAATGTGAAGTTATTAATGGTTTTCTGAAACAAAGGTTGTAGTATATGGAAAAAATACATTTATCTTGTGTATTTTTCTACATAACTAACAAGACCATTTCCTAAATACATGCAAAGAAATCCATGTAGTGGTTCATAAGATTTAATTTTATCTATCTCATTCTCCATTTTTCTATTGAGGAATTCACTTTCCTTTACCTTGTTGTTCATTCTACCATTATCCATAGTAGGAAACTTTGTACACGCTCTAATTTATTTCATACAAGACTTTTATAGAGTGTAAATCTTATATACGAAGCCTTAAAAATAAATCACAAACCATAATGAAACTAGTAATAAAAAATTTAGGCATATCATATTTTTTCCCTTTTCCTTATAAAATTGATCCAATACACACATTGAGTTTGGTATATATAAAAGCTTACTTGGGAACATAATCGGATGTGTACAATTTACATCTATAAGTTTTTTAAACCAAAATATCATGTTCACTATAATAAAGTGTATATGTTGATGTGTGCAACAAAATTCATAGGAAAAGATAAATAACATGGTATATAAAAATTATTACAAAATGTTTGATCAATTTATGGATAAGTAGGGGTAAAACATATTTATGAAAAACTATTGCATAAAATAATAATGATATAAATATGTAATAACTGACACAAGCTGATTTGGAAATTAATAAATTTATACATATACTGAAGGGGGAAAATACCAAATAATTATAAAATAGATGGAAAATCAAAATACATGACTATGAATAACACTATAGAATAGGTTGTGTCTTTGTGTTGATCAATTTTGAATTAGAAATAGGGTTTCATTGGATCTTTAGACAAGGTCATTAGATTTGGACATGGGCACAATGTTGATGTCCTTAGGGAGTGTTGACATGTCAATGTAGGTTGTATATCTAAAAAACTATTGTGATAGGGTCATCTTCATCTATGTTTTTTATTTGAGTATGTGAGATCCTTCAATCCATTATGAAAATCGCTATATATTTTCTCCTTCACTTATAACCCTAGTTCAATATACCAAGAGGTAATATGCAAACATAGAGTAAAAAGGGGTTAGCGATTGAAGTTGTGCTTGACCTCAACACCTCCTATGTTGAGCACTTATTACATACCAATACTCTAAAGATTGGAAAAATCCATGAGTTATCCCATGCTATGGCGGTGTATGTGTGTGTGTGGATAAGACTAGTGTAAAATGCTAAATGTTGGTGAAATTTTGGTGTGATTAAATGTTTCAATAATGACTTTTGGCCTTGGATGTGTATGCAAACTTAGCTCTAGGCTACTTAGGTTGTGTGGACTCAAAAATGTGAAAAATAGATGTTCTTCTCTTAATATGCAATTAAATATTCTAGTGTTTTTCCATGTGTGAGATTCTTGTGTGAAAAATGCTTTAAAATGTGGTTTTATAGTAATATTTTGGAAATTCATTTGAATGGGGATTTCCAAACTTATGAGATGACCCATTACATGAATTTAAATTTGAGAAACTAGTTGTTATTTTGTTGGAAGACATTTTTGGTAGAATTTGACATAACTTGGAAGTGGGATTGTCCACACAGGGAGGCCTTATCTAGAGAGAAATAATAGTTAAACCAAAAGTGGGGATTAGTCTCAAAGTGAATTTAGGATTCTTATAATTATGGATATGACTATTTTGATATCATTAGTTTTTTGTGTGAACAGGTTATCCACAATAACAGTGAATTAAGTGTGGTTAATGATCATGTATGAGGCATGATCTATGTGCATACAAGGAGTGGTAAAAATTACATTTTTTAGTAAGTAAATGTTAATTTATGTGTCAACATCCCATCCCCCCTCCCAAAATTTATTATAGTAATATAGCAAAGCAAAATGATTAGAGTAAAAATAAAAGTGTATACCTGAATTTTACCTAAGAATAACAATCTTAAAGATAGGCCATAATGTTGAACTATTATTCACCTAAAATTATAATGAAACATGTATAAATTAATCCCTACTTAAAATGGAAATATGAAATTAAAATACAAGAAACTTATATATTTTTAACAAGGAACAAATAGACATGGTTGGGTTCATGAACAATTATGTTTTCCTAGTGAGAAATATAGTGATTGTAGTGGGTATGACCCATGGATATTTAATTTTCATTGGAAATATTGGATTGGACTATGCATGTCCCAATCCTTACTAATAGGAAAAATTGTTCTTAAAAACTCAAGGTGTGCTTGAATCCATCATTTCACACCCATATTATTTAAGTGGTTTAAAATCCTTATATGAATTACAATAAATCATTTTGGTGAAAATTTGCTGTAAAAATATGAATCAACCACTATAGGTGGAATAAGATTCATTTTTTATGCAAATCTAGTGAAAAAGTTCTTACAATCTAGGTTTGGTGTATACAACATGGAGAATGACAAACATTACTTTTCCTTCTAAAATAATTGGTGCAAAGTTGAACAAGGAGGTGGTCATATGCCACACACATTCCCCTGATCTAATATCTTGGTGAATATATATTTTAAAATTGATTAATATCATGTAATTTTTTTATCAAAACATTTGTCCAAACTATGGACCACATGTCATGCATAATGCCCCATGCTAAGAAAAATATGAGACAAATCTAATTTATTTTCTAAAATTATGACTAATTTCCTATCAAGAACTATTTTGAACTAAATGAAATTCTAAGGATCTATGAAAAAGATTATTTTTTCATGTTAGGACAAATCACATTGTTTTGGACATAGTCGACCTGCACACTTTTTTAAATGAATCATTCTTATACAAAATTGATTATTGGGTGTTTTTGTGTACATGGATCATGTTCAAATATGTAAAGCATATCTTTTAATATATGTGTAGTATATTTTTGTAGCCTACTCTCTAAAACAAGAAACTGTGTATGCCCCCTCTTTTGAGGTGAGTTGTGAATCATGTGCAATAACCTAACTCAAAAAAAAATTAAATGTGAGAAATGCAATGAAATATATGTTTTTAACCCTGAATTAATGTCTAGATTAGAGTTATCTAGGGTTAAATGGGTAGATATATATTAGGAACAAGGATGATAAACTATCTCTAAAGTTGGCCAATTAGGTGTTAAACTCATATAAACATATATTGAATTTATTAAATTGAGATAGGCTAAAAATAATAAGTACAACTATGCTAGATATGTAAATTATAAAAAAGTAATGTAATTTACTTATTATGATGCTGACATAATTATAGATCTAGAATAAGTAGGAAGTAGATTGGAAAATGAGTCTAGAACAATTGCCAGATTCTATATTGGATGCTTTTGGAGCCATACACACTAAAATCATCCTAGGATGGTTGAATAAACACTACTATTTGAACCTACTGTAAGTGTCATGTCTAAAATACCTGGTGGAAAAGGAATAAACCACCTATATTCTTCTATATTTTATTTTTCCTTCACTATAAGGCATTCATATTTGGGTCATAAATTATCACTACTTATAAATTTGTAAAACACTAGTTCTTCACCTGCATAGTGACCTTAGGGAAAATAGGTTAGTGTTCACATGGTGTCGAGGAGACCCCAAATACCCATCTGTCAATGAGCACTACCTACATAGCCAACACTCAAAAGAGGGCCTCAAACTAATGTATTTCTCCCCTACATTTTGGTTTGTGTGTGAATCATGCAATATGTGGAAAGTAAGTACAATAGTGGCCTAGCTTGTAATTTAACAAATATATCTCTTTGGCTACTCCTTTAGTAATTTAGACCTTTGCATGTGTTATCCCTATGACTGATATGAAAATAAGATAAAATATGAAATATTTTAATTTATTGAGTGCTTGATTTAATTCTTTAATGAGTTGCCTTAGTTTCTTTCTAAGTTTTGTTAGGTGAGTAATGAATGAGGGTTGATATTGTATTTATATCAATCCCTTTAGAGATGTAACTCATATTAAATTACTTAGGCTGATCATTAGGATACATTTATTTTCAAAATAAAATGACTCTAGGGAACTGGAAACTTGCTTTAGAGTAGGACACCTACATCGATATAGGCATCTATCCTAGATGAAAGTATCTAGGGATTAGGAAAGTAGGTACACACTCATAACTTATAGAGGTGGAAGATAAGTAGGATTTAAGAATTATGGGTAAGATATAAGGTTTTATTCATCATCATATGAGTGTTTATACCAAGAGATTAGTTGAAGGGCATGAGATAAATTATATGCAATACTTATAAAAGTGAAAAAGGTCAAGAACTAAGAAGAACAACCAAGGTTTGAGTTTTCCAAGTGTACAAGAATTAGGTGTTATGTAATCCATAAAATAGTGTCTACAAGATGTACAAGTGGATTTGGGGGATAATATTTTTTTATAGAGTATGGTACCCCTATGGAATTATAATTTTTTTTTTATTGGCCCTACCTCAAAACTTTTTTGACAAAAAAAAAAGTCCTTTATAGTTAAAGGATATTGGTAGTCAGGATGGTTGAGGCTGACCGTAAACTTAGATGGGGATCTAAGATGGTTAAATCAAAAATTATAGAATGGATTAGTTTTTAATCCATTCTATACCATTCAAAAACATACCTTATTTTGATCTAGATCAAAGAAGGATTAATTACTCCCGCCTCACCTTAAAATGGAATTGTTGTCTTTCTTAGTATTATTTTGTTTTCAAGATGTCCTTTAGTTTGGATATTGGATTGCTCATAATTCCCTTCACATACCTTATTTCCACAAACACCATCATGTTGATGCTTGGGGTGGTAAGGACCACTAATGGTTGGGATCATAGGGTTATTTGGGAGGGCTAGTCTAGTTCATTCACTTTTTACTCCATACTTCGGTGATTTTGTGTATGTATGAAGTAAGTTGGTAACAATTTAATTATGTTAATTATGTTTTATTTACTTATTCAATTAAAATAAATATATTTGAGTTACATAGTGTGAAATATTAATTATTATGGGTTAATTTTGTTAATTTTAACCTGTGTTGATAATGGAATGTGTAATTTAAATGGGAAGCTGAATATTGCTTGAAGGGGTAAGAAGCAGGTTTGATATGTTGCTGAAGGTAAATCACTTCATGAATATTAAGTTATTAAAAGTTATTTTAACTCTCTTTCTATTGATAAAGCATTTTATTAATTCTATTAATTGTATAATTACTCTTCTAACTTTAATTTATAATCAAGTTTAGTTATTATAAATTCTTATATATTGTTAACCCAAATAATCATTATAGTAATGATTCCTTGGTTTAATTATATTCTTTGGATATTAGGATTAGATCTACGTAATGATTATCAAAACTAGGATTCACTTAGACAGTTACACAGCATTACGCAAGAGCATATTGTGTATATTTAATATTGAGCATTATGCTCTAATGCAGGAATAATCTTTTGGTTAGATTATATAGACACTTAGGTCCATATTATGTTGTTTTGATTCATGAATATATAGACTTAATTTAATCATGTAAACTAGATTAATAGTTATCTTTGATTTATCACATCATATATTGTGAATCCAACTACATAGATGCATGGCATATGGGTTTCTTAGTTGTTTCCAACTATGCATAAACTATTCAATATTACTAGTTGTAGGTACATGTAGAAACATAAACAAAATCCCCACTTCTAAAACTCATTTCAGACATACCTTGTTGTGTATGAAGGTATGCATGGTTGGTATACCAAATCTAAAAAATATTAATTTTTATTTCATTTAATAATAAATTAATTGTAAGTTAATCTATTCCCTTCACTTAATTAAGACATTTTGTAAACATGCATAGTATTTTAGCATAGGTTAGTTATGTAATAAAATGAAGTTTAAAGGTCTTAAATGGATTGTTTTGGATCTAATGTTGTAACTATACTCAATTAAATGAAATGATGATGTTGAATAGTTTCTTCTACTTCATTTAATATTTCATAAATATATGACTGAGGCATGCATAATTGCTGATTTTTATTTCCTTGGGATGCATGCAATTTCACTTCCCCTTCTGATAGCTGAAATTGCTTACCTTATTGCCCATGGCTTGCCCAACATAAATTTGTAAAAAGTTCCTTGAGTGGAACATTTTATTTGGGTTCCACTCAACTTTAAACTTATTTGAATTATATTTGTGTTGTACTCTATTGTATGTGAATCACTTGCTGCTCTCTTCTAGTTCATTTAACTATGAGATTAATTATGGAATGAAATGGTTCATTATGTATGCTTACTTATAAGATAATGGAAACACTATATGAAAATAATTGATTCCTTTTTTATATAGTTACCTAAGAATGACTTAAATATTGGATCAATACATAGAATTTTTATCTTGAAATGATTAGATAATTAAGGACTAATTAATTAGATGCATTAGATGAATTATGTCTTGAACTCTCTTATTTTATAGAATCACATTGGTTATGCCAATATAATGTCATTATATGGATTTATTTTTAGACTGTGTAAAGGTTATTTGATGAATGATGATATTGATCATAATTATATCATTAATCATTATTATAAATAATGGCATCCATGTTTAATAAATGAATGTTGTATGATCTATTAAAACAATAGTACGATGACCTTAAAGGCCATGAGGTATTTATGACCTTGACTGGTAGCATTGTGAAACCTTGAATTTTAAATATGTTCAAATCTTTATGTAATAATATTTTTATGCATGATTGATTATAAATCTATAAGCCTTGAATTGGTTTTTGGTTGCTAATTATGATTACTTGTCTGAGATCATGTTTAATTATGAGGTTAGACACCTCTAATTTTAGCATTAACTTATTTTAACCTGAATGATAACTTAGGATGTTAGAGTTATCCTTCTCATTTAAACTAATCCTTGAAATTAACCATCCTCAAGTGGGATTGAAACCCACTGAGGAGAGTGAGGTAATTACCTAGGATTAAGGACCTATAAACAATCCTATGTGGAAGTATGAGTGCCACATATGGTGCTCAATTCCTATCTATGTAGAAATACATTGACACACCCTAAACTCCATAAAACATCTATTAAGGTAACATGATTCCCCATAAAACCTTTTGTATGTATTTACCTCTAGTTAATTACCTCAGTTCACCTCCTTCAGTTCCAGTTGCACGTATGTGAGTACATTGAACATTTATCACTTGTATCAACAAGTGATGTAATTACATCCAATATGCATCTAAAATATACTCTAATATATAATTCAAAAAATTTTTATGGGGTTTTTTTTAATACAACACCTACTTCTTGTAAACTTGGAAAACTTAGACCTTGGTTTTTCCTCTTAGTTATTGACCTTTTTTACTTTTAGAAGTCTTGATTTTATTATATCTCATGCCCCTTGACCTATCTCTTGGTATAAATAGTCTTATGCTGATGACATAGGCCTTCAATCTTACCCATAATGCTTAAAACATGCCTATATTTCACCCCTTTAAGTTTTGAGTGTGTACCTACTATCTTGTTCCCTAGACACTTTCATTTAGGATAGACGTCTGCATCAACACATGTGTCCTACTCTGACGTAAGTGTCTAGTTCCCTAAAGTCATTTGATTTGTAAAATAAATTTATCTTAATGGTTTTCCTAAGTAGTATAATATGAGTTACTTCTCCAATATAATTGATATAAATAAAATATCAATCCAAATTCATTTCTCACCTAACAAAACCTAGAAAGGAAATAAGGCAACTAATCAAAGAATTCAATCAGGGACTCAATAAATCAAAAGCTTTCCTATTTTATCCTATTCTCATATTAGTCACATGGATAACACATAAAAAGGTCTAAATTACTAAAGGATTAGTCAAAGAGATATATTTTTTAAATTATAAGACATGTCATTATTGTACTTGCTTTCCACATATTGCATGATTCACACACAAGCCAACATTTAGGGGATAACTACATCAATTTGAGTCCCTCTTTAGAGTATTGGATATATAAGTAGTGATCATTGATAAATGGGTATTTTGGATTTGCTCGACACCATGTGCAAACTAACCCATTTTTTCCAAGGTGACTATGAAGATGAAGAACTAGTGTTTTATAAATTTATGAGGAGCAATAATCTATGACCTAGATCTGAATACACTAAAGTAAATCCAAAGTCAAATCAAGAAGCATATAGGTGGTTTCTTCCTTTTCCATGAGGTATTTTATACATGACACTTATGTCAGGTTCAAATAGTAGTGTTTATGAAACCATCTTAGGATAATATTAGTGGTTTTGGCTCTAAAAACATCCAATCCAAAATCTAACAATTATTCTATAATCATTTTACAATATGATTCCTACCTATTCCAGATCCATAATTATGTCAACATCAGAAAAGTCTAGAGTACATTACTTCTTTGCCATTTTAATAAATAGCATATTTGTACTTATTATTTTAAAACTATCTTAATTTAATAAATTCAAAATATGTTTATCTAATTTTAGCATGTAATTGGCTTACTTTAGAGATAGTTTATCATATTTGTGGCCTAGGATATATCTACCCATTTAACCCTAGGTAAAGCCAATATAGACATTAATTTAGGGTTAAAAACATATATTTCATTACATTTCTCATATTTTTTAAAATTTTAAGTTAACTTATTGTGGATGCTTCACAACTCACTTCAAAAGAGGGGGCATACATAGTTGGTTATTTTAGAGACTAGGCTACAATATTATATTGTACATATAGGAAAATATAGGTTTTACATAGTTGAGCATGATCCATTTACACAAAATCAACCAAAAATCAATTTTGGACAAGAGCAATTCATTTAGAAAAGGGTGTAGGTCAACTGTGTCCAAAATAGTGTGATTTGTCTTAATATGAAAGAAATAATCATTTTAATAGATCCTCAAAATCTCATTTAGTTAAAAATAGTTCTTGACAAGAAACCAATCATAATTTTAGAAAATAACTTTGATTTGTCTCATGTTTTTCTTAGCATGGGGACATCATGCACGACACATGGTTAATAGTTTGCATAGATGTTTTGATAAAAAAATTACATGATATTAAATAGTTTTAAAATATATATCCACTAAGATATTAGATTAGGGGAATGTATGTGGAAAATTAATACCTCCTTGCTCAACTTGGCACCTAGTTTTTTAGAAGGAAAAGTAATGGTTGTCATTCTCTAGATTGTGTACACTTGACCCAGATTATTATTATTTTTCACTAGTTTTGCATAAAAAATGAATCTTATTCCATCTATAGTGATTGATTCATCCTTTTAAATTAAATTTTCACCAAAATAATTTATTGTAATTCATATAAGGAATTCAAACCACTTAAATACTTTGGGTATGAAATGATATATTCAATCACACCTTGAGTTCTTAATAACAAATTTTCCTATCAGTGAGGATTGGGGCATGCATAATCTAATCCAAGATTTCAAAAAAAAGAAATATCAATGGGTCATACCCTCTACAACCACCAATTTTCTCACTAGGAAAACATAATTTTTCATGCGCTCAATCATGTGTATTTGTTCCTTGTTATTAAATCTATAAGTTTCTTTTCTATTACTTTCATATTACCATCTTAAGTAAAGATTGATTTATACATGTTTCATTATTTGTATACACTTTACCTTTTAATATAATAATTTTACTTTGTTATAATACTAAAATAAAATTGGGGGAGGGGTGTTGTAGACACATAAATTAACATTTAGTTCTAAAAAAATTTAATTTTTACCGCTCCTTGTATGCACATATATCATGCCTCATACACGGTCATTAACCAACCTTCCTTCACTCTTGGATGACCTATTTACACAAAAAACTAATGATATCAAAATAGTCCTATCCATAATTCTAGGTAACCTAAATTTACTATGAGATTAATCCCCACTTTTATTTTAACTATTATTGCCTTCTAGATAAGGCTTCCTTGTATGGACAATCCCACTCCCAAGTTATGTCCAATTATACCAACAATGTCCTCCCACAAGATAACAACTAGTTTATCAAATTAAAATTCATGAAATGGGTCATCCCACAAGTTTAGCAAGCCCCATTCAAATGAATTCCCAAAATATCACTATAAAACCACATTTCAAAGCATTTTTCACACAAGAATCTCACGCATGAAAAAAAACTATAATATTTGATTGCATATTGAGAGAAGAATATCTATTTTCCCATTTTAAATTCCACATAACCTAAGTAGCCTAAAGATAAGTCTGCACACACCTCCAAGGCCACAAGTCCTTATTGCAACACTTAATCACACCAAAAATTGACCAACATTTAACATTTTACACCAATCTTATCACACACAGACACACCACCATAGCATGGGATAACTCATAGATTTTTATCCATCTTTAGAGTATTGGTATGTAAGAAGTGCTCAATTTAGGATGTGTTGAGGTCAAGCACAAATTCAATCACTAACCCCTTTTTACTATATGATTGTATATTCCCTCTTGGTATATTGAGCTAGGGTTACAAGTGAAGGATAATATATACAATGGTTTTCATGATAGATTGAAGGATTCCACATAATCAAATAGAAACACAGATGAAGATGACCATGTCATAATAGTTTTGGAGATCTATCACCTATAACACATTGACACTCCCTAAGGGCACCAACATCATGTCCATGTACAAATCAAATGGCATTGTTTGAAGATCCAAATAAAAATTATTTCCAATTCAATATCAATCAACACAAAGACATAACCTATTCTCTAGTGCCAATCATAGTACTACATTTTGATTTTATATCTATATTATAATTCTTTGGTATTTACCCTTTTAGTATATGTATAAATTTAGTAATTTATAAATCATCTTGTGTCATTTATTACATATTTATATCATTATTATTTTATACAATAGTTTTTCATAATTATATTTTACCCCTACTTATCCAAAATTTGATCAAACATTTTGTCATAAAATTTTATATAACATGTTATCTATATTTTCCTATGAATTTTGCTGCACACATCAACACATACACTTTATTATAGTAAATGTGAAATTTTAGTTAAATAAAATTATATTTGTAAATAGTACACATCTAATTATGGTCCCAAGTAAGCTTTTATATATACCAAACTCAAGGTGCATATTGGATCAATGTTATGAGGAAAAGCGAAAACATATGATATGCCTAAATTTTTTTATTACTAGCTTCATTCTGCTTTGTGATTTATTTTTAAGGCTTTGTATATTATATTTCCACTCTATACAACTCTTGTATGAAATAGCTTAGAGAGTGTACAATGTTTCCTACTATGGATAATGGTATAATGAACAACATGTTACGATTCCATATTTTCATTATATATTCTTCTATTATTACATTAACATTATAATGCTAGATTAGTTTTCATTATTGTTTAGATAGATTATCTATAGTACTTGATCTACAAGTGTTGGCTTCATACTTATTTATATGATTAATTATGTTATGGACTATCTATTACTGTTGATGATGATTTTAAAATCTATATTGATTATCAATTTATGACATAATGTGATTTATGCCATTTTAGTGGTTGTAGGTTTTGTCTATGAGCTAAACAGGTGATGGAGGCCATAATTCTAGAATAATGAATTCTGAGCATGTCAACATGACTGAAAGGTATACTTATTATTTGATTCTCCTTCAAATAATTTAATTTGGTCATTATATTTTGTTATATGTTTGTCAACTATGGTTTTTGTGTTTTCTATTAGTATTATACTCATCGATATCATTATAAGTCATTAATTGTTATTATTATTCATTATTTTCCATTAGATGTTTTGTTTGATGAAGCCTTTTATGTATGCACAACTCTTTTATTCCTGAAGGCCTTCAAATTTCTCTCTTTCTCTATTCTAACCCTATCAACCTTTCAGCCT